>JANVCQ010000006.1:3781803-3817771 GCA_025531925.1 Erythroxylum plowmanianum | reverse complement strand
CCGCGACGTCTGAGCACAACGTCGCAAAAAACTCTCACATTTCCTGACGTTTTTAAAACGTCAGGAAAGGTTAGAGTTTTCTACGAAGTTTCACTAGTGAAACGTCGCAGATTCTATTGTTTTTTTGTAGTGAAAGTGTTCTCTAAAAATTACTAACAAGTTTCAAAAAGCAAACAAAATTGATTCCTTTTAGAATTCCATTAAGACGCGCAATTTCCTTTAAGTACAAATTAGCAATATGTGAAGTATCATTTCTCTTATGGCATACACATAGTGAGCTATCTTTGAAAATCTATCAATAACGCTAGATTTGTGCTTCAAGATAAAAGGACAAGCTTGCAAAAATCCACTCTATATTGCATGGCAACGATTAAGCTTTTATAAGAGCTCAAGTATTTGGGGGATTCATGCTCCATATATAAGTTCAACTACTTATGAAATAAGTTATTGCTCCAATAATTTAAAGGGTCACATGATAGGTTAAAATTCCTTATCACACATGGAGACTATAGCTTTCTATCATTTCACTTCTAGCTAAAAATTGCAACAGGTGGAACTTCTTGACTAAGAACATTACTAATTCTAACATTAGAGGCGTCACAATCAACCTAAAATAAGATTGAAGTTTGGAAGTTGGAAGTTGGAAGTTGGAAGTTGGAAGTGCAAGTGCATGTGCCCTAATAATCCTATTATTTAATTCATTAGAACTCTTGGTTCACTTTGTCAGTCCATACAAAATGATCTCCCTTCATATAATATGCGAGTAAGGTTATAATAGTGCTGGAGTTTTGAGTAAACTACTCATAAAATGAAGTAAAGCCATGAAATTCCAAACTTCATGTAAAGTTCTAGGAATAGGCTTGTTAACAATATCTTCAACCTCACTTAATACCTTATTTCAAGACAACATATCTAAGAAGTATCACTCTATCAGTTAAAAATGATTACTTCTTTAAGTTGGCATCGAACATTTGTTCTCTAAACACCTTAAAGATTTGTTGAAGGTGGTTTAAATGCTCACCTTTTCTTTGTTGTAGACCAAAATGTCATAAAAGTAAACAACCAGTAAACTTCCTAATGAATATATTAAACCAAGTGAGGTTCCAATCGATGTCCTGATGATAACAAAATATAACTAATGGGTTTATTATCTCAATGTGAAAGAATATAAGAACAAGATGTAGTTATAAATTCAAGAAGATAGTTCGTAAAATTGATTTTAAAAAATGTAATTTTTATCTTATAAAGTAAAGACCAGGTCAAAAATTACAAGAAAGACAAGCAGGAACATCAAGGTCATTCTTTAGTATGTAATCTTATTTAGTCACTTTGATAATCTAAAAGGCTCATTATGTGTAAAAATTTCATATCACTTTATTGCATAGGTATTTTCATTTTTTAAAAGTCATTGAAGCTTTTAATTTTAATAGAAAAGCCTTTTGATCTTTCAAACATTCTTTAGAAAATATTTTGGAAAGTGTCTAAATTATAGGTGAATTAAACAAATTGAATTTGAGCATTTGAAGGTGTTGAAACAATGTTTTTTGGGTAATTGGTCGATAGTTTAGTGGTCGACCAATATAGGTTATAGTTATCGAAATTGGTATACTAATAGTTTGAAGTAACGTTAGTTGATATATTGGTTGATCAATATGTTATATTGGTTAATTAATATGCCTAGTGGTGTACCAATGTCTCAACAACTAGTGAATCTGACTAGTTGACCAATACTCTACAACTAATCATTGTAACGGTTAGTTTTTTACTTCAACAACTAGTTTTTAGCTCCAATAGCGTGTAGGGTTCCCGAGATCCTATAAATTCATATTTTCTTATCTATTCTTCTATCAAGAAAAATTCAAGTGTCTTTTACATACATTTCTAAACATTTTTTCAATTATTTAGGCATCATTATCTCATATTTGTATGAGTAAGCCTCTTTGGAATATTCAAAGTGATAAAGTTAGATATTTTGATTTGTAAGCTTCCATTAGGGTTCTTGTTTATTGCATTTGTGGTGTTCTAAATGGAATTGAAGTTCTTATTCACTTCAAAAGAAGATTGTAAAAGGGTTCTTCTTTGTCGTGAGAATATTATACAAATATTGTTCTTTGTATTGAAAGAAGAATTATATTAGAATCCCAAGAAGAGTCTTAGGAATGAATGTAAACAAGAGTTGTTTGTTGAATCACTATAAATCGGTTTGGATTCTTTATTCCCTATCTACTTTAAAGTATTATTCAATTATTTGATTGATTTATATTAAGGAATACTGTTATTCTTATATATATTGATTATTATTAAATTAAGTTCATTGGTTATAAAACATTTTGAATTTCATAAAAACCCAATTCACCTTCCTCTCTTGAGTGTCATTAGGGACTAATAAGTAGTACCAGGGTGGGTTTACTAGGGTAGCATTTCTAACAAAATTGTATAGTAAAAATCATCATGACATAGTTGGGAGCATCATTATCATTCTTTAACCAAGAGGGACAAAATATTAGTTGAGGCCCTTTTTATGATAGAAATGACTATCTATATTGTAAAATCATGATGAGATATTTTGTAATAGCTGAAAGTATTATCTAATGAAAAATAGTTTCAAATGGTCCCTTTATACCTACACAAAATTATAAATAATAAGTCCCAAATTAAAAGAAGAATGAGAACTTCAATATAAGCGATTAATTTTCTTAAATAATAGGGTTGTACATATCTTATTTTCTACATTAGGAAGAAATAAATTTAATAGGATCTCTATGTGTGAAATGACCTATGAATTTGGGCATATTGTGGAAATTACACATGAAGGAACAAATTAAAGAGCAAAATGAACTTGCTATCCTATCAATACAAATTGTTTCAAATGAAGCATGATGAAAGCATATATAGTATATACACTAGATTTATTGATATTATTAATGCTTTGAAAGGTCTTGGAAATATCTATACTAATGTTAAAATAGTAAGAAAGTTGATTGTATCACTTTTGAAGACATAGAAAGCTAAAGTGATGGCTATACAAGAAGTTAAGGATCTAACATAATACTATTAGAGGAACTTATTGGATCTATCCTTATATACGAAATAAGGCTTTAAAAGACATAAGAAGAGATAATGCTTCTTTAAAAAAAGGACTTGGTATTTAAAATCTTAAGGGAAGAATCAAGTGAAGAAGATAAATCTATCAATACATGTGATGATGAATACCTCACCTTTATCACCAGGAAATTCAAAAAAAATTTAAAGAAAAAGAATTTCACGAAACCAAAGGACTTCATTGAAGGTAACTATGATTTAGGATGTAAATCCTATAATATTATTTGTCTTGAACGTAGAAAACCTGACCACAGAAAGCCACAATGTTCTCTACTAAAAAATAATGACAAGTGAAAAAGAAATTATAAGGATAATAAAGACAAAAAAAAGAACAAAGAACTTAAAGCCTCAATTTGGGATAACAAAATTGAATATGAAAATAAACATTCTAAGAAGAGATAGCTCTCATATGCTTTACATTATGAATGATAATTAGGTAACAACTAACTCTAATTTGTGTGATTGTGATAGTGATTTAATATATGATGAACTATTCAAAGTTTAGAAATCACTAGAAAGCAAAAGAAGAAATCTTTCGAACTTAAGGAAGTTCAAAAAAAGTTGGATGCATGCATGAATGAGAATTAAAAGATGAAAAGTAAATTACATAATATTAGAGCATCTAAAAATGTGGTACATTGATGACAATCATGCATTAGACACACTAAAGCATGAAAATAAGACATTGTTAAATGAGATTAATGTTCTTAAGGACTCATAATATGAATTCACTATAGGAAGTGAAAACTAGAAAATATTCTGGTAGCTTAAAAGAATTTCAATCATAGGTACGAAATGAGATACGACTATAAAACTGAAACCAATTCTAAAACCACATTTGTAAAGAACAAATATTTGTATAGCAAAGGGCTATTGCTAATGTGATAAATGAGCATCAAGACTCCATATTTAAGCTTCTCTCAAATTTGATATTTTAAACAATTGTTTTTATCCTTTAAACGTTCAATAGCAATCTTCTTTAAGCAAGTTTATCAATCTTAGTCAAATACTTTATTATGATTTAATCAAGTTAACTTGAAGCATGACAATTTATATTTTGCATTTTTTTAATTAAAACTTTCTTTTTAATGATTTCAAAAAGGGGAAGAAATAAGTATTTTATGATTATTAAAAAGGTAGAGATTGATAAATCAAAGGAGGTTCTAATCAATGTTTTGATAATATAGTTCGTGCAACTTAAGAAGAAAAGAAGAACAAAGAAATATCAATGTCATACTTTAGTTTATAATAGTTGTAATCTCATTTAGTCACTTTGATGTTCTAAACGGCTCTCTATGCATAAACATTTCATATCACTTCACTGTATAAGTCTTTTCATTTATTGAGAGGCATTGATATATTTTTAAAAAAAAAGCTATTGATTTCAAACACACTTTAAAAAGGTATTTTGGCAAGTGTTTAAATCATAAGTATATTAAACAAATTGAGTTTAATTATTTGAAGATGTTAAAATTATGTTTTTAGGGTGACTATTCAACCTGTATGAGTTAGTGGTCAACCAATACAAGTTATAATTGTCAAAATTGATGTAATGAGATTTTTAGTAACATTGTTTGATATAATAGTTGATCACTGTACTATATTGATCAACCAATGTACCCTATTTGGTTGACCAATATACCTAATGGTCTACTGTCTCAAAGATTAGTGAATCCATATATTCAATAGATACTAATCGACCAATAAACTTCATTAATCTACTAGTACTCTATAACTAACTATTATAATAACTAATTTTTTGGTCCCTATAACTAATGGGAGTTTCAAGGTCCTATAAACACATGTTTTCTTATTGGTTATTATACCAAGAAGCATTTGAGTGTCTTTTATATACATTTTAAGTGTTTTTCAATTAGTTGAGCATCATTCTCTCGTATTTGTAGGAGTGAGCAACTTTGGAGCTATCAAAGTGATAAAGTAACTAAGTAAGATATTTTAAGTTGTAAGGTCTTATTCGGAGTTCTTGTTTATTAAATTTGGGATGTTCTAAATAATATTAAAGTTCCTCTTCACCTTGAAAGGAAATTATAAGAGGGTTCCTCTTTTCTAAAAAAACATTGTACAAAAGTTGTTTTTCTCTTTGAAAGAAGAATTATAGTAAAATTATAAGAAGAGTTTTAGGGGTAGATGTAGGTAATACTTGTTTGTCGAACCATTATAATTTAGTTTGCATTATCTCTTCCGTATCCTCTTTAAAATTAATTTTTGTTTCAATTGTTTGATTTATATTAATCAATCTTTTTATTTATATATATATTGATTGTAGTTAAATTTATTTAGTTTAAAATTTTGTTGAATTTTGTAAATCTATAGGTCATCCTCCTCTTAGGTGTCATTAAGAACTAATATAATAACTGAAATACTCGTTAGTCAATCTTATAAAAAGTGCTTGGAATATTAGATAGATCAAAGAGTATTATAGTCTGCTCGTACAGGCCATCATAAGACATATGTTTAAGTGTTCAAGCTCCCACTTGGTTTTAGATAGTGTGTGATATATTACATATTTTAAATAATATATTATTGATTATCACTTTAGATTAATTAACGATTTGTTAAAATTTTGGATAACATTAACATTGTTAATCATATAATTAATAGCAAATTAAACTTACAGCAAAGTGAAAAATTATACATTAAAGTGATATTGTTAATAGTTTTAGTTAATGATATAAAATTAGATAAAATTTCAAAATTTAAATGTCATCTAACTTGAAATAAAATTATAATTTCAACTCTAGTTTTAGAAGGTTATTCTGTAATTGAAAGTGGGACTTACCGTTAACTTTGACTGGATGGTCGATCAATATAATCACTGCTCGTAGAGATTGACGCTGATTTTCCCGTAACATACGGAAGAAAAAGCAGATCTAGAAATGAAAACTACAAGCCACGTGGATGCACCGTCGTTTAAGGAAACAGATTAAAAGAGAGAGACTAAATGGGAGATGACCCGGATCCGAAATCCGCCGAATCCGTGTCCGAACCTGAATCGCAGACCTCATGAGATCTCAGTCACCCTACTCACTCAAGACTTGAGACCAGCACGCAATACCACGACTAGACCTTTTCCCAACTCCCGTGAAACGCATTCCACTCGCTTCCGATTTCCCGTGCTCAACACATTCCAATCAGAACCCTGTTGCAATCCATTTCTCTAATTCTCTCTCCAACTGAGTAAAAGCGTGTACCACACGCAAGCAATAGAATCATTCCCTATTATCCAGTAAGTGTTGAGTTTTTTTATAAATATCCGCCGACACGACACACAGCAAAATCACCTGTCGTCTCTCTGGACTCGTTCAAAATGCTCGAGAGGTTCCAGTTCATGCGAGAATAACGAAGGCGTTGATCGTACTCTATTCTGTATGATATGAGGGGGAGCTGTTTTCCAAATATAAAAATAAAAAAAGCAAAAGCAATCAAACAAACAGAACAAGTCGTTGCATTCTCTCTCCCTATATCTATATATGTGAATTGTGCCAGTTCATTTCCTTTTTTAATCGAGCGGGTCGTTTCCGCCAACAGTTGACACCTACAGGCTTCCCTTTTTTAAACGACAATTGGAATGAGTTTATGATTTCAGCGTTTTGATTCAGAGGTTCATTTGATTCTCTCAGCCAAATGGACGGCGCTGATGGTACGGTGAGGTTTGGTGCTTTGAACTTGAGGCCCGATCGAGGCGGGTTGGATTCCGGTCCTGACGTTTCGGTTTCGTCTCCGGTTACAAGGCAGAAGGCTGCCGCCGCCAAGCAGTTCATTGAGAATCACTATAAGCACTACTTGCAAGGACTTCAGGATCGGTTAGAGAGGTAAAGATGACTGACTCAACTTTCCTCTTTAAAGTTTAACGGATCCTATTATGAGTTTATATTTATAAGCTTCTTGCTCTTATGCTCTGTTTCAGACGTCGAACGCTTCAGAGGAGAGCAAAAGAGGCTCGAATATCGAATGAGGAACAAGAAGAGATGCTCCGGAATTTGGAGCGGAAAGAAACAGAGTATATGAGGTTGCAGAGGCGTAAAGTTGGAATTGATGACTTCGAACAGTTAACTGTGATTGGTAAAGGTGCATTTGCTGAGGTAAATGTGGAAACTTCACGACTTTTCTCAACCACTTTCATCGTTCTTTTAAACGTTTCCTTTTTTATTTTGGTGAAATGCTTCGATGTACATGTGCTTTTATGTGTTGTTCGATCTTGTGTGTCTTCTGCTTTTATTAGAACCTGAAGATTGTAGAGTTCTTTATCTAAGCTTGAAAGGAACCATATTAACTGCAAAGGACAAAGTTATATGTATCCTATTCACCAACTGCAGGTCAGATTATGCCGAGCTAAAAGCACCGGAGAAATTTTTGCCATGAAGAAACTGAAAAAGTCTGAGATGCTTAGCCGAGGACAGGTGAGTCCAGATTGGTGTTCATAGTTATTCATCGTAGTATCTAAACCTGAGGGCAGAGGAATACCTCAAGTTTAAAACATTCTGATATAATTTAAATCCCTGTACGCTTCTTCATCTGAAGATGTTTTGAATGACACATTCGATCGATGAAATGGTCTCGATACCTGAAAGAACAGGATCACTATTATTATCGTTTTCTAATTTTCTGGCTATGGATATTTGAGACGTGTAGGTAAAATGTAACCTCAATCCAATTGCGTAAGAATATAGTTGCTATTCAAGGATTTTACTGTCTGAATTCTTAAACAAAATCGTATACATTCTCGGCACATCATGATTGTTATTTGCCTTTAATATGTTTCTTTTCTTCGTCAGGTTGAGCATGTACGATCCGAAAGGAACTTACTTGCAGAAGTTGATAGTCGGTGCATTGTAAAACTTCACTATTCTTTTCAAGATTCTAACTTCTTGTACCTTATCATGGAGTATCTACCTGGTGGAGACATAATGGCATTACTCATGAGGGAAGATATTCTGCCTGAAGATGTTGCACGTTTTTACATAGCAGAAAGCATCCTAGCTATCGATTCAATCCACCAACACAACTATATTCACAGGTAGGACAACCGTGTCTCGTACAGCTTAGTCTCTCAATTTCTATGTTTCTCCCAGTAAGTATGTGTGTATGTTTACTGTGTATTTGAGAAAAAAAAATAGTTTCATAGCGGTACTTTAGTTGCATATCCTAGATTGAACGTGAAAGAGTAAGAAACGAAAAAATGCAAAAAATACCTTATTTCAGTCTCCATAACTTCAAACGACCTTTCCGAAGTCAAAACGAACGCAAATCCACTGTCATCTTCACGAAAACTGCTCTCTAGGATGTGGGTAAGGTCTTTCTATAATTTTCTTAAAACGTAAACTCTCTTAACGGATTAGAGAATCCTTATTCTTACCATTGATATAAACAACTACAGAAGACATTAACCTTTATATATAGCTTTCATATTGGGCTTCCCCATCACAGGCTCGATATGAGTCTAGTCCACACTGATCGGGATCTATTTGCTACACGAACTTTGACTCATTGATTTAGATCATTTATTGGGTCACTTTATTATCTTTATATGAATCAAATTACGTAACTTAACCAATAAGTTATTAAAAAATCAAAAAATATATTTAATAATTGTCTAACTTTATAAGAAAGGACAAAATTGTCTAACATTCTTCCCCTTGGACAACCATTAATTGTAGTTTTGACTTTAGTTTTAAAACAGTTTAAAAACTTGGTTAAGCTACGCTACTGAATTAGTCTACTAGGTTTTAAAAACAAAACCTTTAATTCAAAGATAACGAAAGTTCATTCCATCCTGCAGGGCTTTCGATACCAAAAAGTATCAAATACATTTGTCATGTGTAACACAGATTCAATACAGTCACGTACAACTAATATCTCACTAACATGAATGAGAAAATGTAGTGTAGCAAACTAAGATGATACCTTTATAATTTAAATTATATCATCTTCGTTTATAGGTCTCGATTTTTCTAACTTTATACTAAACCACATATGCTAAACTGCATTAGAGAAATCCTGTTTTCTCTCACTAAATGCTAAATGGCATTAGAAAAAACTTGTTTCCTCTCACCAAATGCTAAACTGCATTAGAGAAAACTTTTATATTTTCCAATTGAATGCTGAACTACATTAGAGAACCTTTATGAGATTAAAAACTTATATCCCCTTATGTCATGTCAAACTTTATGAATATCCGTATAAAATTGTATGCGTTTAAATGACATAGACACAAGGTCAATCTGTATATATGCCTAATGACCTTTAAATGCTTAAGATCGATACAAATCTTAAGACTTTTATATGTATTATGATAATATACGATAACACATATTATCGAGAATAAACGATGATCATCTTTATTGATGAATCATCATACTATCATAATACATCAAATGTATAAATATACATGAAGCAAACATAACGATTCCCTAACGAACAGTGTTTAAGGACGTCAAAACACCCATACTATAACTTGTGTCACAAACACAAGTGGAAGAAGTCTTTTGGTTAAAGAATCGACTATCATTTCCTCAGTTCTTAAATGCTCCAAACCTTAATGTCATCTTTTTGTATCAACACTTTTATGACCAAATAATTGACCTTTAAATGTTAAAATCCTGTGATATTCTTTATTGTTATTAAACAACATAGCAACAAGATTATCACAATACAATTAAATAGGTATAGCCACTGAATCAACCACAGACAACTCAGAAATCAAGTTTCTGAGCTAAATCGTCTATGAAGCAACTCCTTGGCATACACTCTACATTTATGTTCGAGGAAGTCACCCGTGTCTACTTGATACTCTTTCACGATATTGTACCATCTGCAAACCTAAAACTGTAACCTTAAGTGAACTTTTGATCATTCGGACACAATTAAATTTGAATTTGAATTCCCTACGAGATTTAGTCTATTGATTGTGCTATATGTCAACATATAATCCTTAGTTCTTTTAAGTATCTCAACACTCACTAGACTGCATTCCAATGATCCACACCTGGATTAACCAGATATTGACCAAATAGTCAAACAGTAAATAGCATGTCCTGCCTAATACATAGTCAAGCATGCATCAGGCTATCAACCATACCAGTATACGGAACATTCCTCATAACCTCTTTCTTTACATTATTCTTTGAATACTGTGTCAAAGATTATCTCTCACAATGAGAGATAGATGCTACAACATGTTTACAGTTAATCGTATTAAACCTTTGTAACATATACTCAATGTATGCACTCTATGAAGCCTGATAAGTATTGAGACGTGAATCTAAATACTTAGGACACAATATGCTACGCCAAGTTACTTTATCTCAAAGTTCTTGACCAAAAGTTGCATAACTTTACACAACATGGTCAAGTAATTTGATGTGAGCAATATATCATCTACATGCAGTAATATGAAGATAATTTTGCTCACCCTGATCTTATAGTACAAGCATCTTTTAACTTTATTTTCCATGAAGCCGAAAGAGGTCATAACCTCATCAACTGTAAGATATCACTTTTGGGAGGTTTGAAGTAAACCATATATTGATTTGCATAACGTGCAAAACATGCCAATTCTATTTGGATCCTGAAACCCTCTAGGTTGTACCATATAGACTTCTTCATAAAGGTCTTTACTCAGGAAAGCAATTTTGACAGTCATATGATATAACTCTATATCATCATGAGCTGCAATTGCCTTAATCACTCAAAATGTATTCTACGAGAATACAAGAGAAATGATAACATTAAAGTTAACCTTTCTCCATGAGTGAACCATTAAGCAACTAAGCAAGCCCATAAACCACTAAATTTTATCCCAAAATCCTTTAGGTCTAATCTTCATTTACAACTGACGAGTTTACAGTTCCGCTATAAATCAACTGGCTCCAAAACATTACTATGTTCCATGCATTGCATCTCGTGATTCATTACATCCCATCACACAACCACATTGGGTCCATAAATAGTTTCTGTAAAAGTAACTGGATTCGAAAGATGTCTAATATCATAGTCCTGTTAACCTAATAGACTATGTTATCAGATAGGATAGCAGGTTATCTTACTCTAGTGGATTTACTTAACTGCGTTAGATCTTGTACCCTTAGGAACATCTGTGTGTACAGGTACGGATTTCTATTCCTATATAAGCACGGTACAAAAACCTAAATCTACTGGATCTAACTGTATGAGTAGCAGGTACATGATAACCGTAGTATCTACCCTGCTATCATCTAAAGGGTCAAAGGGTTCATCATCATAGACATTGTATTCCAAAAACTTAGTTGTTCGTAATTCCACTATTCCAGTCCCCCTTCTATACAGTAAAAACTATAGCCTTAAAATGATCAAGATATCTTACTAAATACCAATGAGCGGAATGAGCATTCAATCTTTCTTTATAAGGATTGTACTATCTTAATAGGACAACCCCATACACGAATGTGTGCAACGCTGAGTTTTCAAACTTCTAGATAATCAGGTAGAATAGTCATGCCTGCATTGACTTCTTCAAGTCCTTTAGGGTACATTTATGCATTTCGACAACATACCAGTTTGCTCAGAACTACTCGGTATAGTAAATTAAGTCACTATTCTAACTGATTACAAATATCTGGTAAACGAACCTTTTAAAGTCTTGAAACACCATGTTTGCTGTGATATTTTCCTCCATAGTCAAATCTGACTATCTTAGTGAATTTTTCCAATTGGTTCTCAATGTTTAGTCTTTAAGCAAGAATACATAACTGTAATGGAAATAATCATCAACAAATGTCAGAATACATTTACAATTGCGCAATGCAACTGTATAAGGTCTATCTATATCTTTATGTATTAGACTCAACAAATCAAAAGCATGAGTTGACCTCAATATCCTTATTAGTCAACTTACCCCTGCAACAATCAGCATACATTTCCAGATCATCATAATCTAGAATTGAGAAATGCTGTCCTTGATCAATCTCTCAACCTTAGCTCTGGAAATGTGGCTTAAACTTTTATGTCACACCATATATGACTTCTCATTCATCAGGGTTCTTCATTTCATAACTTGTTTAGCAAGATACGAAGAAGCATATATTTAATTCGAGGTAAGACACATTCTGTACAAACTATATGATAAGAAAGTTGTACCATTATATTTTGCATTAAACAACAACTGTATAACAAAAGCATTAAATACAAAATATTAACCCTCTTTGTCCAACATTGATCAAAAGATCACATATAAAATATGTCGTATAAAACTCAAATGACCTTACAACAAGGTTCAGTATATACATTCTCCACAGATATTACTTCTACTTCTTCACTGTTGTGAACTATTAGTTTTTCTTTCCCTTTATTTGGCTTTATCCTAGATATGAACTCCTGCATTGTAGAAACACCTTAATCAGATGCTCCACTATATAGCCGCCAAATATTGAATGTGACTATCGTAAATAAGATTCATAAATTGATAAGCCAAGGAGTTACCTGATGGTCTCAGTCTTTCCTTTTAGATCTTATACTGCTGGCTTCTTTATGTCATGCCGACCTTTACCAGCACTGGATTGACCAACATCAACATGTGGAGAAGATTTAAACTTTCTACCTTTGAACTTAGCAGGCTTTATCTTTGTCTTCCCTTTAGTTGCTTCGAGGGTAGTAGGAATAGCAAATTTGAGTTTCTCTTTCTCAGCAATGCAATGGGCTATCAAAGTGTTAAAGTTTCATTACTCATCTAACGAGTAATATGTCATCACTAGATTACTAAACTCTAAAGGGAGTGTGTTCAGAGTCTGGTGAATAACGAAGACATTAGGAAGAGGAATGTTTAGCATCTTTAGTCTACTGTGAAGATGAATCATTCTTGATATGTATTCCATTACTCCCCCTTCTCTTGTATACTTCATGGATAATAATTTTTTTATCAAGGCACTTGTCTCAACATTAGGTGAGATTGTGTACCTCTGGGAGACATTACCAAGAAACTTCTTCGTTATACTTATGTCCGAAAGTCCACTAAGCAGATGGTCAGGTATGAATCTCTTAATGGTCATAAGACATAATATGTTAGACTGATCTCGAGCTTCATAGGCTGCTTTATAAGCTCTCGAGCTCATGGATATAGGTGGAGATGGCCTATTCGTCTGTATGGCCATATCAACTTGAGCTATCTCCATTGCATTCAATACATCCTCCGTCCACTTCTTTGTATTGAAACCGGTTAGGGTCTTAATGGTGACACTGATTTTGTTGATCAAAAAGGTGACTTCAAAATGATAATGTTTAAATCAGCATAAATGTAGGATAACAATGATACTCAAAGCCATTAAATAGTATCTTTACTGAAAATCCAGTTACACATATTATGAAACACTTGTGGGTTGAATACATAATATATGCAATTAGACTTCAACAAAAAAGCGATCAGAGTACAAACCATCAACTCTCATGATACTACTACCTATGGGCGAATAGATCATTCAAGCAACAACTTTTTTCTATCCAATGCTTTTATGCACATCTCAAATTCTCATGTAAGGCTAACATCTGTGGGCAAAATAACTAAACATAAGATCAGAGACATCTCCTAACATGTAAACAAAATAATTCAAAATATTGACTAGAAAGGCCACTATGATGACTACATCCTCATCAGCACTCAAAAAGCCCACAAACATAAGGGATACATTTTTATGTTATCCTCACATTCTTTATGGGCATATAATATGTGACAATGTAACATCAATAAATGCAAAAATCCGAATTCATAATCTCATTGTCACATACTCGTGCTAAGGACATTATCTGAAAACTTCATTTGAGACTTTCGCAAAGGAAAAATCTTAGTAAAGCGACTATTGTGCATCACCGGACACTGAACTGACTACCTGAGACACGATAACCTCATGTATCTCCCTTATGGCAAGTTCATTACATGAAAATTCACTCAAAAATGACTTTAGAATGTCTTAAAACCTTTTCTGAGTAGCTATATATCATGCGATCTCGAACATTGAACATGAGACTCGAGATATGAAAACTTAAAGTATCTCCCTCATATGATGTTCGAAGCATGAAAATTCACTTGAAATCGAATTCAGAACGTCTTAATTCCTTTTTTGGAGTTAAACTTTAATTTATTACTAATGTAATAAATCTAGAAAAATGAAAATTTCACTTTATGAATTTCTCGGACTCGAAAACTGACCCAAAACACCTCAGGGCACTCTTATGGAAAATTTGAAATTTTTGTGTTTTTTTTTGAAATCACTGTAGCAATTTCGTACGACTGAAATTAGCATGACATCAACGATCTCCGTTGTTGCTGTCGAAAAATGACAATTTCTGGCAAGTTTCGGGCTCGTTTTCACCCTGTTTATCAAGACTAAACACATGTATACTACTTTCATGCAATAAAAAGCAAGAAAAAAATCGAGAAACAGAAGTTAAATCTCCGAAAACCTTATGGAGAGAAAACAAAAAAATCTTTGGTTTTAACCACCCTATCACGTCACTGCTCTGATACCACGTGTAATACGTAACAGTATTTTAGTTACATATCCCGGATCGAACGTAAAAGGGCAAGAAATAAAGAAATGCGGAAAATACCTAATTTGGTGTCCATAACTTCAAATGAGCTTTTCGAAGCTGAAACAAGCGCAAATCTATCGCTGCCTTCACGAGAACTGCTCTTCAGGATACGAGTAAGGTCTTTCTACACGTTTCTCAAAACGTAATCTCTCTTAACAAGTTAAAGAATCCTTATGCTTACGATTAATATGAGCAACTGCAGGAGTCCTTAACCTTTATATATAGTTTCTATATTGAGCTTCTCCATCAGAGGCTCGATATGAGTTCGATTCACACTGATCTAGATCCATTTTTTAAATGGACTTCGACTCATTAATTTAAATCATTTATTGGGTTACTTTATTATTTTTATTTAAATCAAATTATGTAACTTAACAGATAAGTTATTAAAAAACTGAAAAATGCAATAATTGTTGTAGTTTTCGGTTTTTTAATAACTTATTAGTTAAGTTACAATTGTCCAACTTTACGAGAAAGGACAAAATTGTCCAACAATGACTGCACTGATGTACATGTAATTGAAATGACAACTATTTGGCCCCACTTTCCATGTTTACCAGATCAATCTTAATATGTTGGATGGATAAGTAAAGCATGAAAATATTGGATTGGTTCATAAAACTTTGTAACTTGAATATGGGTGAGAAAGATCTTGGAAGGCCACTATTATAAGTGTGCTAGGCCAGCCACTTCCATTGTTTTACTAAAGAGGTTATAACTTGAACTAAAAATGGGTCATTCTTGATTGAGAAAGTTGATTTTCAGTTCCCACCGTGTTTACTTTGGCACAGGGACATTAAACCAGATAACCTGATCCTGGACAAAAATGGCCATTTAAAGCTTTCAGATTTTGGCTTGTGCAAGCCCCTTGCCGAAAAGTATTCAACAACTTTGCTGGAAAATGAAGATATTGCAACTCAGGAAGCCTCAAATGAATCTGGGGGCCAAGCAGGCAGTGAGAAAGCACCTTGGTCTATGCCGAAAGAAAAATTGCAACAGTGGAAACGAAATCGCCGTGCATTGGTAATATCTTTATCGCACTGATCTTGCATTGTTTACGGTTCTCAGTTACAAGTACTTGTATTGTGAATTTACTTATGGAATTCCAAAGTGTTGTGCACTCAGGCTTATTCAACTGTTGGAACTCTTGATTATATGGCGCCAGAAGTCCTGTTGAAGAAAGGGTATGGAATGGAGTGCGACTGGTGGTCAATGGGGGCAATCATCTACGAGATGCTGATAGGTTATCCTCCTTTCTGTTCAGATGACACAAGGATCACATGCCGAAAGGTTGCCTAAATCATGGTTCCCAATTCAACCATTTGATTTTGACATTGTCAACAAGTTAAATAGGCATTATTTCATGTTTTTCAGATAATAAATTGGAAAACTTGCCTCAAATTCCCTGAGGAACCCGTAATATCATATGAGGCTAAAGATCTAATATCCCGCTTGATGTGCGATGTAGAATCAAGGCTGGGTACAAGAGGTGTGGAAGAATTAAAGGTAAATGTTCCATATCCGTTTCACTTTGTCAGTGTCATGGTAGTACAAACATTATATCATTTTGCTGCTTGTGGAAGTAATTCTGTCACTGTGTTTTGGTACGTACAACACTAATGTGAATCCTTTTGCTTGATCTCATATTTATGGTGCCATGAAACTTCTATGTTCTCGTCCATGGCTTCTTAATTTCATGGTTTTCTCGTCCAGTTTTCTGCATTAAGTAACTCTAACGTTTCAGGCACATCCATGGTTCAAAAGCATTGAGTGGGATAAGCTGTATGAAGTGGAAGCTGCATACAAGCCTACAGTCAACGGAGATATGGATACACAAAATTTTGAGAAATTTCCCGAAGTGAGTGCCATGTTGTGAATGGTGTACCTGTATTGTAGTATGTGGTGAAATTGCTAAGATATATTATGCCTCTTACAACCTTGGAAGTGATTCAACTAAAAAAAGCTTATTTGCTAACTCGAGTTCCATGGCAGAGGTAATGTATTTCCGTTTTACACCTTCCCGAACTTTGCCCCCGTCCTTTTCTCTAGAAATCCATTTTTCTACACTCTTCAACATATTGCCTTTTGTCTTAGCCTAGTTCTTTTTAACACCTCGAGTCTAAATTTTGAGCTTCTTCTTTCTTTTGTTTTTGAATAGTCCTTAAAATCCATTCTAAGACCAACATGACGAAGAGTACAGGATTCTTTGACTCTTTGTTCGTTAAGAGTATCAAGCTAATATAATCTCTTGTTCCTTGGAAACAATTGGACTTCTTAAAAGAACTTTAAATTCTTCTTTAGTTAGATAATCCTCTCCTTGCGTTTTAATTGAAAGCTAGTACAGTATGACCGCAGATTATTGTTGCTTGTAATAGCAGCATATTAGGTTTTACACTTTCCTCGTCCTATTTAAAAGGAATGGGATATATATGGTAAGCTTTTTCTTTTCTTACAGTTGGAAGGTCAACCATCCACAATACGCTCCGTTGGACCTTGGAGGAAGGTATGAATCATCAGACCTTAAAACGAACACTTTCATGTTCACCTTCTCAGGTCACGAACATGCAGTTGTGGTTATAAATTATTTTCTTTTATGTTCTCCTAATTGAGCTGATTTCTTTGTGAATATAATTATTTTATGCCGATATCTATTTGAAAACGAAAGTATATAGTTTTCATTCATATAGAGGAAGAGTTGGAATACTGTTGGTTTGAAGTTTTCGAGAAGCCATCATCATGAGCAATTTAGCTAGACATTGTGGCTTCTGTTTTAAGGAGTTCCAATGATGTAACTCTCCTTTGTTACTACGAAAGTTAGCAGCAATACCAAATCTTTTTCTATGTTTTACCTGTTCTGTGGCACAGATGTTGACCTCAAAAGACACTAACTTCATGGGATTCACTTTTAGAAAATCCGATGTCTTTAAATCAGTGGAGAGTTCAGGTAAACTAGTTTGTAATGTTAGTGTCTCTTCAGTAATCTTGTTCTTTACTCGCTTTCATCTTATTGTACATTGAACCTAAGAATTAAGCAATAATATAACTTGGTTTGACAATAAAAAATACTTTGGGCACTCAATGGCTTGTAAACCGTTCAAACTGGAAATTAATGCCGATGCATAAATTCAGAGAGCTGCCTGATGTATATATTTTCCTTGCAGGCACATATGTAAAATCCAAGGCACCTTCAAAGCCTCCGTCTTTAGTCTCCTTATTAGGTACAACGTCATTTCCTCTTTAATAAGTTTTAGCTTCATTTGGGGATGCTGTCTGTCTGGTTGTTCAAAGCACCTGATATCCTAATGCGTTCCACGTCAACAATTTCCCTGTCTACTAAATGATTCATGTGAAGAAGCTGGCAATGTCAAGTTAGCCATCAACGTCAATCATTTGCGAGTTTGTTTTTAACATGCTCTTTTTTCTGGGAAATTCAGGTCAAATTGACTTGCAAGAAGAAGTAATACCCGAAGGCAGGAAAACGCCGGAACCTTGACCTTCAACTTTAACCATTGCCACAACAACGCGTAGAATGTGTTCGCTCAGGCTAATAAAGAGGAAGTACATACGAATACGACATTGAATTGAATTGCAAGATTTGACGTAAACGAATGCGGACAAGGGCATTCAAGTCAGCCTCAAGAGTTGATGAGTTCTTCAGCCCTTTACGCTATTCTACATTTGTCAAGATCAGCCACCCAAAGCAAGCATCATCCAGTACATTCTTATCCCATGTGCGCTCCCTGTTACAACGGACCTTATACATCAGAGAGAGACTTTGTATTCTTGTTCTCATCTAGCTAGAACATTAGTTCCATGTTTCACCGTGTATGGTTGTTACCGTAACTTGTTTAATTTGGATTACGTATATCATCTGAATGTTTACTTATCTTCTTGTACACCAAATCACGAGTCGCCAAATTAAGGATAGCCAACAGAATGCATATGCTTCTATTCTACTTTCGGTATATATTCAATTCACACTATTTCAACTAAGATATTTACGAGATATTTATAGGTTATCTTACTCTTTTAATTACGAATAAAAGAAACCAACATTTTTAATAATTTTATATGTATTTTTAAAATTATCATTTTAAAATATGTTATTAATTTTGCCAAGTTGTTTTAACATAGTATTAAATTTATAATAAAATTAAAATTTTAATTAAAATCTTTGTTCATATTTTGTGTATAATAAAATATAAAATTCGTGTTTGATTTGGTTTAAGTGTAGCTGGCCTGAGGAGACTACAATGATAAAGTGTGGCGGAGGTTGAAAAAGAGTGAAGGGTGCGACAGGGAAAGTGCAGTTACAGTGCCACGCAACCTTAACGCACAAAAGAAGGCAAGAGATATTTTCCAGCGGAAAAAAATATCTGGGCTTCCACTTCACCAAAATGACGTGGCAACTCCTGGTCCCACGACACGTGTAAAGGTTGTGACACCTCTAATCTACTGTTGTCACACTTTTAACGCCCCCCTTACAAAACCCAAAACAAGAAGAGAGCAAGTTTCTATGTTCTTCTCTTCTCCAAGTCCACTTAAGAAACAAAACTAATCCTTTCTACAAGAGTTATGTGCACAGAAATATAGACTGCTGTCAGTAATTCAATGGATGGTTTCAGGAGAATTGAAGGTGGGGTTGTCAGATCTCAAACGTCAGGGTTAACGGCCGATGAGTCCGGCGAGTCGGCTACTTCTGAGGTGAGCAAGATATTCTCTGATTCGTCTTCTTTTTCTTTTTTAATTCATAGTTTCTTTTTGTTGCAATTTTTTTTTCAGTTCACTACCATTTTTTTTTTTCCTTTTCAATATGTTGAGTGTTGTTGTTCTGTTTTGTTCTTTTGGACTGTTGGGGTAGCTTGGATTTCCATCTTTCTTCCATGTAATACCCAGCGAGTAAACAGAATCACAAAGAAAAGGAACAAAGAGGAACTTTGTTGTCTTCTTAGCACCTTAGATTGAGTAGAACGGCTTTGTCTGTAAATGATCTTTTTGTCTCCAAAGCTTCGATTTTTATGGACTGAACATAAAAACCTGTGCAACGCTTCGCTTAGATCTTTGAAATTGAAGCAAAATCGTGAATTAACCTTCCTTATTAAGTAGTTGGTGCCCAGACCAAGTTCTTGCATCCACTTGGAGACTTGGAATCAATAAACAACAAGGTTCTTGACATTGATCCTTTATCTATTACCAGCACTTGGATTTCCTAATTTACTTGGTATTATTAAAGACGATTCTTTCAATTTCTTAACGACTGAACTCTTAAATTCCAATCCTTTTGCCAATTTGGGATTGATGATTGCTTATCCTTTTAAATAAAGAATATAATCGTGTTGTTAAATGTGTTGTGCAGGGTTCAGTAGTCACGAAATCTATGTCCACAGAATGGACAGATGAGAAACATAGCCTTTATCTTGAATCCATGGAAACATCATTCGTCATCCAACTGTATAAATCTATGAATCTTCAGGGCTGGCGCTTGCAGAAGGAAGCATCAGAGCCAAAGTTATACCGACGAATTCATTGCGGCGATTGTAATCATTCTGGTCAGGTTGGAAGATGCTCCCTTTTGTTGGATTCTTTTTACATGTTTGGTTTTTGATGTGTTGTCCTGTACCTTGTCTAAAATATATTCAAGTTTAAGGTTCTTTGACATGGCTGATGGCAGAAAATGAATTATCAGAGGACTGAAGCACAACGAAATATGAAAGAAGAATCCCGTGATCATCTGACAAATAGGTGGATTCAACGCTTTATGTCTGTAAGGAAACCTCAAGCTGTGGGATCTCCTGATCTCCTGGAGACGTCTGCATCCAAAAGTCCAAAATTCGATTTAAATGGCAAGATGGCAGCTTCTTGCGGGTCAGCAGCAAGTTCAAAGAGTTGTCGTCTACCTCATTCGTTCTCCTATAAGCATGAGCTAGTTGATTGCAGCAAAGGTACTCTCAGCAGAATTTTTGGTTTGTTTCTCAAAAGTTGACATATCAGCCTTCTTCTTATTTAATTCTATTTCTTAACTTCTACAAGTGTTTATTGGGTTGGTTGATTTTGTGTTCTATGTTTACTTTTAACTTGTATGATACTTCCAAACTCCTCGGATGGCACTATGTAATTTAAAGTAAAGACTTGTATCAATTACATCAATACAATTAGAGCCTTAATTTATAGTTATTAGAAACGTAAGGTTACTCTTTTGTGATCAGAAAGTCGTGGATTCAAGTCACAAAAACAACTTCTTTGTAAAATATAAAGGGAAGGTCGGGTACAATTAATGACTCTCTTTCGACCTTTGTAAAATAGGGAGCCTTGTGCACTGGGCTAATCCTTTAAAAACGTATATTTGCTCAACTAATAGCAAAAGAATCAATCCCTCCCATTGATTTAAATGTTTTCTTTCATATATGATTGAATTATGTTTGAAAAATGATCTTTCTGTTATAGATATCTATAATACTTCTGGTTCTAATACCTTTTTTATGGAGAGAATGGTGCCATCTGATTCTTAACTTACTGTCTTGCTTTTAAAACAAGTTTCATTGTTCTTGTTCTCGTAGAAGTATCAGATCAGAACTTCGTGGATAGAGATGTTGAAACTGAGAAGGCAAGTAATTCTTGTTGTTCAAAAAGGATGAGAACTTCAAGAACTGATGCTTCGAGTAGTGATCAGGTAATGACCTAATTTAACTTTTGCCTCACAATAATTTCTGGACTACCATCCTTACCCTATCAATTGTTACTGCAGGTTGTCCCAAATGGGAAGCCTCCCAACAAGTGATTCTGCTAAGAGGTGCTTTTCTGCACCCTAATGAAGAGTTGACACCACCGAGTGGAACTTGGTTAGCTTGGCTGGCTTGTGTCAAAGATTTTTAACCAGGAAGCAACTGAAGTAAAATATCAAAATATTCACTTCTATTTGTTGCATCCAAAGAAGAGTTAGATAGAGAAATCACTATTAGTAGCTACTACTAATCTTTTAGTTTGTTCTTTTTGTGTATAGTATATATGATGCTTAGCATATCAGGAAACTGACTTAGTTGCTATGAAGTTCATGCTCAGGTTGTGTACAGGGATATGAGTTGTGTATAGTATAGTATTTCGTTTGCTGTTTGCCTGTTTCTATCATTCTAACGTCATATAATATATAATGAAAATGTCTATCATTAAATGATAATTATTCATTAAATAAAACTTAATGTGTAAGAAATAATTTTAACTAATGATTAAAAAATTTAACCGATTGAGTCAACTTAATCATAAAAATTTTAAATTGTCATAAGTTTTTTAAAGTTTTTAATTTTTTTATTCAATTTATTTTAATAATTTTTGTAGTTAAAAACAATAAATTAATAATTTTTAAAATTAAAATTTTAAATTTAATTAATTTTTATTTAATATTTTAATTGAAATTTAAAATTTTAATAGATAAAAATATTTTTAATTATATTTTAAATTTTAATTTGTAGTAAATAAATAATACAAGAGTTAGTGATTAAAGTAATTATATAATTTAATACAAGAGTTAGTGATTAAAGTAATTATTATTATATAAAAATCAAAATTAATAGTAATTATTATTATATGAAAATCAAAATTAATGTTAAAAATAAGAGATATAATGTTTAAATTATATTATTACAAACTTAAAATATAAAAAAGGGTGATGGAAATTAGAAGGAAAGCAGCTAACAAGGACCATGAAAAGTTGAAAACCATCGAAATGACTCAATACGCAACAGCTTCAGCATAGTCAGACACGTGCATAAAGCTAAAAGCAGGCAAATGAGCTTTGAGCTTTGACATTTCTCAGACTGTTGTTGATTCAAATCCCTAACTTCTTCTCCTCCTCTTCTTCGCATTCCCCATTCGCGCCTTAATTATCTTTCTATAAGGTATCATCTTCTTCTTCCCCAAATTTGTTAGGGTTTCCATGCTCTGATTCTAATACTTTTCTTCTTCTTCTTTATTTCTTATTTGGCTTCAAGGCTTATTCATTCTTCAACATTGGGGTCTGTAATTGCAAGTATTTTAAATGCCGCCATTCATGTCAACCTCATGGACCGTCCTCAACCTAATGACGCGTAAGAATGGAGCCAAGCAGTTCATTTTCCCAGCCAAATGCTATGCGCACAAGCTCTATCAGATTCGGTGCCTGAGTAACATCGCTGGTGGTCCGTCTTTCAATCACCAAGTAATTGATAACCAAAAGGATTTTAATCTCACGTTAGGGAGCTTTCACGATAACCCAAATGCTATCGTTCAGAAAAGACGCTTTCTTGGTTGCGGTGATGGCGAAGAAGGCGGTGTTTTGTCCAAGGTTTACGAAGAGAGGCGCGTTTTGGGGTAAAATTTTTTTTCTTTGTCCCTTTTTCTCATAGTCACTAATCAATGAATTTGTTTTGTGTTTATTTTATTAAAATTCGGTCTT
This sequence comes from Erythroxylum plowmanianum, assembly GCA_025531925.1. Taxonomy (NCBI): domain Eukaryota; kingdom Viridiplantae; phylum Streptophyta; class Magnoliopsida; order Malpighiales; family Erythroxylaceae; genus Erythroxylum; species Erythroxylum plowmanianum. Next base: position 3,794,661 of record JANVCQ010000006.1, on the reverse strand, counting down.
TTGTTTTAGGGAGAGGTAAAATATAAACGTTGCTGTGCAGGTACTCTCCAAATCAGTTGTTTGATGTAGTTGCGGCAGTTGATTTGTATCATGGATTTGTTCCTTGGTGTCAGCGTTCTGAGATAATAAAACGATTTCCGGATGGATCGTTTGATGCTGAGTTGGAGATTGGTTTTAAGTTTCTGGTTGAGAGCTACATTTCTCATGTAGAATTAGACAGACCGAAACGCATAAAGGTAATCTATTTGTTTGACATGCTTTATTTAGACATCTAGGTGTAGAGATTGATTTTCTTCTAACTTGAATTATGCAACTGAACGTATGACCTATTATTGGCCGCCATTCTCTGGTTTTTAACCTTTGGTAAAATGAGCCGGTTGGGGATATGAACGTTAACTGAGATTTTAGCGATTCTTTCATTGTGGAAGCTAAAACTATAGAGCAATGTGATGATAAAATTGAAAACTCTATCCTTTGAAAAGCAGAGCAGACTAGGGCTATCAAGATTTTGTGCCCGGGTTCTTACGTGTAGATGATGTGCTTCATTTTTAATTTTAAAGTGAATTTCAATTTTCAAAGCGAGGCAGCAACAAGGTATTTGATTGAATGTCCTTGATTAGATGACTTTCTGAATATTATGCCTTTCTTTTACGCTAGAATCTATTTCATGAAGGAAACTCCCCTTGTTTCTTAATGTAATATACTGTTCTTTGTTTTAGTGTGCATCTCAACATTTTATTGATTCAGGTTTTCAAGGCCTTATTTATTATTTTACATTGTTTGCAGACAACTTCATCAGAGAGTTCCATTTTCGATCATTTAATAAACATCTGGGAATTCAACACAGGGCCAGTACCAGGCACTTGTGACCTCTATTTTTTGGTAGATTTTAAGTTCCAGTCACCACTTTACAGACAGGTATAAGTTGCATATTTATAAGTTTATGACTTGATTTTGTGAACATTGTGAAATTTGAGATATGGATCTTCCAATTAAGCATTATGGCACACCAGCATTATATCGACTTAGGAAATTTGCTTTCTTTGTCAAATTTTCCAAATACTAATGTATGTTTATAGCGCCTTTCACCCTTTCACTTATCCTTACAGGTCATTATGCAAGCTCAATTCAACATTTTAGGATTTTGATAGTTTTTGTTGTTCAAACTGCAAGATTATAAGTTGGATAGGATTTATATTCTAACATGTTTTGAACTTTATTTGAAGATTAGATCATATTATGATAAATTCTCCTTAGTTTGGAGTGTTGAGGATCACATCCATAATTAAAGTATCAAATGCAGATACTTGAAGATGAAGTGAGTTTTTGATAAGCATAATTTGTATTTGGATATAATATAACTACCTAGTCAAACAATGTTTTTGTGAAAATGAACCTTCTTTACCTCAATACGGATGAATTAATGAAGTACAAATAATTGCTATGGTATGGTTCTTGGAAGTAAAGAAATGTTGGAACACTATGTCCAAGCTTGTAGTAACAAGTAGAGCCATTTTAGAGATAGGCTTTAGATGAAGTGGCTTTTGTAACCCTTCCAGTATTGATGGACTAGCGTGTGATGTTTGGGAAGAACAAGGCCTTCTGAGTGAGTAGGATAATACATACTATACTGCTTGAAATGATAATATTTTTTCTCCTTCAAATCCATTATCAGAATATAGTATAAAGTCATTTATACATCAACTGTTGCTCCTCTTGAGCATGGCTGGCATATAATTCTACTCCATATAACTAGATAATCTCCTGATTTCTGCAATGACTTTGGTTGACAGGTGGCGTCTATGTTTTTCAAGGAGGTAGTCTCCCGAATGATTGGTTCATTCAGTGATCGCTGTCGTTTGATATATGGGCCAGGAGTTCAAGTTCTAGAGAACACATATGAACAGAAGGCATAATGATTCATTTCATTTACTCGCTATTGATAAATGATTGGGCTCCGGGGAATGACTTTTGAAAGCTGTTGGATGTCAAATGAACTGTCATCATCATACCGTTTGGGTGGTTTTTGTTGATATACGGCCAACCCATCGACCTCTAATCAAGGTTTCAGATGTGTTCCTTCGGAGATTAGGCATTCTTTACTATTTAACTTCCATCCTTAAATTTGATGCATCCTTCCATTGCCTTTCATTCTGTGATCACTGTAGTTGGATTGTTGTCATTGCATACCACATGTACACAGCATAAAGATACAAATAGCAGAATGGAAGCTCTGTTGATGTAATCTTTATAAATCACATCTTCATTATAGGTTAAATTGGAAAGCTTATTTTTCCTTATGAAGCACGAGACCGCTTGTTGTATCATTGTGTGTCAATTTGTTGTATCAGCCGTAGAACCCTGAACATGTGCATATATAAGCCGTTTCGGGGGCCAAAATTTGTGGCCTGGTGTATTTAGCCCAAAGGGCTCAAAAATGCCCAGCATCCAGTTCAATAGGTTCAGTTAAGTACGAGGATCACAACTTAATTTCCTCTTTTTAAATCAGACCTCTGCCAAGATTTAAATATTGACTAAATTTGAGACGGAGTGACGGGTGCATACTGTTTGCAGCCTCTCTCATGCACAAATATGCAGTGAGATTTACAAAATGTTAATATCCAGCTGAACTAGAATGTGCTAGATAGAATTTGCCTGGATAATATCAACGGGTTGTTTTTTTTATATATATTTGTAGTATATTGGACAATTATTTTCGGATCATGTGAAAGTATATTTAAGTAAAGGGGGTAAGATAAATAGTAAAAAAGGAGAAAGATACTAAAAAAGCAAATAATAGGTAAAGTTTCTAGTTTACCTTATGAGGTAGCAACTTTAATTAATCATTAGTAAAAGTTACATATTTATGTTGTCTTAGATATGGTGAAAAGTTTACGATAATTTGAGCTTTTTGCGGTCATCAACAAGAACATCTAAGGTTGGCGTCAGTTCTGGTCCAATTTATTCGAATCTTTTGTCAAGACACTGTCTAACTTTCGAAGAAGAAACAAGAATGTCTTATGAAAAGATAAAAAATCAAAATATATGAGTAGAGGTTAGTTTGAGGTGGAAGGAAAAAAAATGAAAGTATGGGAAAAAAACATAATAAATACAAAAAATAATAGACAAATATATAATTTGCGCGTAAGAATTGATAAGAGATAAAAGTGACTATAAAGGTGAATTGGTGTACGTTAAAATATAGTTATATAAAATATCCAGAAGTAAATATTATGAAGTAGTTTGAAGGGTGAGATGTAAAATGCTTGTAATAATGAATCTTTAATGGAAGGTATATACTTAGCTATTGCAAAGTCTGTTTAGAATTCATGATTGTGGTTTTTGGTGCAATCATCAGCTAGAAAATTGAAAATTATAAGTAGTTTTGGTTGTGAGGGGTGAAAAAAAAGGAGAGTTGAAATAGTTTGATGAATATAAATATGAAAAAATGTATCAATAAATAATGATAGGTACTTGAAATAGTTGTAAGTCTCATTTCAGCATTGTCATTATCTCCTTTTTCACTTGAAGTTGAGCCTTCTTCTAATTCAGCATCATCAGTCTGGTGGTATAGATAATAGTGAAGCGTTGCCTTTCGTCTGATGGTTGCATGTGAACAGGTTTGATATGAACGAGAAAGATTTTTGTTTTCAGTTTAGCATGGACCTTATCGAAAGGAAGTTCAACACTCTTTTTGCCAAAGAGAAAAGTGTAGATCATTAGTCATATAATAAAGATGTCATAAAATAATCAAATGTATTTTTATTTGTAATAATTATAAAAATATAACCTGGTTGTAATACTGTATAGCTTCAACCGCACTGAAGTTCAAGAAAATTTCAACAAGTTCAAAAAAAAAAAAGGATGTTGTGATAGTTCCTGTGTTGTCAGTTAAATCAACTTCATATCAGCATCTACATTTACAAAGGAAAGTAAATTAGTAGATGTACAGTTGAATAAAAAAAGAATATCAAAAAATTGTATTTAGAATTGATATGAATGATCTTAAATTTAAGTTAAAGTACAAGTATCTTAGGAATGTGTTAAAATCACATTAGGGTATATTTTGAACCCAGCTGGATGTTTCTCCTGGCAAGAATTACAAGTAAATATAATCCCATATATATAGCTGCGCTTGAGCGAAAACATTTTTTGCAACTTATATACCAATATTTTTGCATAATGTGTTGAAAGTAAATACGAGCTTTAATCCATGCTGTATGGAAAGATATAAATAGATGTTCGTTTGGATTATTGAAATTAGATAGATAATAGGTGAGAAAGAAAGTTCATTGCAGAATATAAAATGTATGTATCTTGTCATTGGACTTTAGGAAATTGATCTTTGAAATTTTTTAATTTGATCCAAAAGATATATCAGGATCATATTTGGGTAAGCTTGTTGGGTAACAATGTCTTTTACCTGCTTGTTATTTTATTGGACCCTGGAAAAATGGTAATTACAAGCATAAGCATAAAAACATCTAAAAATGTGTAAAGAAGTTTGTTTGTTGGAAAAGTAAAGATGAGAAATGTGGAAGCACCAATTTTACAAATCTACAACTTCTTGTATTGGTGGATCAATGAGAATTGCATAATCAAACCATATGGATAATGCAACACTTGAAATTCTTAACGTGCTTAACAGTAGAACATATTTCAACATTTATATGATAATCAATGAGAAGCAAAAGGTATGGACTATGAAGAACCACCCATCTATTATCAACTTTATGCTTACAAATCTTTACTTTTCGGCCATCATCTCTCCTTTTATAACATGCATAACTATCCTCACCATTGATAGTAAAAGGGGCAAAATTTTTAGGATAATGGTTTTTACAGACATCATTTCTCATGCAAAGGTTGTCTTTATTCATATGACCACAAGGATCGTCGATCATGTGTTTAATGACAAGAGAATATAACTGCAATTGTAAACAGGGTCTGGTATTTCAACAAATATGAATTGGTCATAAGATTTTGAATTAAATAGTTTAGAATGTAGCTTAAGTATCAACAACAAATGAGCATGAGGGAAACCACACTTTTGGAACTCAATAACATAAACATATGCGGCTACCTCTCCAAAGATTTGTTTCTTGATTAGTTCATGTTTAAGGATCTCAAATTTAGGTCTAAAAACTCTAGCCAATAAATCAGGTCTATCTTGTGGCTTTTCATAAAACCCAAGGTTATCTTGAATCTCCTTCCACATTGGGTTGCCAGTCATAGTGAGGAAAATGTCAGGTTTTGCCATGCTCATGTACTAGAGTCATTGTATCAAGATAACGATGTTTCATATCCCTTGGACCACTGACAAATGAAGTTGGGAGCCTAACTCGACGGCCAATTCGATAACCTTCACTCTAACTAATGGCAATACTATCCAAAACACCCTGCAATATCTTTGTCCTTATCTCATTTTATCTCTTTCTATGGAAATCAAGTCTAGATATTACAATCTTTATATAAGCACCCACAAAAAATTGTTGAAGTATCCTTAAGCTATAGAGGAACATTGACTGATCATGCTCTCTTATTTGGAGCCTATAACAATAATACTCTTTAGCAGAAATAGTGCCATCTTCACAACATTCTTAACCAACAACTAAAAATTATACAAACAAATCAAATAAATAAAAGCATAAGGTTAGACAACACTATAAAAATGAAATAGGAAAAGAAAAACTTGCTTGCATTCTTCATATTAAACAGATTAGATAGATCAACAAAGAATTAAAATTAACATCACATCCCTCATTTGAAGCAATGTTCCTCATTCTCTTTGAAAACAACCGCTTAATTCCATGATGCCATCTAGATTCACCACGAGGAAATAAAAGAGGAGATGGAAGGGAATCATAACAGGCATAGTAAGATTGGATTCTATAAGTTGTGCCTGAATGACTATATACTTGAATGTGTGGAGATTTATCAACCATTTCATCATCCGCCTTAATCCATGTAGCAACTACTTGTGATGTAGTAGGAAGATTGTATACACGTTGATCAAGGCTAGGATAACACCTCAAGACTATTGTATGATTGCCAAGTGTCGGAATGTCTCTAAGACTCCTAAAGAACTTAACATAGGGATTATGTTCTAGGATTGTCATCATCAATTTTGATGTATCCTCACGAAAATTATCACAACCTTTTGTCCTTCTTGTAAGTTCCTCATCAGTATAAAAAAATAGGTTGGATACCAAACAATCTATTAGTTATCGAAACTAAATTGTTAAGGAAATGATACGAACATTTTTCCTGAAATGCCCATACTCTTCATCTCCATCAATAAATAATCGTCATAGAGCATATGAAATTTGAGGAGCAACAATGGAAATCTCTCCTGAAGAACAACAAAATGATGGGTGCTCTAAATAAAATTTTTGCGCATCACGATGCTCATAGTTGGGAACAAAAGGAAACTGTAGACGTTCAACAAGACAATCCTTTAGGCACGCTAATCTTGACTGAGAATGATGATGGTTTGTCCCTAAAAAGATTTATAAAAGGGTTGATGACTTTGAGGAGCAATAATAATAGAAAACTAGAAAGAATATAGCGAAGAAGATTTATACCTTGATCCTCGACAAGTGCCATTGAGGTGGATAGAACAAAAGAGGAAGATATATTTAGATAATCAAAATTATGATGCATATTATTAGACATTTCAACTGTTGATTCTATATCGACAACTTCCCTAAGCTGAAGAGAGGAATGATTCATACTGATATGATCCATGCTAAAATTAGTAGATGGATTTTGTACCAATTGACTACTGGATAGATGAAGAAACAGTTGATCATCTACAGTAATGTTATTAATGGTAGAATAAACAAGTTGATCACATACTGGTTGACATCAACATTCTCTTATAATCAACTCAAGTTGATCTAAATTATCTATCATCTTGGACAGATCAAATTTACATCTCTTATTTCCATAACAAAAAAAGGACATAGTATCATTACTCTTCTTTGCAGCATAAGCTTCTCGATGCAGTTGTAGAAGCTCATGTTTTTCATTTTCTGGCATTTTAGCATACTTTTTACGCCTTTTGGCATTTCTATCTATATTTGAAAATAGCAAACCTAGAACGAAGGGAAAAATAACCAACAATTATACACGCTAAAAAGATATTGGGAAATGAAGAAAAATAAAGCCATAAATTAATAAAATTAGATAAAATTATGAACATGTAATTGTTGTATTTTATTATATAATTATATAATAATTTTTAATGTATGAGTACAATTTAATTGTATATTAAATAATTATATTTTGCAAATAAATTTACTTAGTAAATGATAATTTAGTTTAAAATAATTTTATACTATGTTGGAAAATTTTAATATGTAATGTAAATTAACGCAAACTAGTTATTGAAATGAATATAAATTTTCAGTTCAAAAGAAACTAATAATTTTGAAACAAAAATATCATATATACAATGGTTTTGATAAGTTTATATTACTAATTTATCAAAGTCTCTCATGATACAATTTAAGGAGTCACTGAAAGTAACTCTTTGTAATTAATTATTGATTAAAATATATTAAATTATCAAATAATCATCTAATTATAAATATGATATAAATTAAAATTTTTAATTTTTAATTTTTTAAATAAAAAATCAGACTTTTCACTTATTATAAATGGATTTTAATTTCTTGACTTTTATAAGAAAATTTAATTATTATAGAAAAGTTTCAGTTGACATTAAACTTAAAATCATTTTAAAAATAAAAACATTTTCAGAATTGTTTGTAATAACTCAATGCTAAAATCATATATTTACTAAAAATGATGAATTTCTTGTATAAAAGATATTAGATTTTAATTTAATTTTGTAAAATATTTTATTTTTTAATAAAATAATAGATGGCTTTATGATGTATCACGCATTAGTCTAAATTATAAAATTTTTTACATAACTTTTGAAGTTTCTAAAAAATAAATATAGGCATATCTAATATTGTCTATATATATTTTAGGCGTGAAAAAATGTTTTATGATCATATTGAATGAATAAAAACAAATATATTTATTTTTAATTGAATATAGATTAGTATGTTGAAAATAAATTAATATAAAATAGTATTTTGAAAATAAATTAATATATTTGGTATTTAGTCATTGCAGTAAAATTAATAAATGCTTGTATATTGTATATGTAACCATAATCAAAGTTTATGATTAATTAAAAAATGCTATTGAAATTGGAATAAAATTTAAATTTTGTTTGTTTGTTGGATACCGCGATAGTGTGATTAAAGTTGTATGTTTGGGGTTAAATATGATTATATTCTACGACATTTTTGGAAACATCACGGAAAGTTACATTCCGTGATGTTTTTAAAACGTCGCGGAATGTTGCTTTCTGTGACGTTTATACAAAAACATCGCAGATAGTTGTATTATTTTTTAATTATTATTTTTTTCAATTTTTTCGAAAATCATTTTAGTTTAATATTTTTTAGTTTTAATGATTATTTTTAAAGTACAAAATTTTAAAATCTTATTTGTTTAATGACTATTCATATTATTTATGAATTTTATTTATTTAATAATTCTTCAAAATTTTTAGTATATCATTAATTTTAATAATTATTCATGTATCATAAGAATTTCAAACCTATAGATAATGTATTATTTAATTACAATTCACAAATATGTCATAATACACTAATTAATATCAAAAGTACGTCATAAATGTATAGTAAATAGTCATAAGTATATAATATATCAATATGAGTACATATATCTAACCTAAAAAAATATTATATGTAGAACATAAAAGTTCCAAGAGCTTTTTTGTGTTGTTCAAATTCAATTCTTTGTTGTTCGACTTTGGTAGTTAGTCAATCTTGCATTTGTTCAACTTTTTTATTCAATTCATCGACTTGAGACTGTAACTTTTGATTAACATTTTTCAACTCTTCTAGTTCGTCTCGACTCCTGATTAACATTTCCCTTGTGGTTGAGGCCTAACTCCCATGCCAACAATGTAATCTGATTTAGTGCCCAAGACTTTGTCGCACACTTCATCCTCCGTCATCAGATGACCTTGATCTATTGAATCTACGAATTCTTTACAAATTAAGTCCTGAAAAATTAAGAATTAATTAGATACACAGTCTCATTTTAGAAATATTTGTAAATGAACTATATATTCACCCATTTTTCTCTGCATTCGGTAGTTGTCCATTGACCTTTACTTTCATCATAATGAGTGCGATACCATAGCTTCATCTGGTTACACTCTTCTCCATCTTTGTTACTCTATTGTATAGAAATATATTACTAGTAATATTTATTATAAAATTTGAAATGTCAATCAAAGTAAGATACAATTAAAAAGATAATAACTCACAATCTCAAACCGTATCGCTATAAAGCCTTAGAGCTAGAGTTTGGTCGACATTTGACCTGACTCCTAGCCAATTTGGCTTTTTCACTTTTTTCCTAATCATAAATGTAACAAAATCTACTATAACATCTATAAATCACAATCCATAAATACTAAAATATAATTAGTTATCAATAAAGTTGTGAAATTAAGTTTTGCGATCAAATTAAGTAACATTTGTAGCTGATTGCTTCCAATATTGGCATAAATCTATCCACTCCGCCACTGTCACAGTATGCTGCTTAACATCCTCTCCGTGCCTGGTATAATGCTTTTTAAAATGATATCTTTGATCTTTAGACCTTAAAGAAAGAAACTTCTTGATAGCAGCATGTACTTCGTTGTCTGTCCTCATTCTCTTGATTTCTAACTTTTGCTGCTAAAAATTATAAATTATTGGTCAAAGCTTTAGGCATATGGAAAACATATATATACTAGATAGTTTTATAATACTTATATCTAACTTATCAAATGCAAAATACAACTCCTCATTAGTTATTTTTTTCCATTTTATTCTTATAGGTAAGGAAGTTCGGGATACCACACCAATCTCACTCGATAATTTAACAGACTGTATGGAGTTGATTGGTCATCCTTTAGTGGGAGGATCTCTATCTCCAATCTCTTACCTATCACCTTATTAATCTTTGCCAATCCCTGTCCTTTTGTGACATCCCTTGTCTTTTTTGAATCAGTCGTGGATCCTAAAATATAGTAAATGAATATTTTACAATAAGCATATAACATACTCTTAATTGGTTAGATAAACAAAATTATTAAACTTATATGTTTCACCAATGTGATGTAAAAGATTATACCTGCAGTGCTTGCAGAGGTAGCAAATGGTAATAATTCATGTGAATTGTTACCTGACTCAAGTTCCTTGTGTGGCTGATATGAAACGTGAGCACTAATATTGGGAAGAATAGTGTCCTTTACAGGTGTGTGATGATCTTCTAGCTGCATAGGAGCAGATGGCTCATCAGCTACACTTCCAAGAAGCTGACGATACCGTGACTACATTTGTGTCGGTATGAAGTTGCTTGGTGTAACTTTATTCTTCTTCTTAGCTAGACTAGGTTCCATATGAATTATCTGCATTCAATTTGACATTAGACTTCAATGATACTATTAATTGACCACCAAAAAGCACAAACTGAAAGTATAGATTTGTCTCCACCAGCCTTATTCTTTTGAGGAGCAGAAACCACAAACTGAAAGTATACATGCATGTCATTAAATTTTGACTGTGGATGAAAACAAAAAATCAAATACACTTGCAAAAGCAATGTACAGTATGTAAGTTCAAATACTTTGTCCTATCCCAATCTCACGCCTATAGTTCAAAAGTCGCCGAACTGCTAAAGTAGACCAAATCATGGGTGTAACAATGGAGATGCAAAATCTTTAGCATAAAGCCACTGTGTTTTTACAAGTTAATTTTCCATTTAGAATGCATAATCAGTAACACATCATTACTTCATCCTAAAATGATAATTCTTCCTATTCTGTTGAAAGCAACAAGCCAAGAGATTGCTTAATACATCGTTTGTAAGTATAAGCAAATCAAAGTCGGTAATCAATACTATCCTACCAACCAACCATACAGAGAAATCGTCAAATCTGAAAATGACATTACAACATACAAGATTCGAAAAACATGCTTCAAGACCTATCATATGAAAATGGAACGATGACAGAGGAGATATTCAGCACAAGGCTTCAAAAAATCTATAAGGCTTTACACCAAAGTCAGCATGTAACACAACTATATCATTTTGTTTTACAAAGGATATTGTCTACACTTGTGTTATTGTAATAATTCAAGAATTATTAGTTGATAAGATAATTTTCTTCCCATTACAATTTACAGATGCCTTCTTTAAGTCCACAACTAATCAATCTTACTTACACCTTATATTGACTAGACTACAAATTTGTCCGCCAAAAATAAGTAGTTATAAAAAGATCAAGTAAAAATGTCCAATGATGACAAATCATGGATTACACACGACTCAACAATTGCCAAAATATTATCAAACTACATTATTCACATAGAAACTGAAAAAGGCACATAAGAATTATCAAACCAGCTCTTGCACACCAACTAAAAGTAAACGAATTAGAGATTAATGGATGATATCATGATGAATGCCATATTAGGCAAAACATGACCTAATATGGCTATACAAACAAATAGGAAGCAGCAAAAGAGCTTATCTGAGCCGGGATTCTAGAGCCAACAGTGAAGGGAAAACTTCGCCTTGGGTTAATTGAGGTTGAGCAAAGCTTTTCGCAACAACAATGAACATAACAACTGAGAAATTATGTTGGGCCGCATTTCAGAGCCCAACTATGAAACCATAAAGCTTGAGCGTATTCCAATGAAATCTCCTTAACCATCATCGGTTCATTTTCATTCTCATAACATCCCAAAAATTTCCCTATTTAATCAAATGATATACGATAACCAACTCTTATGGTCATGCTCCCAATCATATTTTACCTGTCAAATTTCTCTAGAAGCCATGGTGGGTTCGCCGCAACGAACTACTGTTTCACTGTGGTGAACAAATGGGATTAAGCTAGATGACCCTTCAGGTGAAGAATTGAATATAAGACTGAGGAAATAGATAGGTTATTTGAAGGATTATGATTGTACAAATGAGTATTATACTGATAAAGCTAGTGTTGTAATCAGATGCATTGAATAGCAGTGAAACATGAATTCAGATATTGAAGTTATCAAATCTAGTGCAATGAAGAATGTAGAATGGAGTTGAATTTGGGGTAAATGAAGCATTATTAGCTGCACTAAAAATTAAGATCATTTTCATATGAACAAAGTCCAAATTGAGGATATAGAAATTGTGAATCTTACTGAGGAATTGAAAACGGATCTGAATTTTGAGTTTGAATTGGAAATGGATGCTTTGTGATTGAAATAGGAAGTATGTGTATCCACAAAGATGATAGAGCAAAAGATTGTTAGAAAAGTACAAATCGTAACTTAAGCCATTCATCCTAGTAGGAATATACCGAAACATCATTTAGCGACTAAGAATGTAGAATCAAGTGACTGAATGTTTGAATTGCCAATGGTCTTAACGGTTAGAGATATGCTTAAGGCTTATATTTTGGAATTCATAGGAACATGAGATCAATGTATAGTTCTATTTGACTTTAAGCATCACAATCATTATCATAATGATTTCATTAGAATACTCTATGAGGAGTTAGATGAAAGAAAGAGTCATTCGCTTTTGCATTGTGATGATTAAGGCCTAAAAATGGTAGAAGGGAAGGATTGATTGTAACATCCCATTACTAGTGGGAAGGGTAGAATGGTAAATGTGAGTGACTAATGAGAGTTAGGGATGCATTTTACATGTTCATGCATAGATTGCTACATACTTATACATGGTTATTGCACATGAAAATAA
>JANVCQ010000006.1:3758916-3774401 GCA_025531925.1 Erythroxylum plowmanianum | reverse complement strand
AGGTACATTGGTCCTTATGAGATCATTGAGAGGATAGGACCTTTGGCCTATAAGTTGGCTTTACCGAACGAAATGTCCCAATTGCATAATGTGTTTCATGTTAGTATGCTCCAAAGATACCGATCTGATCCGACACATGTGATACCAGCCCAGGAAATTGAGGTTGTTAGTAACTTAAGATATGATGAGGAGCCGATCAAGATTGTGGGATCGTAGATCAAGCAGTTGAGGAACAGGGTCGTTCCATTACTAAAAGTCCTTTGGAGGAACCACTCAATTGAAGAAGCAACATGAAGACAGAGGAGCATATGAGGAGACAATATCCCCACCTGTTCGAGCAAACAGGAAAGAATTTCGAGGATGAAATTTCTTTAAGGAGGGGAGAGTTGTAACATCCCATTCTTGTGGGAAGGTTAAAATGGGAAATGTGAGAGATTAATGAGAGTTAGAAATGCATTTCCATGTTCATGCATATTATGTCATGCACATGCGTATGAATAGTGAAGTTGTGGCACATGAAAATGTTTGTACATGCATTCATGAATAATTCCGGATATAATTAGATTGAGTTGTAATTTTAGGTGTCTTGAGAATTTTGAATTATTTGTATTGAAAATTCTATTAGTTAGTAAGAATATTGTATTTGAGAATTTTGGTGAATTTACGCATAAATTTTAGAAAAATTATAGAAAATAGGAAAAAGACATCGGATGAAGATTTGGTGATAGTTAGATTGTAAAGATGAGAGTTTAAGGGAGTCAGTTTCAAAAGAAACTAAGTTAGAGCTTAGATATGAGCAAAGTGACAAGTGTCACTTAGGCTTGGTACTTTGCTAGAAGTAGGTTACTATTTTCTAAGAGTTGAAAGGTTAAGGTTAAGTTATATGGCTAAGTTCATTCTTCATTGGGATCATCTTCAAATTTTTTTCCCATACACAGAGTTTTCCATCGAACCGCTTCTAAGAGATTTCTCTGCTTTCCTTTCCTACTCCAAACTCACTTTGCTAATTGTGTCTTCTACCCTAAGAAAAACCAAAAGCTGGTCATTGTACTAAGTGAACTACGTAAATTGCATGGAGTTAAGGGCTTGAAGATTTTGGAGTTTTCAAAAGGTAAGTAGTGAATACATCCTTTAGAGTTGGGGATTTATGAAAGAAAGTTGATGAGTTACTATCATCTGCATGGAAATGGCATTTAAGTGTATATTCATAAATACTATGTGGTTGGGAGGAAAAATTTGGATATAGTGTTAATTTTAGTTTTTGAAAGATTATTAATGATTAGGTGATGAAAAAGTGATGTTGGAGTTGAGATAGCAATAACTTGATCTGAAATTTCAGTGAAACTTCTGTACCAATCTAGATAGATTCGTCAAAATGGCCTTCATGAAAGTTATAAAGTTTCCTTTTATCTTTCCAACAATATATAGTATGAAAACTTGGACATCTGAGCGGAAAGTCAGGGTCCTTGTAAGGGAAGATGTTCAAAAACGAAGTTGTTTCTTTTGTCTTTTGCTTCTTCTGTGATAACGTCATCTCCTTCTGTGTTTTGTTCCTTCTGAGTTTTGCTTCTTCTATGATGACGTCATCTCCTTCTGTGTTTTGTTCCTTCTGAGTTTCGCTTCTTCCTAGTTTTATTCCTTTTGAGTTTTGCTTCTTCTGTGATGACGTCATCTCCTTCTATGTTTTGTTCCTTCTGAGTTTCGCTTCTTCTTAGTTTTGTTCCTTCTGTGTTTTGTTCCTTCTGAGTTTCGCTTCTTCTTAGTTTTGTTCCTTTTATGTTTTGTTCCTTCTGTGTTTTGCTCCTTCTGCTTTTCGTTTTTTCTATGTTTTGCTTCTTTTGTGTTTTGCTTCTTCTGTCTTTTCGCTTCTTTTGTGTTTTGCTGACGCGTCTTCTTCTGTGTTTTGCTAACGCGTCTTCTTCTATATTTTGTTGACGCATCTTTTTCTGTATTTTGCTGACTTCTGTGTTTTGCTGACGTGTCTTCTTCTGTGTTTTGCTGACATGTTTTCTTCTATGTTTTGCTCCTTCTATGTTTTACTTCTTCTGTGTTTTGCTTCTTCTGTCTTTTGCTTCTTCTATCTTTTAGCTTATTTTGTGTTTTGTTGATGCGTCTTCTTCTGTGTTTTGCTGACGCGTCTTCTTCTGTGTTTTGCTGACGTGTCTTCTTTTGTGTTTTACTTCTTCTGACTTTTTGCTTCTTCTGAGTTTTACTTCTTTTGTCTTTTTCCGCCCGGCCATAACTTCTTCTCTACATACCCAAATGAATTAATTCTTAAACCATTGGACTCGTAAGACATTACCGTACATCTCCACCCAAAAATTATAGCCATCTGAGATGAATTGAGAAAGATTGAGTGAGACACGTGGAACAGGTACAGTGAGTGTGCTCGTAAATTTTATGAACTAGGGTTTTTCCTCTGAACATATTTCAGTGTTTTGATTATGCCTGGATCTCTAGGATTCCAAATGAGTAATGAATTGTGATTTCGATGGTTTTAGTGAGGCATACACCTAAGTATGAATCATACTTAGATGAGTTTTGATATAAGACCGATTTTGTGATGAAATTGATGGAAAATACCTAGGATTTTCATGAACATACATTATACATATGTTAATTCATACTTGTGCATCATTGGATACTTATGATTGAAGAAATTGTGATATTGTGTATATTATTTGTTATAGAAGAACAACTGGAACGTAAACCTCCAGACGTTGCCGAATCTTTCAGGCATTAGCTTCTGGAGAAATTAATGCTTAACCTAGATGGTTTCTCTCAATTATTGTTTGTTCATAATTATGTTTTGATTAATGAATGAATGAGATTTGATTGTGGATTTCGAACAGAAGGTTCGATGATTGTGAAATGTGGATTGTGATATTGAAGTGCGGCTTGAATTTGAATGTGGAGACCTAAATGCTTATAATGTGATTGATTGTGATACATGCATTCCATTCATGAATGTATGAAATATAATGGGAGTTGTGATCAGAGTGGTCAACGATCAGAGCCTAAAGCTCAATGTGTCAAAATGAGCCTCGAGCTTAAAAATGTTTCAGAGCCTCAGGCTCAACGTGTAATGAGCCCTGTATCCTCTTCGGATAAGGGACAGTTATTAATGAGCCCGGTATCCAATAGATATGGGACAATTCAGGCACTCGATCACAACAATGTAACAATTGGAAAGGAGTCTCATGATCATTTCATATGCATTTGGTTTTGTATGTTTGATTGTTTTAAATGCATAATTTGCTTTTGCTTAAGTGGAAATGTGATACGTATGGAAAGTGCAAAGTGTGATATAAGTAATATGTGAATTGATGTGTTGCATGTATTGAGTGAACCATCGATGATGGTTACCTCATTGAGTTCACAAAATTTACCAAAATTGTAAAGTTGTCTTTTCAGGACCGAGAGACGACCCTAACTATTGAGAGGCTCCACTGTCATGTAGATTGTGCTCTAACAAGAGGAGTCATAGCTCAAAGGTTAGTCAGTTGGGATTTTTGGATGGCTTAGATAGATTCGATATATTTTCCTCTTTCATGTAGTACATTTGTACTAGGTTTTGCTAATGTACATGTAAAAAGGGTTGAAGTATACAAT
Source organism: Erythroxylum plowmanianum (assembly GCA_025531925.1). Classification (NCBI taxonomy): domain Eukaryota; kingdom Viridiplantae; phylum Streptophyta; class Magnoliopsida; order Malpighiales; family Erythroxylaceae; genus Erythroxylum; species Erythroxylum plowmanianum. The sequence continues at coordinate 3,770,789 of JANVCQ010000006.1, read as the reverse complement.
GTAGACTTTTGGTTTGAGAAATGAAATGAGGAAAAAGTTAGTTTTAAAATTTTGTGATTTTCTATTGATGCTTAATAAGTGATTAATGATATGATACCATGTGAAGTGAGTGTAGTGATCGATTGTAGCTCGTCCTTATCGTAGGATATGTGCCAGAATGACCTCTGGGCGTTCCGGTGGGTACCTTGCTGTACAGGGGCACTATAAGAAATCTTCTTACGAAGAAGAATTTCACCGAATTAGATTAAAAAAAAACTAGATAATTTATTCTTAAGAATGACCAACAAAGGAATAAATCAGAAATGATATTGGAGTCCTAATCCCAATGAAGACTCAAGCATAAGAGGTAGAATATACTAATGAGAATGTATGTATTTTTGTTTGACGTAAAGTATCCAACTATATAAATGGATTCCTGAATTTGAGGAGATATTAATTACTAATATAAGGAGTACATAGGTCCATGTTATATATTATGTGTAAACATGTTCGAGAGGTACAAATTTGACCTGATGAATGTATTACAACACTAGAAGTTAAGATTAAAAATAAATTGAAATATATGGAGAAATTAGTATGAATGAGCAGATAGTAGAATAATTCAATGTGAAATCAGAGGGAATCGAATGAATTGAGAAAGTCATTCGATAAAGGAAGTTAATTGGGAAATTGAAAATAACGTGAGACAATGCTACCTCATTGAGGAATTGGTTATTTAAGGAATTATGAGAACTAATCATGGGCATATGGAGCTTTGGAAATATTTGTTCAAGTTAATAAATGGCCCGACAGTACTATGGTATTAAAGATTAAAGCAATCCAAGAAAAATTTGATGATATATTCAAGGTATTAGAAAAGTTGAGAAGAATAGTTTGAATATTTGAAGAAAAATATGTAAATCGTATGAGTAACGAAAGTAAAGAGAATTTTAGGGGAATTATAACACCGATATTAATTATATCGTCTGGATTTGGAGATTTTATAGTATATAATGATGTTGTATAAGAGATTTGGATAAAATTCAATATAACATAATAAAGTGGTTTCATATGTATGGAGACAACTAAAGTCCTATGAGTTGATTATTTGATACATGATTTAGAGTTGCTACATGATTGCTTTGAAAGTTTGGCGATAGTATATGTATGGTAACATCTTGGATATATATATATATATACATATATATATACACATGTACAAATCATTAAAGTTTAAGGTAATTATTGAGTTGAGAAAATTGAATATGAGACTGAGACAATTGATATAAGTACTAAAAGACTATGATTGTACAAATGAGTATTTCCTAGTAAATTTAGTGTTATATCTAATGCATTAAGTAGAAATCCCAATAGTAGTGAAGCACGAATTCAGATATTGAGGTTATCAGATCTAGTGCAAAAAGGAGCATAGAATATGGAGTTGAATTTTGGATAAATCAAAGTACTATTTGATATGGAATTGAAGATCAGTTCACATGAAAGGATTAACCAAGCCCAAAATGAGGATTCAGAAATTGTGAATCTTATTGAGAGATTGAAAAGAGATCTGAATTTTGGGTTTGAATAGGAAGGATGATACAGTGTGATTAAAATAAGAAGTATATATACCGATAAAGATGATTAAGCAAAGAGATTGTTAGATAAGCATAAATAACAACCCATGATATACATCCTAGTAGAAATGCGCCAAAACAACATTTAATGGCTAAGAATGTAGAATTAAGTGATTGAGTGTTTCAATTTGTCGACGATCTTAACTGATGGACCCCATTCCCAGAGCCCAAAATCCGGAGTCATAAAGCATGAGTGGGTCCCCTTGTAGGGTTATTTCATTTAAACCTCATAAGCCGTCATCTTACAAGGGTGGTCTGCCCACATCAGTCGATCACCAAAATCATAGTCTGACTTCCTCAAAATGATTGTAGCTCTAAGTCTCTAGTTTATTTTGAAATAAGAACCAACTCATTCAGAGCTTTACAGATCAAGATATCATCAAAATACCAAAGTATGTTTAGTAACATAACCAAGTCTTGCTCTTCCAACCGATCCTTCACTTTCCTTCCATCAATCTTTTTTTAATCAACACCAAAGGCTATCAATTTTTTTGAAAAGGTAGAACGATATGTTAGGAATCTATCTCTTCAAGAATCACCTTATTTGGAGGTCGGATGACGAAGTTATGGCCAAAAGAGTCCAACATGTTTATGTCCTTAATCATTTTGTACCTGTTTGGTGCAATTGCCATAACTTTTTCTATAGATGTCGTATTGATGTTGTTTTTGAACAGTTCGAAAGAAAACTTCAAGATATACAATTTTATGAAGAACTCCAAGTGAGATTTTGCCTCTAAAATAGCCAAAATCATGATGTACTGTAGCGGTCCATGTTCGTTTAACAGACATAGATTGGCTTAGGAGTCATTTTTACCCGTGAAGGTCCGTTTAACGGACCTAAATATCCATTTAATGGACATTGGTGAGGCAGGGGATCCTTTTTCACCCAAGAAAGTCCGTTAAATGGACCTAAAGTCCGTCTAATGGACATACTGGTTCCCTAAACCCCTCCAAAGCCTCTCCAATGCTTCCTACATCCAATATACCATCATATTCACTCAAAATCTTCACAAATCCAACTCTCCTAGTGCAATATCATTTCATATGAATACAACCATGAACCTTGTTTCATTAAATTTTCTAATCTCTACTTATTTGTTCCATTAAGACCACTAATTCTCATCATTTACCATAGTTGTCCTATGCATACATTCCATGCAGCATCACATCTTGTAACGATCATATCTTTTCACTCCGGTATCTAAAAATTACAAACTTTATATCGTTGAAAAGCTAGAAAGATCATCTACAACTTCTAAGTAGAAAATTTTGCCTAATTCATCCTAGATCAATCCAATTTTCCGCTAGAATTTAGAACAAAAATTCTTACCCCTAAGAAATCTTGAAAATTTTCCCAAATACATTTCCTTAACTAATGCAACATCACTCTTATCCATTCATAATTCCTATTTTCTTTCCTGTAACATCTCACTTATGTATATATATCTATATATATCACAACAATTCATGTTCGAAATCATCAACTCAAGTCGATAACTTCTTCAAGTGTACTTAATTCCAACTTAACCTCATCCTTAATCAATTCATATTCCAACTTCACCTCATCTATACACAAATTCACATTTTAGATCCATACACAAATCCATATTTCATTAACATCATAAATTAAGAATTTACAAAGATTTATTAGCATTTCAAGCCATAATACATTAATGATCCAAAATCTCCAAATTACACAAGATACTTGAACAATAATTGGTCAAAATGCAATTACAGCCTAGTTTTATATAACTACTCTAAAACAAAACAAAACATGCAAATCTGGAGTAATGTCTTAACTTTCTTTCACTCGGTCTCTTGCTCATCACCTGAATAGGGGAAGGAGAGTGGAGGTGAGCTTAAAAGCTCGTGGGTAACAATTTATAACCGATAACAAGCAAAATCATTGAAATTATTCACTTGTCATAGAAAATTCTTTTGAATTCAAGAAAGGCATAGTTCTCAACCAATTCATAATAATACAAATCATGTATGCATCAACTTGACAATTCACAGATGCAATGCACAAAAAATGGCTCGAGAGTTCCATGGAAATAGAATGGAGAAATCAAAGTTTGCACCATGAACAAAATGAGTCCATTTTCGGAGCTCATATGCCACAAGTGAGCAGCCGGGAGAAGCTCTTGTCAACGTGCACGTGACGAACAGAATGGTTCCACTCTCGCCCAAACACAATCAAATTTATACTCAATGCATTTCCATACATTTTCATATTCTCATGCTTTTTTTCTTTTTTCTTTATACAAAATGCCATGACACATTTCAATGGCATAACATGATCATACATCACAATGCATTTTCCACGTTCACAACAATTCAACTCCAATCAATTAAGCATTTACACACATATAAGAAAATTCTTTAAATCATTTAAAAGCAATTTACGCCCACTTATGAAATAATTGAAATTAGTTTATTCTCTTGATTTGAAAAAACTTTAATGGCCCATTATTCAATTATAAACATGAAACCCACCTTATTTCCTTGCTCATAAACTTGCTCAAAGATGTCCTCCCCCTTTGCTCCTCTTTCCTTCCTTAATTTTCTTTAACATAAGACAAAAATTCCATTCAATAAGAATTCCAATTGAGAACCCACAAGACACATATTCATAAAATTGATCCTAGAATCTTAAAACCCATACATTTCTTAAGCTATATGAACCAAAACCCCTTTCAAAAATCCAAAGAGTAAAATCCAACTTACCTTGAATCTTCACCAAATGAAGAGTTTGTTGGCTCTAATGGAAGCTCTCATCCTCCTCTTCCTTTTTCCTTCTTGAATAAACTTCAAAATCCCTCTTGAAAACTAAGAAATGAAGAAACCCTAGCTTTTCTTTTTTTTCTCTCCTTTCTCTCTTCTCTACGACTCTCTCTTGTTTCTCTCCTCTCAATTTCGTTCTTGCTTCTTCCTTAAAATCCAAACAACCCTTCTTATTACAATTATGCCATTAATGAGTCTAAATTGTCCAATTTGCCCTTCCTTCAAAGCCTTATAACCTTAATGCTTCAATGTTCTTCCCAAAATGCCCTCATACATATATACTCTTACAAGACTACTTTATTTCAATTGAACCATATGATAAAATCCTACAATAATTTACATACTACTAGCTCCAAAAATAATCCATCAAAACCTTATAATTAACTAGTCTTTCCATATTTACCCTTCCTTTGTCTTTATAACTAACATCTTATACTTCTAATTCTTTGATTAATGATCATGGAAAAATTGAAGGAATTTGATAACACTTCCTTCTACAAAAATGTTCCTCGTTGTCTTAAGTTTCTAATAACACCATAATCATTCAATTTGGTTTAGAAATATGAAAGTTATATCTCCTAAACATTTCTGAACTATTCTTATACTGAAATAATATTTTGTGCTCAACTTCCATCCAAAAATTGAAATTCTTTGAGACTAAATTAGAACTCGGTTTCATAAGATAAGATGTAGCCCTATTTCTCTAGTTTAATCTAAATTAATAATCATCTCATTTGGATAACTAAAGAAAAAGTTATGGCTGAAACATTGAAGCATACTTAGTGAACCTATTTCAACTACATTTTTCCATCTTATAACTTCCAACATTTTACATATAATAGTTCTAATTTCTAAGAAAAGTTTGGGGTCCAACATTAACTGTCGGAGATATGCTTAAAGCTTATATTTTGGAATCTATAGGAATATGAGATCAATGTATAGTTCTATTTGACTTTAAGCATCACAATCATTATCATAATGATTTCATTATAATATTGTATGAGGAGTTAGGTGATAGAAAGAGTCATTCGCTTTTGTATTGTGATGATTAAGGCCTAAAAATGGTTGAAGGCTAGAATTGATTGAGAGGTTATTAATAAATGAAATTGATCTGTATTAGAAATTAAGTGATTCAAGAACGATAAATGAGTTAGGTGGATCAATACCAAGGGTATGGATTATATTAAGATAGACATAAGAATTAAGAGTATTAACACTACATTGATGTGAATTATTAAGTGAAAGATAAATTATCTCTGAGAGTAGCACCGTGCTAAGGTGTGCTTAGGTTAAGAAAAAGGATTAGCTAAGCCCGACATGAATTGGTCTGTACAAAAATAACTATGAGAAGTGCTACTAATGAAAGATGTCTTAGATTAGTAATGTGATATATGTGAGTATGTTAAGAAATATTGATATGATATGATATTGGTATTATCGAGCAAGAAGTGAACAATTATGAGTAATTTGAAATATATTGAGGGAATAGTTAAGATGGTGTGATATCTGAATAAGTCACTGAAGGATTGATTGAATCCGTTAACTAGGGTGATTTGAAAGAAATTATTTGAGTGATGAAGTTAAATGGAAAATGGAGGAGCATAAGGGGAGGAGACATACCCTTGCCCCTAAATCAGTTAGATAAGAATTTCGAGGACGAAATTCTTTTAAGAGAGGGAGAAGTGTTGGCCCCCAAATTTTTTTCTTAATGAATGGGCATAATTTAAATAATTTTGAGGCTTTAATAGATTAATCATTTTGTAATTATTTAATTATGTCAAAGTTAGTAGGATTTATTGAATGGGTGAGTGGAATTAAAGTGTTAAAGTTATAAGAATGTTCAAAGGTATTTTTGGAAAGACACTTAAGCATAAAAGAATATAACCCTATAAGGAAGGGTAAAATGGACTTTTTGGACTCATTAAGGATAGAAATGGAAGAAGAAATGCCATCTTGTTCTTTTAAGAAGGGAAAAATTGTGAATTGAGAGAGAGGAACAAAAATAAAAGAGAGAAAGAAGTGAGTTTTGGTGGAGAGGAGAGAAAAGAAGGAAAGATAAGGTTTCATCATTCCTTGGTTTTTAAGAAAGATTTTTGAGGTTGTTCAAGAAGGGAAAAGGGAAAAGGAAAAGAAGAGCTTTCATTAAAGCCAAGAAACTCTTCATTTGGTGAAGAATCAAGGTAAGATCATTTTGAATCTTTTGAGTTTTTGAAAGGATTTTAGTTCATGGAATTTATAAAATGCATGGGTTTAAGTATTGTAGAATCAATTTTTGTGGTTATGCGTTGTGCAATATTCAATTGGATTCCTATTGAATGGGATTTTGCCATTGACCAAGGAAATCAAGAAAGGCAAAAGGAATAAAAGGGGAGGTATCTTTGAGCAAGTTTATAAGCAAGGAAATCAGGTGGGTTACAAGTTTATAAGTGAGTAATGAGCCATGACCATGCTTTCGAAAATAAAAGAATTAAATGTTTTCAGTTGTTTTATAAATGTTGCGTGATTGCTATTTGAATGGTTTGAGAAATCTTTCTATATTTGGTATATGAATTTTTGTTGGTGAATTTCGAAATGAAAAAGGAAATGTTTTGAAACATTTTATGTTATACCTTGAAACATGTCATGGCATTTTGTATGAATGAAAAGATGAGAAAGCATGAAAGTATGAGCACATGATAAAATGATTTGAGCATGATTATGTTCTTTTGTTTGGGCGAGAGTGGAACCATTTTGTTCGTCACGTGCACGTTGACAAAAGCCTTCTCCCGACTGCCCATTTATGGCATATGAGCTGTAAAATTGGACTCATTTTGTTCGTGGGGTAAACTTCAGTTTCTCCATTCTGTTTCCATGGAACCCCCGAGCCATTTGTCTGTGCATTGCATCTTTGAATTGTCAAATATGTTACATAATTTGAGTGTTCTGCATTGATAGTTAAATGTATATGCTATGTTGATGTGATGATATTTAACTATGAGTTTCGAGCTAGAATTGTGAATTTGACTGAGAATTTGAGAACGAAATGTATTATGAATTCCTTATGACTCTCATATGACAAATGAATACTTCAACGATTTTGCTTATTCTCTGTTATAAGCTTGTTACCCACGAGCTTTCAAGCTTACCCCATTTCATCCCATCTTCATGTGAAGAAAATAAGATCGAGTAACCAAGAGTTGAGGATTCATTTTACTTTTGCAATGTTTTGTAAATTAAGTTAGATTTTGTAAAAGCAAGACTTTAGATGCAATTTGAGAATTATTATTCTATCTTTTGTATTTTGGATTTTGATACCGAGCATGTAATGTGGCTTGGAATGCCATTAAAGATTTTTCAATTCTTATTTTGTTGTTAATGAAATATGAATTGTGTATGGATGATGTGAGTTGAAATTAGATATACTTGAAGAAGTTACCAACTTGAGTTAATGATTTTTGAACATGAATTGTGGATATATATATATACATATATATATATGTGAGATGTTATGGAAAAGAAAGATAGGAATTATTAGCAATGAGATGTAATAGAATGTGATGAGTCCAATGAGTTGAGATTTGAGAGTTTAACGAACTCAATTTGGTAGTTGAATGGTGAGCACCAAGTTTGTACAGTGTAAATTTCAAGTCTTCCATAGGGGTAAAATTTGTGTTCTAATTTTAGGGGAAAATATGGATTAATCTAGGTTGAATTAGACAAAGTTGTTTTCTAGAAAGTTGTAGTTTATCTTTCTAGCTTTCTAACGATATATAGTATGAAATTTTTGAAAATCAGAGTCAAAAGTTATGATCTTTATAAGTGGAAATGCTCTGGAGAGTGTAGATAGTGATTTAGAACTTTTGGTGATGTAAGGAAGACCCAGTAGAAATACCTTCGTCTGAAGCATCCCAAACTGAATCACCTAATTCACTGTAGACTGAATCATCTTAAGCATCTTAATCTAAATCGTCTGATGCATATCAGACTGAATCATCTGATTCACTGTAGACTGAATCGTCTGATGCTTCTCAGATTGAATCGTCTGATGCATCCCAGACGGAATCATCTGACCTTTTGTCTAGTTCAATTTTGACCCTCTAGATGACAAAATATTGCTTTGGTGTCTTCATTAACTTTGTATATCTATAAGTCCTCTTTGAAACCGTCTAAGAATGACCTTGATCTGATATCTCTAGAGAAAGTTATGGCAATTGTTCCAAAATAGGTCTTAGACTGAAGCCTTTCGTCTAGTATAGTCTGGCCTTTCGTTTGGTTTAATTTTGACCCTCTAGATGACAAAATCTCACTTCTTTGTCTTCATAAAAGTTATATATATATATATGAGTCCTCTTTCAAACCATCTAAGAATGTCCTTAATCGGATATCTCTAGAGAAAGTTATGCCAATTGTTTCAAAATAGGTCTTAGACTGAAGCCTTTCGATTGACCTTTCACCTAATATCATCTGGCCTTTCATCTAGTTTCATTTTGACCCTTTTGATGACAAAATCTCTCTTCAAGGATTGCATAAAAGCTGTAGATCTCTAAGTTCTCTTCCAAATCATCCTAAGATGACCTTAACTTGACATCTGTAGAGAAATTTATACTAATTGTCCCGAAATAGCTTCAATATGATTGAGGACAAAACCTTGTTTGATTCTTTTGGCCATAACTTTGTTATCTGACCTCGAAATGAAGTGATTCTAGACCAATAGATTCCTAACACATTTTTCTACCTCTCCATGAAAGTTTATAGCTTTTGATAGTGATTTGAAAAGGATTGATTTAATCAAAGTAAGGGTAGGGGTTGGAAGAGTATGAATTGGATATTTTACTGAACATATTTTGGTATTTTGATGGTATCTTGAGATGTAGAGCTTCGAATGAGATAATTTTTGTTTCTAAATAAACTAGAGATATAGAGCTACAAATGATCGAAAGGAATAGAAGTTTAATTCAGCCCCTAAGACTTTCAATTTCTGGATGGAAGTTGGGTAAAGTGTATTATTTCAGTTTAATAACAGTCTGAAAATGTTTGGGCCCTAACTTTTAGATCTTTAAACCTAATTGAATGGTTTTGGTGTCATAGAAACTTAAGAAAATGGGGAACAAAAGTCAAAGTGTAATTCAGGTTTGAGGTTTTCCAAAATCTATCTTGAAGTTGAAGAAATGCCTGTTTTATGACTCCAAATGTTGGCTCCAGAATCGAGGTCCAACAGATGTGGATGATTGAAATGGTCATGACTTTCTAGGCAATATTGTAAGAGTTGATTCCTAATATCTTCATATTCCGTAACAACATCTTTAGGTTCAAAGATTTGCAGTCTTTAGTGTACTCACAAAAATCTTGTTTGTAACGAACCCCTTTTGGAAAGATTTGTAACTTTTCTACTTGGAAATAGACATCTATACTAATAAGTATGTCACGACTAGGAAGATTACTTCCTAATAGTTTTGTCCAAATGATACAACTTAGGAAAAACTTTATCCTTGTTGGACCACGAACTATTCTTGGAAGTTAGAATTATTAAGTAAGAAATTGTTGGCGATTAGTTACATGTAAAGAAAAGAAGAATTCTTGAATTTGAAGTGAAGTAGAAAAGATAGTTATGTACAAGATGGGTTATATGTGAAATGTTGGAAGTTATAAGTTGAAACTTGTTTGTTGAGTATGGTTTGATGTTTTAGCCATAACCTTTTCTCTTGTTATCCAAATGAGGTGATTCTTAATTTGGATTAAACTAGAGAGATAAGGCTAATTCAGTCCTTAAGAATTTCAACTTTGGATGGAATTTGAGCACAGAATATTGTTTCAGTATAAGAATAGTTTGGAAATGTTTGGGATTAACTTTCAAATTTTTGAACCAAATTGAATGATTTTGGTGCCATTAGAAACTTAAGACAATGTGTAACATTTTTCTAGAAGGAAGTATTATCAAATTCCTTCAATTTTTCCATGATCATTAGTTAAGGAGTTAGAAGTAAAAGATGTTAGTTTTAATTGACATAAGGGTTAAAATGGGAAGGACAAGGTAAATGAAGGGTAAAATGGGAAAAGACCAAATAAATGGTCTTAAAATAAGAAAGAGAAGAAGAATAGAGAAAGTCGTGGAAGAGAAGAGAGGAAGAGAGAAAAACATGGGAGAGAAAAAGAAAAAGAAAAATCGTGGGAGAAGAGAGAAGGAAAAGAAGAAGAAACATCTTATTAAGGTAATCTCCATGCTATTTTCTTCTTGTTTAGTTTGAAAAAAGAAGTAAAGAAAAATGGGTTTTTGTGTTGGGAATGAATGGAGGAAGAAGTTGATTGAGAGACCCATTTGATTTTTAGGGTTCTAAACTAAGTTTTGGCTTTTCTAACCTAGATAGACCATAGTTAAGTTAATGCTAAACCCAATTTAGCAATTGTTTCATTTATTGTGATTTTGAAGTTTTAGGGGTTTTATTGAATTGGAATTTAATGGAAAATTGGTTTGTTTTAAGAAATCAAGAAAATGCTACCCAAGAGCAAGGAAAAGGGCCAAATTGAGTTTGGATTTTCAAGAGTTATAAGGTGGGTAAAATATTTATGATAATTGTGTAAATGGGCAATGTGCCTATGTGTGTGTATATGCTTGAATTGCCAAATTATGAATTGCTTTGATGTGGAAAAGGCATTATGATGTGTTTTATGTTATGCATTGAAAGATTATGACATTTTGATATGATGGAATTGTAAGTATGATCATGTTATGCCTTGAAATTGTATCATGGCATTTTGATTTGAATGGAAAGAAGAAAAGCATGAGAATATGAATTTGTGATTGATTGAATTGAGCATGAAAGTTGATTGTGCTTGGGCAAGAGTGGAACTGTTTCGTAGTCACGTGCACATTGGCATAAAGCCTTCTCCTGGCTGCCCGTTTATGGCATACGAGATCTGAAAAGTGGACTCATTTCATTCACGATGTAAACTTCAGTTTCTCTATTTTGTTACACAGAACCCTCGAGCCAATCATTTGTGTATTTGCATTTTGATATGTCAAGTTATGATACAATTTGAGTGTTATGCTTTGATGATAAATTACATCCAATGTGTTCTATGTGATAATGTGTGGAATTATAAGATGTGAATTGGAATTGTGAATGTTGAAATTTCATTACTGGATTAAGACAAGATATGTATGCCGATATGAATATTCATATATGCTTGATTGTGTGACTCATTGCCAATGGATATAAATATATTAGCCACTGAGCTGTGTAGCACAACTCATAATTTTGCCTCCTCAAGTGCAAAACGAGAAGATTAACGATCCTTGTAAGGCATTCGGAACTCCAAGATTGCTAGAAATCTTTTGTACTATGCTAGTGACTATTTTGGATCGCTTTATAGGCATATCAAACATGTGCATCCTTCTGTATTTTGTATTAAGCTTGAGGTATATGTTGATATGTAAGTAAAGCTTGTTCAAACATTTACTTTGTTTAGAAATGAGAATGAGAAATTGAGAAGTTCCTT
>JANVCQ010000006.1:3735744-3746858 GCA_025531925.1 Erythroxylum plowmanianum | reverse complement strand
TTAACCTTCTGCTGGTTTTTTACCTCTGCACTTCTGGTTACTTCCTTCCTGGTTACTTCCTTCTAAGTAACTAACTGAAATTCTCAACTTCTGCTGTTTTTCCTGCACTTCTTTGTTCTGTTCTTTTTCAACACTTCAGGCTGCCCAAGACAATTCATCTCAACAAAAACCTGATATAAGGATGTTTATTAATATGGTGAAAATCAGTGATTCTTATTCATGACGATCTAGGCACTCAAATTAGATGAACCTCGTTAAATGTTCTTAAGTTGTTATTCGCGTTTGTTTCTTTCATGCCATTCTTGTTGCATACTATTTTTCAACAAGTGGCATTAGAACATAGTTGAGATGATAATATATTCAATTGTAAAATGTTAAGTAGAGAAGTTCAATGGACATAGGAATTTTGGAATATGGCCACGAAGAGTAAAGAATTCACTGACATCATAAAGCATGATCAAAGGGTTCAATGAGAATAAGTTGGAAAACATAAAAGCACCTGAGTGGAATGAATTACAGGTATAAATAGTTGAAATCATTTGACTATATTTGGTAAACAAGGTCATATATCACATCGTAGGAGAGCCTTTTTTTTTTTTTTTTAATCAATAGTTCAATCTATAATTGCATTATCTATAATTGAAGTTGTACTGAGTACATGGAAGTAATAGAGACTATTAAAGAAGCACTATAACTTATAAGCTAACGAAGGAAATGGGTGTTGAACAAGGTGAAGTTCACATACACTATGACAATCAAAGTTGTTCAGAAATAATAAGTATATCATGCTAGGATTAAGTATATAGAATTGAAGTTTCACAAGACCAATGACTACAACTTTCTAACATTTTAAGTAACTGAGCAAGAAATATAAAAATCACCAAAGCTCACCAGCTTTATAGGGACAAAAGTACAAAGAATTATTCCATAGAGGTTAAAAAAATCTTCAACAATGTTATATATATAGCCTTTGGCTCTGGCATATGCTGCTCTGTTCCTGATTTCACGTTTATAAGATATTCATACTTCTATTTTCTTCTCCCCACTCGCACTTCTTTCCTCTGCAGAGTCTGATAGAACTCATAGTCTAACACTCTCTTCTCTTTTATCTGCCCCATCCCCATCCCTATCCCCATCCCTCTGCCTCTCAGTTTCGCTTCACTGCTCTCTGTTCTTTCTTTCAGTTTCAGTTTCAGCTCCCATAGATACTTCTCACCTTTTACTCCACTAGCTTAACTTTTTCCTCACGAGATCAAATACAAAAAGCACACTCTTTCCTTTCTATCTCTCTTTGGCTTCCACTTAAAAGAAAGAGAGTAAATAATAAGCTATGGAAATTGGCCATTTAAAGTCTGCACCAGAAGATCAAGTGGAGATGATGATGATGATGGACAAGCTTCCCGACTTATATGCTGCTGGTGGCAGCTACGATGATGTTGTGGATTTAGTCTCATCTGAGTTTCCTGGGGCTAGTAACAACACCAACAATATTGGTATTAATGGTATGCATCATTTTCTCAACAGCCCTTATGTTGGTAACTCACCTCCATATGTAGACCTTCCTTCTACTATATCATTTTCGAATAATGACAGCCAAACTCGACAACCATCGCCATCAGCTTTCTTATCTAGTCCAAACAATGAAAAATGGAGCTGTTTCGATGAATTATCAGGCGCAGAAGCTTATTCTACACCTTCACAAAAAAAGAATTCAATGGCCGCAATGAGGGAAATGATATTTCGAATCGCCGCTCTGCAACCAATACATATAGACCCTGAATCCGTGAAGCCTCCGAAGAGAAGAAACGTGAAGATTTCGAAAGACCCTCAAAGCGTAGCTGCACGACATAGACGAGAACGAATAAGCGAGCGAATAAGGATTCTTCAAAGGCTTGTTCCTGGCGGGACAAAAATGGACACAGCATCCATGTTAGATGAGGCGATTCACTATGTGAAGTTCTTGAAGACACAGGTGCAGTCACTTGAGAGAGCTCAATCTAACAACAGGTCAACTGGAATTGGATTCCCTGTGGCAATGTCCAGTGGCAGTAGTTTCCTTCCTTTGGGAAAACCATATCAGCAGCCTTCTCAAAATATTCAGCATTATGGAGATGCTTAGCTTACTGAGAGAGACAGTGCGAGATAGGCCGGCAAGACTTTTTTAGTGAATAGTAATTATTGTTAACATTGTGGGTTGTAAAGACTAAAGTTAACTTCATCTCCTATCTTTAGACCCAGTAAAAAATGCTTCGATGTGACTAATAATCGAACTTTCTCTAACTAGAAAGTTCAGCTGCTTAATGAGAAAACATGTTTCAAGCTTTGTATTCCACCGAAAACAAGTTACTCCCAACTTTAGCTTGCAAGTTGCAACTATAATTGTTTGAGATATCTTTGCTATGATATATATGAGCTATACATATATATACGCCATATTTCCAATCAATCATAATACATAGTACACAACAGAGCTTCATGCTTTAATTTCTGGGACATTTGGGGTCATCAGACAGGGAGGGACAGCCATTATTCTTAGGAACAAGCTTGCAGAGGAGACGACGGAAATGGACAATTGGGGTTGAATACTTTGCATAATTATCGATGACATGAAAGCCTGGTGAGATCGATGATGAGAAGTGAATTTCGTTTCTCTGCTTGAAACAACGAGAGCTCGATCGATAACAGAGAATGCATGAGAAATCCACGTGAAGATCTGACAAAGCGGTGGGGGTTTTTATTTTAAGGGGAAAAGCCGATTTGGCAACAGGCTAATCACGTCCTTGCCCTCCACCTCCTTCTCACGTGAAAATCGATCTCTTTTACCTATTCATTTATTCTTTTTTCACAGGTGTAATTCCACGTCATTATATGTTTACTTCCCCTTAATTTTACCATAACTAATGAGGTTATTTAATGAAATAATATTAATGATGCTACAAATAAAATGAATTAATTTGCAATTTTTATCTATTGAAAGGTATAAAATTGTACTAATTTTAGTTTAATAAATGAGGACAAATAAAAGATATTTTGGTTTAGTGTGTTAACAAACAAGCAAAATTTTTTTTGACTAAACACCTATTAAAATAAATAAAGATATAACGTCAACAACAATTCAATAAAAATTTTGCTAGTTACAGCCTTACCTTTAACTAGTAGAAAGGTTATTTTTAAAGTTAAAATAAATAAAGATAAAATATATAATTTAATTCTTAAAATTTTCATGAAATTTAAATAAGTACTTAATTAGTCTATGATTATTAGTGTTAGTATGATCTTTACTTTTAATAATATTTTTATTTTTATTTTATCTCTTTTATTTCTTTTAGGATTATATATCATTTTTATTTATTTTATCTATTTATCTATTTTCCTAGTATTTTTAATTAAATTTTATTTCTTTCTTTCTTTTCTAATTTTATGGTTATTTATTTAGTTATTTATTTATTTATATTTTTATTATTTTATTTTCATTAATACATGTGAATCATTTGAAAATAGTTTCTATACTAGCTAAGAATAAAGTTGCGCATTACACAACTTCTCTAGATCCCGCATCCCAACGAGATTTATATTGGACGTTGTTGTTGTTGTTGTTTTAAATAAGTACTTAATTTTCACAGTTTATAAATTAATTCTTCACATTACCATTCTTACATAATAGTTTTTATTTGTATAAATTTTAATGATATATATCTTTAAGATTTTTATTATAAAAATAAGTTGTTATTTTATAATAATTTCAATAATTTTTCTCATAAAATTGTTCATATACTAATATTAAAGATTGGTTTATAAATATTACATTTTTTAAAAACGTGCTTGAATTTTATAAATTACTTAAAGACAAATTCCTAATTTTGGCTAATAAATAAATTAAATACACAATCCAATGTGACAACAGAAAAAGAAAAAAGGAAAAAGTCCAAGATATATCCTAAGAGGGCGGTTGGTTTATACAGGTGAATAGTAATAAGAACGAAAAAATAGATATAATCATTATAATTATGATGATTGATTAGGATGAAAGAATGATTATCGTTACCATTGATAGTGGTTAGTTGAAAATCTTGATAAATATATTATATTTTTAATATATTCTAATTAATTATATTTAATATTAATATATTCTAATTAATTATATTTAATTAATTATATTGTTTTACTAAAAAGATAATAATAAAATTTGTTAAATTTTTATTTTACATGAAATTTTAATATATTCTAATTTTAGTATATTATAATTATTGATATTTAATTAATTATATTGTTTAAAATTTTTATATAAAATTTTAATATATTCTAATTAATTATATTTAATTAATTATATTGTTATGCTAAAAAATAAAAATTAGTGAAATTTTTTGCATCAAATTTTAATCTATTTTAATTAATTATATTTAATTTTAATATATTCTAATTATTGATATTTAATTATTTATATTGTTTTACTAAAAAAGGGGAAAATAAAATTTTCCAAATTTTTGTATCAAAATTTAATATATTATAATTAATTACATTTGTATTCTAATTAATTATATTTAATATATTCTAATTAATTTTCCTAAAATAATAAAAGAGTAACTTTCATTCTCACATATAATTATGAGAATGAAAAACTCATATATCAAAATACTATTTATATAATAATAATATATAACTGATCTAGCGTTTTTCGTTCTCATACTTCTTTCAAGCTCACAAATCAAGCAATCCCTCTGAAAATATTAGAGTGAAACCTTGGCAGTTGGGGGCAAGGTGACCTTTCGAAAAGAGTTGGAGAAAACTTCCAAAACCATATAATTAGAAAAAAGTTGTGAATTCAAACAATATATATTCAATTAGCCTGATAAGCCAAACCATGTTGGATCTTATTATAAACTCTTCTATATGACAAGTGTGAATAACGATCAAAAATTCAACGTAAGAGCTGAGCCCGTGACAGTTTTCTTTTCCAAGACAAAGGGACCCCAATTTCCATTCAATTATTATTTCATTTTAATTCTAACGCATCTTTGTACTAAAGTATACCCTAAATTTAAAAAAATAATAATTAAATGTCCATGGTTTATTAAAAATTTTCAATTTCATACGTAATTTAGATAAACAATTTAATAAAATTTAATTAGTTAATTTAATTAAGCATGATACGTATTTTTTTGTCTTATTTGACAAGTTAAGTCAGTAATATTAACAAAAATATTAAGATCTGATTAGAATTAAAAAAATTAAAATGTAAATATTTAATTGTGATTGTTTAAAGTTTGAATTATAATTTTTTTTTATAATTAACCCTAATCATTTCTATACTCTCCCATAAATTAAGATCAACGGTCTCCTCCCTATGTTTTGCTATATTCAAAGAAAACAAAAACACCTGTTTATATGTAAACATGGTCAAAAGGAAAGTCAGTAGCCATGTGAAGCATTCCACAAAGGTCCAAACATAGAAATATAAAGGAGCATTGTGCGTGACAGGGGACGGAGTTGCTTCCCTGTCCTACGAATGAAGGGCATAGATCCTTCAAACTATCCAATTTCTCTCCATTTCTTTAAAAAGTGATTAACGTAATTTCTTCATTTTCTCATTCTCCAATTCTTTAACTTAATCTTTTTTTTCCTTATTTTTACAGTTTCGGGAATTTATTGATTGGTCCCGAGTGGCGTAGAGAAAGGTAGACAAAACTTTAGCGTAGAGAGGAGGGTATAGGAGGTGATATAAATGAGAAAGTCATGACAAAAACACAAGATATGGACTGACCGAATAAGGTAACTATTAATTGTTACGAGACAAAACATTGAAACATGTTGGTTGGCTGGATTTGGATTATGTGTGGGGGACCTCCAAAGATGAATTCACACAATCTGATCTATTTCTTACCCAATATTATTTCTCATCTTTGTCCTTTTTTTCCTCACAATATGAACAGGCCTCAATTTCTTTTGTTTCTATACAGAAGAAGAGCCACTAGACTGGCTAAGATAACGCAGAATTGGAAGATCACAGCTTTAGCTATAAATTTCAAACATATGTTTTGTGTTCACAGCTGTTTCCAGGAAAAATTGACTCTCGTCGTAGTGATAAGTGGTCCATCAAAATTTTGTGTCATTTTCTACCTTATCTTTGTCCACTGTATTTTCTAACTATATCATTATAAAAGATGAGAAGAAAGTATATCAGCTAATGATACTAATAACTAAGACAATAGCTGAACTAAAGATTTATGATCTGTTTCATGCAAACTTATTAAACGTCGCCTAAAGTATTATTTTCCTTTTCTTCATGCCTTCAATCTACGATTCCTGACTTATCTTTGTTAGAGAAGAACCCTTTCCAGGTATTTTGCCTGAGAATATATCGAGCCATATGTGTGTGTGTGTATATATATATATAAGGAGTTCGTAGTCTATTACAAAAGTGAACAAAGAATACTAATAGTTGGACACTGAACCGTACATCAGCCTGTCTCAACTAGAATGGAAGACTCTCCAAGTCCACTCCAGTTTAATAGCTAACAAAGTCTCACGTGGACCAACTCAATTGGAGCCCGTTTTTCAACAACCCTGTGTTAGTGATATAGTTTATCTCATTCAAACCTATTATCCTTATCATGTACATGATATATTTATGTCTATGTTAAACTCTTCTTTATATTGTACATAGCTAGTTAGGTAGATTTAAACTAGTAGTTTAGTGTTATCCAAAGTGCTCTTATACTTGTATATATACACGTTTCACTATTGTAATACAAGTAGTTAAATCTTGCCTTTCTACAATCACATGGTATCAGAGCCATAAATTGCCAGATTTTTCAAACACAAGAAAATTGTATCTCAGCCATAGATTGAGCTCTACAAATTACGATGATCAACAACAACAAAGTTGTTGGAGATGGAGCTGTCTTTATAGAGAACGTACTCATAGACACATGCAACATGGATGACGGTGACGCAGAGCCCAAAATTCTAGTTAACAAAACTAAAGAAGAAAGACACGAATGCATGCAACGTGGTTGACAGTGACGCAGAGCCTAAAAACCCGGTTAACAAAACTGAAGAAGAAAGACACGAGACACGACAACATAGCTCTATCTTCCCTTCATAAACCATGAACACCTCCGAAACATAGAACCAGTTAGTCATGACAAACCAGTCTTCTCCCATCCATCATGCCTTTTCTGTCAAGCTGACCATTAAAAACTATTTATCATAGAAAACTCAATTCTCTCCACTGTTAAACTACTAAAAGCTAAATGGGTTCATTGATGGAACTTGTCCACAAAACTATTCCGTCCTCCATCAATCCCTCTCAACCAGTTTCAAATCCTGCCTATAAAGAGTGGTTTAGCAAAGACCACATGCTTCTTTCATGGCTTCTATCTTCTCTCATTGAGGAAGTTTTTCCCTATATCATAGGTCTTGATTCTTCTTTCGTTGTTTGGCAAGCATTAGCTCACACGTTTGGAACAGTCTTTCAAAACAGGCAACTGTAACTTTAACATTGAGTTACAAGAACTCAAGAAAAATGATTTATCTGTTTCCGAATATCTTCACAAAGCCAAAAGCCTCTCTGATCAATTGAGTCTTGCGAGAAGAACACCCATAACTGCAGAGTTCAATGCTATTGTCTTCCGTAACATTGGTAGTAAATATCATGGCATCATTACCACCCTCAACCTTCGACCTAAGCTTGTTCCGTTTCATGAGTTATTTGGCCATCATGTTGCACATGAAGTTCTTGTCAACAATTCCCATGACATTCCACCTGCTAATGCTATAACTACATCAGTCTCTGCTCCTATTTTTGGTCACTCTACTCCTGCATCGTGTCACTCTGCTGCTCTACCGTCATCCACTCCACAGAAGTCTCCTTCTCATTCTCATTCCAGGAGTTCCAGAGGTCCTTTCCAGAACTGTGGATTGTGTAATCATACCGCAGATAGGTGCAAGCATCGTTATGCTCCTCCACAAAACTGAATGCCTTAAGCAAATCAAGTCTCTTATGGTAGCTTTTATTCGTCTCCACCTTCATATCCTGCTGCTTCATCTCAACCACTTCCCTGGTTTCTGGACACAGTAGCTAACTATCATGTTACTCCAGACGTCTCCACTCTTCAACATCCACAACCATACTCGAGGTAATGACCAACTTCATGTAGGTAATGGCCAAGGGCTTCCAATTGTTAACACTGGTACTACTTTTCTCCCTTCTACTAATGGTCCTTTAGCTTTAAAACAAGTTTTGCATGTTCATCACATTGTCAAGAACCTCCTATATGTTCAAAAATTTACTGCTGATAATTCTTGTTTCTTTGAATTTTGGCCAACCCATTTTGTTATTAAGGACCAACGTACTAAGAGACCTCTTCTGGACGGCAAGAGTGAGCATATAGTCTATGCTTTGCGCCCTACCTCCCTCAAATTGGCTATGGTTGGTGAAGTTCCCTCTCTGCAAGATTGGCATTCCAAGTTAGGTCACCCCCACTTTCGGCTTATCCACAAAATTCTCAAAACTAATTAGTTACCTTGTTCTAGTGTTACTAAAGATCCATGTTCTTTTTGTTTTTAAGGAAAGTTATCTCGTGTTCCTTTAGCTGGGGTAGATCATACAAATAGGAAACTGTTTGATATTGTTCATTACGATGTTTGGGGCCCTGCTTCTGTTCTGTCCAATTTAGGCTATAGATATTTTGTTCTCTTTATTGATGACTTTACACGTTTCATATGGATTTATTTCTTAAAACAGAAAAGCGATGTTTATTGTCTTTCTCTCCTTTGTGTAACTTATTTTGCGTCAATTAATCTCTAAAATAAAAACCTTTCATTCTGATTGGGGTGGGGAATATCAAAAATTACATAAATATTTTCCATTACTGGTATTATACATCGCATTGCTTGCCCTTATACTCATGAACAAAATAAAATTGCAGAATGCAAAATATGTTATATTATTGACACTAGTCTCACCTTACTTGCTCAATCTAATGTTCCCTTTTAATATTGGAACTTTTCTTTTTCGGTTGTTGTTTCTTGCATTAATGTCCTTCCAACCAATGTCCTCCGGGATCAGTCTTCTTACTATCTTTTATGCAAAACTGTTCCTGATTATAATTCTATACATCCCTTTGGTTGTGCCATCTACCCCATTTTACGCCTCTATCATCCAAATTTTCATTTTCGAACTCAAAAGTGTGTTTACCTTAGGAAATCTCCTCACCATGCTGGATTTAATTATGTAAATATCTCCTCTTGTTGCATCTTTATTTGTAGGCATGTCAAATTTGTTGATAATGATTTTCCCTTACGTCTTGCCTCCCCATCATCTTCTTCTCTTCCTCAAAGATCTTCCTCTCCATGGCTTGTGCTCACTCCTGGCTCTCATTCCACCTTGCCATCCAGCCCTACCTCCGTAGGTACGTCTTCTTCTTCTTTTTCTTTTTCTTCTTCTTCTTCTTCTTCTTCTTCTTCTATTTCTCATAGTCCCTCCCCATCTCCCGTTCCATCTGATATTCCCAACTTAGATTTAATTATTCATCTTTGCCGTTTTAACACCCACCAACCTTCCTCATCTTCTCCTACTCAAGATCGTTCTCATCTCATGGTTCTCCGCCCTACTACAATGGCCAAACGCCAAACCTCCTCTACTCAACTTCCTACCTCACCAAACTATTTGCAAATTGAACCTCGCACTTATAGCCAGGCTAAACCATTTTTAGAATGGAGAAAAGCAATGTCAAATGAAATTGCCACCCTGCATGCTAACTATACTTGGAAACTAGTTCCTCGTCCCCCTGGTACTAATGTCATTGGTAACAAATGGGTGTATCGTATCAAACGTCATATTGATGGCACTATAGATTGCTATAAAGCTCATCTTGTGGCGAAAGGGTTCAAGCAACAAGATGGTATTGATTATTCTAAAACTTTCAGTCCTATTGTTAAAACAACAACCATTCGCATGGTGATTGCTCTTGTTGTTATGCATGGATGGCCACTTTGTCAGTTGGATATCTCCAATGCTTTTTTGCATCGTTCTCTTACTCATGACATCTACCTAAAACAACCAGTCGGTTTTCGAGATGCCACCAAGCCTACTAATGTTTGTCATCTTCAAAAGTCCTTTTATGGTCTCAAGCAAGCCCCTCATGCTTGATTCCATCGTTTCCACAACTTTTTGTTGGGACTTGGCTTTGCCCCTTCAAAGGCTGACACCTCTCTTTTTATTCTAAATATCACTACTGGTAAGTTTGTAGGAGATATGTCTCAGAAGTTCAGGTAGGAGTGTCGGAGCAAAATGTTCATGCAGTGCCATGGAAACAACGTACAAGAAACGAGTTAAAGAAGTTCAAGAAAAATTAGTTAGTTGGCAGTTAAAAATTGAGTATTATAAATGATGTAAATCCATAGGAAATGTACACATGCATTTTGTACTTTGATATTGAATACAATTAGACGAAATCTCAACGAGTTGTTGAGTTCCTCAAAAGTACTCTGTTCGCCCCTACTCTCGTGTGAATTCTCTCTCTAAATTTCAGTGATTTCCTCGATTGTCTTTGTGTATGATCAATAGATAACGACAAACTGGTATCAGAGCTAGATTCTTAAGGGGTCTGTGAAGGTGTAGGTAAAGAACTTGGCTCGGAGGTCTATCTCTTTCCGTACAAGGCATGACTGTGAGCGAAGATCACTCAGAGATGGCTGAGAGCTCAACGCAGACCCTGCAACCTGCGATATTCAATGGAGAAGGATATCAAATTTGGGCGATCAAGATGGAGGCATACCTGCAAGGACAAGATCTGTGGGAACCAATCAATGAAGACTATGCGATTGAGATTCCAACCGAAGATGCTCCAATTGCTCAACTACCGTGGTTAAGGGAGAGGGTGACAAAGAAAGCTCGAGCCAAATCTTACCTATACCAATCGGTGCCATGTTGCAGTCTAAACAAAACAATTTAAATTAAATTATATCTAGACCAGTTAGAGGCAAGCGCACTCCGTTGACAAGTAATAAAAATCGGTAAGAATCAGATATCGTACCCAAGGGAAAATTTCCAACACGTAAGACAATTAAATTAAACGATGAAAAATTACTCAGACGATCAAGAATTGATT
>JANVCQ010000006.1:3708581-3720793 GCA_025531925.1 Erythroxylum plowmanianum | reverse complement strand
GATGTTGGATTAAGATTATCTTGGGACGATTTCAAAGTGAACTTTGAGATATACACCTTTAAAGAAGACCTTGAGGTCAGATTTTATCGTTAGAAGGGTCAAAAATGGAACAGAAGATAGGTCAGGCGAAAAACAAAAGAAGTAAAACATAGAAGAAGATGACGTCATCACAAAAGAAACACAGAAGAAGATGACGTCATCACAGAAGAAGCAAAAAGGCAGAAGAAACAAAACACAGAAGAAGAGAAAGGCAAAAGAAGTAAAACACAGAAGAAGCAACAGACAGAAGAAGCAAAACACAGTAGAAGTGAAAGGCAGAAGAAGCAAAACATAGAAGAAGCAAAATACAGAAGAAGCAAAACACAGAAGAAGCAAAAGGCAGAAGAAGCAAAACATAGAAGAAGCAAAAGACAGAAAAAGAAAAACACAGAAGAAGCAAAACACAGAAGAAGCAAAACACAGAAGAAGCGAAAGGCAGAAGAAGCAAAACACAGAAGAAGCAAAAGAGGGAAGAAACAAAACACAGAAGAAGCGAAAGGCAGAAGAAGCAAAACACAGAAGAAGCAAAACATAGAAGATAGCCAAACACAGAAGAAGCGAAAAGAAGAAGGAGCAAAATACAGAAGAAGACACGTCAGCAAAATATAAAAGAAGACGCGTCACCAAAACACAGAAGAAGACGCATCAGCAAAACACAGAAGAAGCGAAAGACAGAAGATACAAAAAAAGACAGAAGATACAAAACACAGAAGAAGCGAAAGACAGAAGAAGCAAAAGATAGAAGATACAGAACACAGAAGAAGCGAAAGACAGAAGAAGCGAAATATAAAAGATACAAAACACAGAAGAAGTGAAAGACAGAAGAAGCAAAACACAAAAGAAGATGATGTCATCACAGAAGAAACATAGAAGAAGATGACGTCATCACAGAAGAAGTAAAAGGCAGAAGAAGCAAAACACAGACGAAGCAAAACACAAAAGAAGCAAAATATAGAAGAAGCGAAAAGACAGAAGATACATCTTCCTTTACAAGAACCATACTTTCAGCTTAGAAGTCCAAAAATTCCATACTATATATCGTTGGAAAGCTAAAAGAAAGATCTACAATCTTTCCAGAAGACAAGTTTCTCTAATCTAGCCTAGATTAATCAAGAATTACCCTCAAATTTAGAATACGAACTTACATTCATCCAATGCACTGCACCCAATTCTTAACTTCATGACAAATTTTGAGATTCTTAAAAATAGAATTTAAATATCAACAAATTTTTAATGATGGGAAAAGAATTATTCTATGGTAAAGGCATGTATAATAAATTATTTGTCCAAAGGTATAAATGAGAGTGTTATTTATCCAAAGATAATTCAAGATAAACAGATATATGTGATGTATAGGCAAAATAATGCACCTCGAGTTTATAAAATAGAAAAGAATTTCCTAATACACTTTAAAGAGATGGACATCTATAACTAAATATTATACTAAGCTCAAAATCTTATGGCAAGAATTACAAATATGCGATATACTATCACATTGTAAATGTGAGACACCAAAGAACATTTAGCACAATGAAGGATGGAAAAGGCTAATTAATCCTTTGATTGTTTAAGGTCCAATAACTTATCCATAGAACCAACACCCTCTCTTACCAAAATTTTTGAATTGACCTTGTAAGAAAAACATTCCCTTCTACAAAGAAATAGCAATCGTCACTTGACTTAGAAGGAGAAATTTTTGTGGCAATGCCAGGCCAAGGCATTTTTTTTCCTCTACTAGTCTTTTGTAGTCAATTGCTTACTATGACTCAAATTCTACAAGATATCCAATAACTAGATACTTAACTATAGGTTATGTCACATTCCTTAGTTATAGTCCAATCTTTTGGAATTCGAAGAAACAAACTATAGTTTCTCATTCGTAGACTGAACTAGAATATAGGGCAATAGCTAATGCTACTGGTAAACTTTTGTCATTATTTCTTACATGAAGACTTTAAAGTATCACTGTCATCTCCTATGTCTCTTTTCTATGATAATCAAATTGCTTTTTTACATTGACTAATAAGATTTTCCATGAATATATAAATATTAATTGATAGTAACTTTATTCATGCTTGTATACTACACAATGAGCTATGTACATCTCACATTTGTTCAACCCAGTAACTCAATGATCTATTCTCCAAAACACTTAGATAAGCTCAATCTCATCATTTGCTCAGCATGTTAGACATTTGTAAACTTGATCGGGTTATCGAAACCCTTAAAATTAATTCCAATTCTCCAATTTTGTATAATAGTCGTGGAACTAGGTCGAATCCCAATAAAACTAGACACTAGTTTCTTAATTTTAATTAATAAAATAAAGTGAAGGTTTTTGAATAATTAACTAATTAACTAAAATTAACAAGAAATCATAATAAATTAACTAAATATAAAAGTGAGAAATTCAAGAGTACTTAACTCCGATATAGGGGAAAGATTTCAACTAATTATAATATTAATCATTGGTTTAAAAAGAATAATTGTCACAATTTAAATAGTTAGTTTGAAACATATTATGATAGACATAATAAGTCTCAAATTTTCCTAAATTAATTAGTTCAAACCTAACATCCAAACCAAAACTTATCATCAATTGACTAGGTCTGATAGCATGTAATATCAATTAAATGATAGCAATAAGCTTAGTAAAAGAAACTAAACCTTAAATAAAAAAATTAAGATACCTGCAACTATTCAACTTAAGTTTTCATGTTTCTCATAAGTTAAATAAGCAAATTCATAAATAATATGTTTGTTACTTGTACTAATTCTTTGTGGCAATTACAGTTCATTGAATTCATATATAACTATAGAATAATCAACATTAAATTAATTTGTTAGATCAATCAATATTAATTATTCACTAAATAGAAGAACTCAAGATAAGAAATACTTGAATTAAAACATGAATAAAAGTTTAGAACAAAACCTCACAAGGTTACAACTTAAGTTTTAAATCCCCTTGAATCAATACAATTGAGTTTAGTCACACATGACATAAGATTCAACACCAAAGATAAAAGAAAGATGAAAGATTGAGAGAAAAATCAAAAGAAATGAAACTAAAAAGGTTGGAGAGAGGTGGAAGACATTTCTTTCTATTGTTTTTCTACTTAAACCCCAGTCTAATCATATCTTGCAAAGATTTCTATGTAAAACAAATCCAAATCCCTACATAACAAGGATATAAAGAAGTTTTATAAATAAGCTCCAACTCTTCAACTGACATTAAGCGTGATCCGCCTTATTTATTGTAATAATTTGTTTACTTTTTCTAAAATTTGTAATTTTCACCAATAATGTCTCAATTTAATGCAATATCTACTTTTTATCACATAAAACAAAACAAATATTAATTTTCCTATTTAAGTACCAAAATATATCCAAAAGAAAAAATAATTCTAATTAATATATCAAAATAACATCTTATCAGATCTTCATGCTCTAATTTGAGAGGAGTATTGAGATTATCTTCAAATTTCTATAAATTTTTTTAAAATAACTATCAATACTTCATATATATATGTCATAGCATAATCTTATAATCTTAGAAGTATCCTGAAGACTGTTTTTCGTCTTTTATTTTTGTACCCGTTAATTTAGTCGTTGTATTATATGTATATAAGTTGTACTATTTTTATCCTTAAAATATAACGTTGGAGGTTTTTGCAACATATATTCTTCTCAAAATCAACGTGTATGGGTTGGGCCGCTTTCTTACGACGGTACTCAGTTTCATGCAATCTATGCGATTTATCTTATAACTAATTTAATTGCAACCAGGGCACCATGGAAGAAGGTTGTTTCGAAGTATGGCCTTGATGGACGTAATCCATTAGTATTTACAATAGGGTAAAGGAAGTAATCCATTATTATTCATATGAAATGCTATCACATTACTCGTATGTCACCTTATCTGATATGATTATGATGAGTCTCAGTAGTGCATGAATGATATATATAATCTGAAGTTCTATTTGTACTTTGGAACGTGACAAAAGCTAACTTGATTTTTTACCACAAAACTTACTAATTAAGACTTATATTTTCACTAAACAAACTCAGATTTTCAATGTACCAAATATAGAAAGTTACATCCTCCCAATGATGTTTTGATCTTGTTTGCGTACAAGACAGCAACATTATCATGTACTGCGATCGTGGCACGCATACACCCGACAACAATGCAATTTACAACGACCTACGCCTGTACAAAATTTGTTCAATGTCACTTCTCAAAAAATAAATTTGTTCAACGTCACAGCCAGTAGTTTGGTCACACCTCCAATTTTGTTCTAGAATGGAAAACCATAACATCAAATCAACAGTAGTAGAAAACCAATTTGATCGAAACATCGTGTTCAAGAGTACTACTAAGCTTTATTCATTATGGGAATGGAGACCCCTTTACAACTCTAGAAGAATATAGGAAGTGGAAATGTTGATATGTTGTAGTGGATTATTAGTTGTTATATGATCTAGCATTATGTGAGAAGCTGACACTTGCCTTAGGATTTCTGACTCAAGAATTCCCAATAGATTCTCCAATCAGGCAAAGAAGGCATAAATCCAATATATTACAATGACATACGACTCAAAACAAAATCAAAAATTGACGCGTATGGAGTGTATGTTGTTCTTAATTACACGTACGTTCTACAATCCTCGCATGCATGATTGTATAAGTTGACGGCAATTGTAACCTCAAAGTGCATACAACTCGTAAAAGGATCGCAAGCGACTTTGAAAGAAGATTGCTATTTCCGTATCAGTGGCAAACCGAAGGCACGATGAATGATGTTGACAGAGACCAGCACTCAATTGTAGGCGCATGCCACGTTCGTGTCCAGTCAAGTCCACGCCAGATTTTCCCCAAATTAACGTTTATTATGATATGACTTAACTCGTATAAATATGTATTTATTAAACTTATCATTTCGAGTATTTTGTTAATCAATAATAATAATTAACAATTAATAAAAGTATTTTAATAATCAATAATATAATATTTACTGTTTTAACTTAAGTTGCACACCAAACATTCATCTTTAATAGATTTTAAAGTAAATATACCATTTGAAAGAAGATTTAATCTCCAAAAGTGATAGGTTGAATTATAACTCAGCGCATGAATGCTTAACATACATAGACGTCGACCTATCTCAACACATGCACGATATATGTAAGTTCAATACTTGTTACTTATCGGATAGAAGTTCAATACCTGTTGGTTAACATATGCATGTTCAATATGTAAAGGCTTAACATGTACAAGTGCAAGCTTTGGAGGCTTAGCTTGTACAAATTCGTATATGTGGGCTAACTTAAGTCATAAAAGTTAAAAATGTGCTAACATATGTTAAACTCAACATTTCACTGATATGCTAACTTAAGTCGTACAAGTTCAAAATACGCAGGTTTAACTTAGGTTAAACTCAACATTTCACTCATTTTTGTATCATTCTCCACTTTCAATAAAACACGCTCCGTCTTTTACTGATTTGAATGTCAAACTGTTCTTATCCGAATAGTTACCACACCTCAAATTTTCAATTTACACGCTCAGCAAGTTTTTTCTCTTCCCAATCTTCTTATTTAATCCTTAAAATTTAACGATTACTTTATAATAAGACATTTGAGGGTGAGCTTTGGAACAACTATATAAACTGTTCATTTGTGACCATAAAATCATATGTTTAAGTCATAAAAATAATTTCTTTATAAAAATATAAAAAGAAAGCTGCGTAAATTATGAACCTCGTCAAACTCCTGTAAAGTGAAGAATCTTGTGTATTGAGTATGTTAGACTTTTTTCTTTACCTTATACTAAGACTTTCACTAATGTTTTTAACAAAAATATTGCATGGAATTTAAGTTAACCATACGTATCGTTTTTATTCTATATATGCCGATTTTAAATTAGGTTGATGACATGTACGATTTTTATTAAGAACCATAGCATAAATCTGTATAGAGCGTGATTATTAAAATTCAATAATTGAATTATGAGATTTAATAGCTGGAGAATTGAAATAGAAAATAATATTAAATTTAAAAATAAATTTATATTTGAAATTAGAAAATCCAATTTGACTAAGTGGGTGCAGCTATTATGGACTCTAGCAATTAATAGACAAATAGTCGTTAGTAGATTTAGCTTAGGTTAATTGGGATAGCTGTGTTCCCATGAATTATTGGTTCATCGGTTCCTATTAGGTTAAAAGTTAATGTGTAATATTTCTAGCATTGCTCTTCTAACCGCAATCAGTACTATCTACAAAATATCTTTTTTGTTTCACTTGAATTTACCTAACTTATCGACACAATATATCCATATGTAATTTCTATCATGTAGTAATCTCAATTAATTATTAATCTGGACCAGATTGGTTGTCTTGAATCTTGATTAAGACGTTGTAGCCTTAAACGTGAAAGGAACGTCAAGTGGGCACTAAACGTGAGGTATTATTTATCTTTTCTTGCTTCGGGTGATGAATTCCTTTTTCACAATGCAATTTCGAAATTGACAATACCATACGTACGAGCATCAAGGGAATCGAATTTGCTTTGCTTAAGGCAAACTTTGTGAATGGTGCGCTTGTTAATTGGAAATGGCCCTCCAAAAGTATTGGGACGCCTCCAAAAAGATGGGAGATTCCCCTCACACCGTTATCTTTTCTTGCCTTCTCTTTAGCTCACTAACATCACCGATATTTCGCAACTTAGCCCGACACGATTGATTTAGCATACATAAATATATATATATATATATATAAACTTTGAAGTAATTAATAAAGTTACTTTATCTTTTTATTTTAGAAAAAAAAGTTACATATAATTGAAACCCTTCCTTAAAACAAAAAATGTTAATGTATTGAGTCAGTCCCTTGTATATATTTTTTAACTGACACAATAGTTTCCTTCTTGACAAAAAAATAAAGTAAAACTTCAAAGTCACTTTGTTTGGAGGGAACAACTTTTAGGTAAAAAATTTTCAAAAAAGAAAGGTTAGATGAGAATTCTCATACACGTGTAACCAATGAAATTGGGAGAAAAAGCATGGGAAGAAGCAGTGTGGGTCATAACGTATCTGATTGTTCAGGAAATGAACCAGAGGCATTGCACCAAGTGTCAAATCCAGCTGTCATAATAGCGACTTGGACTGTGAACAATGATGGGGGCTGATTATGTTAGAAAGAGTCGGCCCGGTACTCGAGAGATGTCCACGTCGGCAAAACTTATAATCCGTAAAATATGATAAGAGTGGGACAATAAGGTTGAAAGAAAAGATGTGGAAATCTGAGGTGGAAGGTCGGAGATCTTAAGAATCTTCCGACACTGAGCTGGATTCCACTCCAGCCGTTACTTCCTTTTCATGAAGCTCGGTTAAGTCATTAAAGACATTAAAGCGACAATCATTTAATTATAAAAAAATAACAATTTTTTAATAATTAATGATTTAATTTTGTTTTTGTGAATCTAATTACTGTGTAGTAAATTCGAGAAATTCACGTGCTTGTGGATAAGAGAGAGCTAAAGGGTGGGTATTGACCACGTGCTCTACTTCTGTAACAACTAACAACTGTTGTTCATGATTTGTTTGTCTTGACCGTAAGTCTGTACTACGTCCCCAATTGAGTAGAAAATTGCAACATAAGAGAGAAGCACATGCTGATTTTCCACACTAAGGCAGTTTTAAGCACAGTGATCACTTTTGTTTTCTTCTAACTTCCATTGATAAAGACTTCGACAGGAAAATCTAGTTATTTCTCGTTCGCGCATCTACATTTTGGACGGTGGCATTCGATCACCTGCCCGCAACTACCAAGCAAAAATGTCGATCGTCGGAGGTTTTTGTCTTCGATCAGTTCCTACAAAGTCCAATGTTTGTGGCTGTCACCGACTGTTGGAGATTATCCGACGCGACCATTTTGGTTTAGCTTTCTCACATACAAATGATGTATTAGAAAATGTTGCTTCTTATGATTATAGTTAGTAAAAATAATTGGTCTATACTGCATTTTACAGCCTTCACAAGAGGCAAAAGAGAAATGCTGGTATTAGTTGAATCATGTTCTAATCAATTTGAAACTAATTCTTGTTTAATAGTTTTAATCAAGTGATACAAATTAATTGATAAGGTCGAATTAAGAATTGCAATTTGAAAATTTGAAAATTAATTTTTAAAAATAATTTTCAACAATTATCTTTTAATTTTGAGGTAACCTTCCATAATAATATGTACTTACGATAACAAAATTGGAAATCAAATTTATATTTTGTTTTAAAATTAAAAAATTTAGAATAATAAATTAAAACAATTTTCTTTTAGGTTATTTGATTTTTTCTTATCTTAATTGAAATTTAAAGTTAATCTAATTTTAGTGTTATATATATATATATTTATGTTCACCATGTCTTAGAGAACATAATTAATTACTTTTCACATTTCTTGTTGTTTGTCAACACTTTCAAAATTTTAAATATTTATGCCGTAATGTAAAAGGCTAGAAGAGAATTAAGGCAAATAAACTATTGAAGCACAACACATCACCTTACGCATTCAATATTTATGGAGTACATA
This sequence comes from Erythroxylum plowmanianum, assembly GCA_025531925.1. Taxonomy (NCBI): domain Eukaryota; kingdom Viridiplantae; phylum Streptophyta; class Magnoliopsida; order Malpighiales; family Erythroxylaceae; genus Erythroxylum; species Erythroxylum plowmanianum. The sequence continues at coordinate 3,712,164 of JANVCQ010000006.1, read as the reverse complement.
TAGGCAATAAGTAACTATCTATCATGACAAAAGGAAAGCAATTTTTCTTTTTCAATACCTTCCAAACTACGAAAAGATGCCATCGTTGGATTTGTGGTCGAAATGCAAGCCCACGGGTTGACCAGAAGGGAGTTATGCTTTTTGCTTCTTCTGTAGAGCACACTTGTTCAAATGTTAAGGCCAGTCCTTAATCAGAACACTTTGTTCTTCAGTAGAATACATGTGATAACTAGGAAGCGTATATGTTCTTTCTAATGGCCATTATACTGAAGAATCCTACTGGCCATTAACATAACTACAAATGGTCGATGCCCGTAATATTGTAGTTCAATTATTTTTATTAACTATATGTTCTTTCCTGTCATTATTCTTCAGAATCCTATATAAATAAAGGCCATCCCTATCTTCTGATCACAAGACCAAGCAAAGCTAAATCCCTGCATTTCACTACAGCGACTTTACTTGTCGTAAGGAGTGAGAGGCAGGGAAAGGGGATAGGGACAGAGATGACTTACATTATTGTATACGTTCTGGTCTTCTTCTTCAGTTTCCTGTCATATATGTTCAAACGAAGAAACAGCAAAAGATTGCATAAAGGAATTAAACTTCCCCCTGGTTCGTTGGGTTGGCCTTATATTGGAGAGACTCTTCAACTCTACTCTCAGGATCCAAATATTTTCTTTGCCTCCAAACAGAAGAGGTTTTATATCTAATTTCAAATCACCTTTTTTCCTTTCTACAAATGGCTTTGCCTTTTCTGTGCTTGGAATTGAATGTCTTGTTCATGGTGGTGTAGGTATGGAGAAATCTTCAAGACCCATATTTTGGGTTGCCCTTGCGTTATGCTTGGTAGCCCTGAAGCTGCTCGTTTTGTGTTGGTTACACAAGCTCATTTGTTTAAGCCAACGTATCCAAAGAGCAAGGAACAACTGATTGGCCCTTCAGCTTTATTTTTTCACCAAGGAGAATACCATTTACGTCTAAGGAAGCTCGTACAGGGTTCGTTCTCTCTTGATGCTATTCGAAACCTTGCCGCTGATATTTCCTCCATGGCTGCCTCCACCTTAAACTCGTGGCAAAATGAGGGTGTTGTGAACACCTTTCAAGAACTGAAAAAGGTTGGATATTTGTTTAATTCAAAGTGGTCGATCCCGAATAGAAAATGATTGATCAATATTTTAATACTACTTTTCCACTTTTCTTCTGCCAAGGCCCCTACAGCTTTCTGTTTTGTATTCCTCTTTTTAAATGGGGGGAAAAAAAAAAGAAGCAGCCAAAGCAGTTCTGTTTATAATATATTCTTCTTATAAAAAGTTATACCACAATCCACCGATAGCCTCAATAATTCTTTGCTTCACCTTTCTCATTTCAGTTTTCATTTGAAGTGGGTATTTTGGCAATCTTCGGTCATTTGGAAGCTCATTACAAAGAAGAGTTGAAAAGAAACTACATCATCGTCGATAAAGGATACAATTCCTTTCCAACCAGACTACCAGGAACACCTTACAGAAGAGCACTAATGGTGAGCACGATAATTAATTATTGAATTGTATTGAATGGATTAACCGGCACATAAATGTTAATACTTTATTCCATCCTTAACGTTTCCTCTTATGAGCCTTCAGGCAAGAAAGAGACTTGGGAATTTACTTAGCAATATCATTTGTGAACGGAAAGAGAAGAAACTACTTGAAAAGGATCTGTTGGGTTGTCTACTCAACTCGAAAAATGAGAAAGGAGAAGTCTTGACAGATGAACAAATCGCCGACAACATTATAGGAGTGCTTTTCGCTGCTCAGGACACCACAGCAAGTGCCATGACATGGATTGTTAAGTATCTCCACGACAACCGGAAACTTCAAAAGGCTGTCAAGGTTAAGATATCTAGAACTAACCAGTGTCGAGAATATTAATACTAATCTTTTTTTTTTCTAAAGTACTGTCTTTGTCCTCAAATCGGTTGCATTTAATGTTATCATTAAGTGTTAATTTGACACTTTTGATCAGGCTGAACAGATGGTGATTTACGAACTGAATGCTGAGGGTAGTCAGCCAGTAACTTGGAGCCAGACTAGAAACATGCCATTTACTGGCAAGGTATGCAATTTATTAGCTGGAATTGGTCCAAATACTAGTGATTTAAGAGTTAAGTGTATTTTCTTTTACCTGTTGGAATGTTATTGCACGAATTGCCGACAAATGAAATACTACGGACTGTCAGGTTGTGATGGAGAGTTTGAGAATGGCAAGCATCATATCTTTCACGTTCAGGGAAGCAGTGGCTGATGTGGAGTACAACGGTAATTAAGAGAATTAACTTAACGTGTTTACTTTTTAATTAGAGTTGAATTGCATCATTTTGAAATGGAACACAATGTTGGAAGTCGTACATACAAATTATTAGTATTTTGAGAATATGACTGACAGAATTATGTGACAGATTACTTGATTCCGAAAGGATGGAAGGTAATGCCTTTGTTCACGAACATTCACCACAGTCCAGAATATTTTAGTGATCCTCAAAGATTTGATCCCAACAGATTTGAGGTAAGAGTCAACATTAATTGTTGGCTCTAAATTATCTTCTGTCCGTGTTAGATACGTAGTGGTAACGATGGTATATACTTCAGGCTATTTGTAGTCTACAAAAGTCAAGCTTGCTCCTTTTCAATCCTGTAGGTTGCGCCAAAACCCAATACGTTTATGCCATTTGGCAGTGGAGTTCATGCCTGTCCAGGTAATGAACTTGCCAAGCTGCAGATGCTTGTTATGATCCACCATTTGGTGACCAAGTTCAGGTACTGTTAAAATTCATACAAAGAAGAAATTTCTGTTTCGGTTAATAAATATCTGATTCTATCAACTTTGTTACCATTATGGTTGCAGATGGGACGTTGTAGGATCTGAAAGTGGGGTTCAATATAGACCATTCCCAGTGCCAATGCATGGACTTCCCGCTAGATATTGGAAAGAATGTAGCGGATAGCTCTTTACATTGAGCACTGATCATGAGAACATTAAACCAAGATGTCTTTGCCCCTCCCTAAGCCAGATTCTTGTTCTCCTGACAATGAAATTGAATCATTTTTAGCAAACCATTGTTTTTTTTCCCCTCATTTTAATATATATGAGACCTAATTTTTATTCTACTCCCATTTGTACTTTAACTGTATCTTTAGCGTTCATCTTGGCATTGTAATAATTTGTAACGATTCTATAGTTATAGTCATATCCTAGTTTTGACATGTAGCTGTTGTGCGGAAACGTGAATAAATTTGGAGTGAAAAATAAACAGCAACAAGAACATCAAAAATTTTTATACTGGTTCGGCAATACCTACGTCCAGTTTGAAGACGACTGAGTATTTCACTATAACAATGAGAGCATACAATAGTGTCTATCACTCAATTTTAAAAGACCCAAAATAACCCAAGCTCACTATTATTAGAAAAGAGAAACAAAAAAAAAATATAAATAATGTTTTTTCTTTTCTCTCTCCCTTCACGATTCTCTCTTCTTCTTCTCCCGAAGGTATCTCTCTCACTCTAACAATTTCTTCTCTCTTCTCTCACCAGAAATTTTG
>JANVCQ010000006.1:3691655-3701990 GCA_025531925.1 Erythroxylum plowmanianum | reverse complement strand
CTTAGGAATTGGATTTAATTTTGGGCCCTAAGCAGATCAATTTTATTGAGGAAGATTAGGGTGAATTTTTCAAGATCCGTTCGATGAAATTGAAATAAATTCAATTTGAGTTTAATTTCGTGGTGAGGAATCCCTCCCTCGTGGGTTGCGCGCCCAGGTGTCACGTAGGACGTCGGACCCGTGATCCACCGAGGAGGGGTTCCAACATTATCACTTCCAACATTTCACATAATATCTTTTCTACTTCATTTCAAATTCTAGAATTCTCCTTTCCTCTACACATGACTAATTGCTAACAATTTCTTATTTAATAGTTCTAACTTTCAAGAAACGTTCGGGTCCAACATGTGTGGTGCGGCCCAGAAAGGGACATAGCTGCTGGAAGCGTGAAAAATATGGAGAACAAAAAGAGAGATAACAAGTTGGTAGCTATGTAAAAGGAGAGGGTAGCATAGAATGAAAATCGGTATATTGAGTGTGAATAAAAGTGGTGACCACCAACTTATTTGTCACATCAATGAATAGGAAGGAGAGGAGAGTAGCATGACAGAAGAAGACAAAAGCAAGAGAAGAGTTGTAGTGTTGTGATAGATTTTGAACGTGGACCACCAATCATATTCGACACATTAGTGAAATAGAAAAAATAAGCAGTTGCAACGTGAGTGTGGAGGTGTTCGGTGGGATCAAAAGACTAGAGACCTCCATTAAAAATCATCTACACAAGAGAAGAAGGGAGTAGCTGGCGACAAAGAGAGAGAAGCATGTTGCAGCTGTGGCAAAGAGACAGCTCTTCCATCACTTACGTGAGAGACCATCCATCAAACATACACTCTCCATAAACAATGTTGGCAGTTGGTTGGTGAAAAATGTTAGAAGATGGTGATGGAATAAAAATAACATGAGCTGGCGGTTAGAAAAGAGAGTGGAGTTGTGGCAAGAAAAATAATGAAGCAGTTGGTGGAGAGAAGAAACACGTTGCAACAACTGAAGAAAAAAATGAAAAAGCAGATGGTGGAGAAAAACAATTGAAGATACCTGGTGGAAGAGAACGTTGAAGCTGAGACATGAAGATAAAAATGCAGAAGTGGCTTGTGTGTGGTGTGAGCATGCATCGACTAAGAACTATGCATTAAATTGTCACACACTCCACTCCATTCACGGAAGCGTGGAAAGAAGATAGTGACTTGGCCAAAGCTTTTCAATCCCATCTGTTACTGAGATTTAATTTATTTTTATTCTTTTTTATTTTAATTATGTGGATTTAATCAATGCAACCATACATTATGACCATGATTTATGTTACATTGATGAATATGTGTGAATAAGTTTTTTTCGGTTAAGGTTAAGATTGATATTGGATTAGGATAATTTTTTGGTATTGATTTTTGCTTGATTGAATACATATTTAGTCCTAATTTAGTTTGATCACCTAAATTAAGGCCTTAGATGATTGAATGTCGTAACTGATGGGATTTAATTTTTCAGAAAATTAATCAAACGACATACTTGAGACTAAAGTACAGACCAACCTTTGGATCTTGTGTGAAGATACCTAGGATTAACGAACTTAGTTTTAGGTTTCTTGTATTGAACGCCTTTTATTTCGAATTATCTATGAACCAAGTGGATGACTCGGATTTAAAAGAGAAGATAATCCCCATGAACATTGGGTTCGACTTGCTTAAGTGAAGTAATTTCTAGATCAATCCACCGCTACAATTTTTAGTGTCCAATCCAATTGAAATCTGATACCTTTACCGATTTCTGTCATTTGATTAAATCTAGTTGTTTTTTTACTTTATACCTTCCATTTTTCATATTTCCTTGATTTGCTTGCTTTATTTTAATTTATTTTCAAATCAATCAATTTTTGATCATCCGAGTAATTTTTCATCATTTAATTTAGTTGTCTTGCATATTGGAATTCCCTTGGGTACGATATCCGGTTCTTACCGTTTTATATCACTTGTTGATGGGGTGCGCTTACCTCTAGTTGGCCTAGATAGAATTTAATTTATATTGTTTCATTTAGACAATAACAACAAATATTGACTTCATGAACACCACAAAACAAAATTTATTAATTGAAGATGCTTTAATCTTGTAAAGATTTTGAGCCTTCATGCTATAGCTCTTCATTTTTTATATGGATACATTCTGTGATTTTTAATCATTAGTTTGAATTTCATCTTTTTGAGATTTCATGCAATATTTTTGTAAGCATTAAAATAATAAAGGAACCTAAGGATTTAAGTTTGAACTAAAAATGTCAACCTTTTATACACTAATTTGTTAGTGGACCCCTTTCAGCCTAATTTAAAATTCTAGTTTGTCCTTTGTGACCCTTTTCTAAAAAACCTTAAGCCAAAAAGAAAAAAATTGCTCCCTAATTCATGTTTAGTTAGTGCTTTTACTTTTTTTTTCTTTGTTTTGGAAATGGGATGCAAGAAAATAAGTAAGGAAAAATTAGTAAAACATATGAAAAGAAGTAATGTATAAAGGAGAATATTATGTCAATCTAAAAAAACAAAAAGAAGAAAAGAAGAAAAAAACGAAGAAAAAAGAGATAAAGTGTTGAAATTCGATTGGCTTAGATTCTTTTTATTGAACATAATAAAGAAAAGGGGTAAGTGTAATAATATAAGGAGTTAACAAAAAGAGAATCTATGTTTCTTTTAATTTATTTGTTACTTCTTTACTAGTTGTGAATATTTTTGTTTGCCTTATTCCCTTTACTTAATTAACATGTTTAACCCTTGGCCCTATTACAACCCTAATCAAAGTCCTTTTGATTTTTTCTTATCTATTTTAAGTATTGAATATTATATGGATATCAAGTTTATGGTAAGTTTACCTTTACTTAATTAACATGGTTAACCCTTTGGCCCAATTACAACCCTAATCAAAGTCCTTTTGATTTTTTCTTATCTATTTTAAGTATTGGATATTACATGGCTTTCAAGCTTACTTTCAGTAGAAGATGATGAGAGTGCCTCACCTAAATTTATAAAACTTGTGTGAATGAGTAATATCTTATGAACACATGTCAATTTATAGTATTTGATCTTGATGGATGTGAAATAGAGTTTTAATTTTGTCTTAACTGTACTGTAATTTGCTTATGAAATAATATGTGTTTAAGTTTTGATAATTGATTGAAAGCAGTTTCCACTGCCTGTCTAGGGTTGAGCCATGGAAACTTAAGTTTGTATATTTTATATTGTTAATTATGAAGCTAACTAATGAGATTATATCAATGTTTATGGGTAGCATTTAAGCAAAACCTTAAGGGGACTATAACTCCTCCACTAGAGATACTTAAGGTTTAAAGGCTTTTGTCATCTGCTAAATGTTATTGTACGCCTATGAAAGTGGAATTATTTTGCTTTTTTTAGTTGAATCTAGGTTAGTAGTCAGGTTTTTATTTTCTTTAGTTAGTTACATCAAAGTTAGTAGTTAAGTGTTAGGGAATTTGATAAGTTTAAATTTTACATGTTATTTAGGATTAATTTACCTAGTATTTGACACTTTTCTAGCAAGTTTGATATGGATTATAATTTTTTATATGTTTAGTTCAATGTTTAATTGATAATTTTGAAGAGTAAACAAAAAATATAGTGCATCCAACAGAGATGTTTGGAAGATAAAATGATGGACAGTAACTTTTCAGAAGACATAAGAAGCTAATTCTAGCTCAAAGATCTCAAGAAATGGAGAAGTTTGTGGAACAAAACAAAACATATATAAAAAGAAATTATGATAATAGGCATCTTTCTTCTACAAAGGTTTGAAAAGTTTAGAGATAAAATAAGATCACAGTAGGAGTTGTTCTTAGACCCAAGTTGGACTCATCATAAACTTATAATGAAATAAATAGTTCAAAACTAGCATCAATTATAACTTCTTATCAATTAATGATCTCATATAGCTTCACAAGGGGTTAGAGTTTCAAAATAAGATTGGGGCTAGTGTTAATGTTGGTCCAATATTGATTCTTGGACACAAATTATAAGGAATTGTGATTTCTCATGTCAAGTAATCTAAGACTTTACTTTTCTTACCCTAACTATAAATACTTGTATTGTTATTAACCTAAGAGAATTCAAGGAAAGTTTTGTTAATATTCTTTTTTTACCATAGTTTTATTATTCCTTAGTATTGGAGGTAAATTTTGAGTAAGGATTGGAGGAGCATGTGACATCTTCTCTTATTCTTTTCTTCTATGCTGAGATTTATTTTTTTATACATTGTTTTCATTATGTTTAGTGGCTAAAAACTCTATTTAGGATTAGGGATGTAACTTATAAGGATTATTAAATTATTTGTACATTATTTGATTGGTTAAAGATATTCTTTTTATTCCTAATATTGGATTTATAATTAGCCACCATGGGTTCAATCTTAGGGATTGTTCAAAGGACCGACAATTGAAGTAGAATTAACAGACTAGGAGAATAAACAATTTAGAACTAGAGAATGATAGTATCCTAGACTTTAGTTATAACTATATAGGTTAACTATACTTAATGAGTTTGATTAGTTTGAATTATAAATTAAGAGGTAGTAGTTTCCTAATTAGATATAAATATATGTTTCAATAGAGGGTATAGACACCTTAAGTTAATTATTATTTTAATATAAATAATTAATCTTTCTTAATAATTATAACTTTATATAAGTGAACCCCGAATCCCACAACGTTTAACTTATTGATATATTCTCTTAGTTTATTTATCTTATTTTCATTTGTCTAGTTATTAATTCCATTTCATAAATTCTTTAATTTATTTAGTTTTTAAAACTAAGATTAATAGATATAATGGCATTCTTTGTGGGATTGATTATCTCCCTACTTATAGGCTTAATAACTTTTAAATATCCTATAAACTCCATTATAATATGGTTATCTATTTCGCTTTCTTCTCCTATCATTATATAATTCTTTAATGGATCTAATTTAATTGTTTATTTTATAACATAATTAACTTCAACATCAATTACATTGATAGAAAAATAAGTATCACCTTTAGTATCATCTGTGTACGGATGTTTCATGACTTTAGATATCTTAGAATCTATTATCTCATTCCCTACCCTTAGGTTTAACTTTTCATCATATACATCTATTATAGCCTTAGTAGTAGTTAGGAAAGATTGTCCTAAGGTTAAAGGAACCCTTACATCATCTTCCATATCTAAAACCAAAATATCCATAAGAAAGATTAATTTATCAACCTTAAACAAAATATCTTTATGATGCCCTTAGGATACTTAATTGATTTGTCAACTAATTGAGTTCTCATCCTAGTTGGTTTAGGTTCACTAAATCATAAACTTTTTAAACTTGTTATAAGGCATCAAATTAATATTGGCACATAAATCAACTAATTTCATTTTAATTGATGAACTACTAATATTACTAGATCCTTGTTTTTATGAGGTAGCCATTTTTTTACAATGGCATCTCACTCCTTACTTGATTTCACCATCTATAATTCCTTAAGTTTCTTCTTGTTAGAAAAGATATTGTTAAATAATTATCATACTTTTTTTTTCTTTTCTATCTTTCTCAATCCTACTTGGTATGAAATTCTTAGTGTACTCTTTGACCACCTCCTTCCTATCTTTCTCCTTCTCCTCATTCTTCTTTTCTTTCTTTTCCTCCTTCTCCTCATTGTTCTTTTATTGTACAATAACCTTTTCCTTCTCTTCAAGTCTTAACTCCTTTCTACTCCTCAAAGTCACCTATTCCCTTAGGTTTAGCCTAGTGTTACTAGGAAAAGTACTTGCCTTATGGAGAGAAACTCAGAAAGCTATCCATTTGAATTTTTATATTATGGATAGAGGTTTTTTTATTTTAAACGAGTGCTTCAATACTTTAGGAGTGACCCTTAGTTGTAGTAATAATTTTTTTTCACAAGCTCCCCAGGGCTTGACTTCCTTTCTTACTAATGTTATTCTTAAATTTTGGTTAAATCTTGATTATTCTGTGAAGCATTTAGATGGTTCCTCCACCCCAGATTGTAAATACTAAAATAGGGGTTATTACAAACTAGTTCTGTTGGGCCAGGGTCCGGTTACTAATCCTAAGACGACAATTTGGGATGGTTGGGAGAAGGTCATGTGAGAGGAAAGTCACTATTAGTAATGGTGGGTTCGTTGCGGCAAAGCTATGGAATTATTTCCAAGAACCTTTTGGGACAAGTTCGCCACAGCGAAGTCTCAAGGTTGAGCAACCGCACCCTTCGGGAAAAATACACCACGGAAAAGTCTCAAGGTTGAGCAACCACACCCTTCGGGACAAATACGCCACAGTGAAGTCTCAAGGTTGAGCAACCGCACCTACGGGACAAATATGCCACAGTGGAAGTCTGGCTTCGCTGTGGCAAAGTAACCAAAATCAATCAAGAGATACCCTTCGGGAAAGGTTTGCCACGGCCAAAGTCATTCCTTCGCTATAGTGAAACCTTCAAATCCGTAACCCGATCCCAACTATCCAACACTAATTTGCACATACAATTCCAAAAAACCTTAAAAACTCAACAAAAGTTGAAAAAAAATCTCTCAACTCCAATATCCAAAAATTTCATACTCTAAATCATTAGAAAGCTAAGAGAATGCAATGGCAAAACTTGGAATGTCATGAGCAAAACACAAATATATTTCATTAACATCAAAAGAAAAGAGTTTTACAAAGCTTTAATGGGCATTTCATGCCACAATACATCATTGGTCTCCTAACCCAAAAATACAAAATATACATGAACGACTAAAATTTGAAATGCAACTAAAGCCTTGTATTTTTCCATAAACTAACTTAAAATACAAAAATATCCAGATTTGGAGTGATGCCTTGATTCTTGATCACTCGATCTCTTGCTCATCACTTTGAGATAGGGAGGAATAGGGGTGAGCTTGAAAGATCATGTGTAACAAGTTTATAATAGAGAAACGAGCAAAACCGTTGAAAATATTCATTGCCATAGTAAATTTGCATTGAATCCATAAAACACATATTTCTTAAATTCTCAATTTGTCAAAAATTTCATAGACAACATAAGTCATGTATTCATCAAACTTGTCAATAAATCATAAACACATAAGCAATCATAATTGTTTGGATAGGTCCATAAACATGAGGGAGTTCTTGCGAATCTTTAGTAATAACAGAATGGACTATCACAAACCCACATAATGGTTTTGCATAGTTCATAAACATAAGAGAGTCCGTGAAGGAGCTCCATGCCACTAGCAGGTAACTGGGAGAAGCCTTTAACATGGTCAACGTGCACGTGACATAACAGAATGGACCACCATTACCCACACAAACATGAATTTCATGACTTGCAAACATATTGCCCAAAAGGCACATTTTGGAAACATGATTTCCATAAACATAATATATTTAAAATACCATTTCCATCTTCATTTCATAAATCATCAACAAGATTCATATACCAAACATATAGCAATTTCTTAAAACATTTAAGAAGCAATAAATGAAACATTTATGAAGCGATTTAAAATCATTTAACTCTATTGATTTGGAAGAATATTTATGGCTCATTAACTCAACTATAAATATGTAACCCACCTAGAATTCCTTGCTTAAAAACTTGCATAAAGGTGCCTCTCTTCTTGCTCCTCTTACCTTTCTTGATTCCCTTTAACATTGACAAAAATCCCATTCAATAGGAATACAAATTGAGAATGCACAAAGCATATTCACTAAAATTGATTCTAGAATACTTAAACTCAAGCATTTTCTAAGCTTCATGAACTAAAACCCTTCCAAAAATCCAAAGGATTAAAAATGAACTTACCTTGAATCTTCACCAATTAAAGAGATTTTTGGCTCAACTGGAAACTCTTCTCTTCCTTTTTCTTTTTCTCTTCTTGAACAACCTCAAAATCACTCTTTATCTTCCTTCTTTTCTCTAAAAAACAATACCCTCTCTCCTTTCTCTCTTCTTTTTTTTGTTCTTCTCTTCTTTCTCTCCCTCATTCACATTTTTCTCGTTCTTAAGAGCATGGCTTCACTTTCTTCTTCTAATTATACCCTTAATGAGTGTGAAATGTCAACTTTGCACTTCCTTTATGCTTTATGGCTTTTATACTTAAGTGACATGCCAAAATTTCCCTTTATACACTCATACAACTTTAATTCAACTAACTAATGTAATAAAATCCTATTAACATTGACATAATAATTAACTCCCAAAATTAATCTATCAAGACCTCATAATTTATTTAAATCATGCTTAACTCAACAAGAAAAACATTTCGGGGGCCAACAAGTTCCTATATAAAAGAACTTACTTAATCAAATGTATTGTATTATAAAGATCCTAAATTTCATGATTGGAATGTCCTCTACCATAAATATTAGATCTTATCACTTATGTCAGTTGAGATGCCGATCTCATTTTGTTGATCTTCTTGCTTAAAGTTTTCAATTTTCCTCTAATGTTATCACCGTATTGACATTATGAATGTCACCTAATTTTTACTTCATTATGAGATTCTTATACTAGTAATTATTTGTAGTAATATTTTCAATGAGCATTTACGGTTCCTTAGGAGCTTTAAAGCTTATGGTCCTATCCAAAGATGCATCAATCAACAACTTAGTTGGTTGACATAATTCACTATTAAATATTTTCATCTATAGTCCTAAATCAAGCCCATGGTAAGGGCACTTTCTTAATAACTCAATCCATGTCTCCCACATTGCATACAATGTCTCACTCTTTAATTATTGAAAAGAGAAGATTTCATTCCTTAGTTTTGTTGTTTATATTAAAAGGGAATGCTTGGTTAAAAACTTTTAAGCAAGACCATTTTAGGTAGTAATAAATCTAAGAGGAAAATAATTTATCCACTATTTTTCTCTATGCCTTAATGTAAAGTGGAATAACCTTAAACAAATTGCATCATTAGAAACTCCATTAATCTTAATTGTACCACATATCTTTAGAAATTTTGCAATGAGCATATTTAGATCCTTATTTGTTAGCCCATCAAATTACACTAGCTATTAAACCATCAAAATCATATTTCTTGATCTCAAAATTATTGACCTCCACTTTTGGCCTAATAATGCTAGACTATGTCCCTATAGGTCATGGTATAGTGTAATCCCTTATAGTATAATATGCATTGTATTTTGTTGTTGTAACCTTAATTACCTAAACCCTGAAATTTAGTCAATAATCACAAGATTAGATTAGAATTTTAGTCCATAACAACATCACCAAAGTAAATGCACCTTTCAAAAACCAAGCTAAAGATCACTAAAGTAAATGCACCTACCTTTCTTATAGTATAGGTTAATATGAGCGTCAATTCCATAAAGACTATAATAACTAGTACTAACAAACTAAAATAATAATATAAGGTAACAAACCAAAGTAATGAAAAAAAAAAGAAACAACCAATAGATAAACAAGATCCAGATAAGAATACACTTAAAAACTTTTTGTACTTAGATTTACCTTGATTCAATGATTAACCATAGTTTCCTGGACTAGTAGAAATTATAAAGTTACAACTATATTCTTTCTCAAGACATATATGATTGTTTGAAATCTCTTTTAAAGTAAAACCTCTAAAAGCATATTTAATTGTTATATGAATACGCATGTTAAACTTGACTATAACCTAAAACATTTATATGCACCTATCTCTAAAATTCCATATAACTCTTATTATTTATGTTTTGATCTATCCATAGATATGATTTCTTAATCCCTATATATGAAATTCTAAATTAAAAAAATGCTAGTGTATCTCAATTCAATCATAATAAGTAATCTTGAATAATTCATAGTGAACTTGGGTTTTCCATTAATCAAGAAAGTAAGACAATAACTCTAAAATTTAAACAATTTAGATTTATATCCCAATTTAGTTCATGTTATAGTAAATTAAACAAAAAATTAAGAAATTTTAACCAATATGGGTTTAATAATACTTATATTGGGCCTATGTTCTCGATAAATGCAAAAAAATCCCTAATTTATGTAAAAATCATTACCAACATAACTCACAAACATATTTTCATATTATCTTAGTTTAACTTGTAACTCCCTTATCACATACCCAACAATTCATTTTAGGAACATAATTCTTAGGGCTATTAACACCAGTCTTATTTTGGTTATATTCCTTTATATAGAAAGTTCTTAAAGAAGCTAAAAAGATTAATATTTAAAGTAATGTTGAATAAGTTGTCACGTTTGTTAGACCAATGGTGGTCGACAAATTAAATCCCACTTGTGTTTTGATAATAATAAAATGTATAGAATTGGTTAAGAAATTATTTCAGGTGTTGTG
>JANVCQ010000006.1:3643786-3657168 GCA_025531925.1 Erythroxylum plowmanianum | reverse complement strand
TTGATTTCCGATCCGTTTGTTCTTTCGTATTATGTTTTTCCGCTTCGGATTCTTTCGATTTATGATTTCGAGTATTCAATTCCGCTTTCGATTTCATTTCCGCACTTCGTTTTCGTATTCGTGTTACGCTTTTCCGGTTGGGATCCGGTTCCGAGATCGGATCCCAACAACTCTTAATGAACGACAATTAATTAAAATAACTCGGTGTTCAAACAACTAAGAAAAGAATAACAATACACTTCAAATAAAAGGACTTCCCAATAGGTTCAGCTTCCCGAAATATATTTGAATAATTGTACACCTATTAGGCTGATCCATGCCAACTTCAAAATCAGGTCACAGCTGCTTAGTCAACAAGTAGTTCACAACAGAGGAAACACCCAATCCTCAAAGACAACCTAGCTGTGAAACACTGAAGGAGATGAACGTCTAGCGTGAATAGCTCCCAGATAAATCAATGCAAAATCGATAAACTCCTAAGCCAGAAAAACCACACGTAATACTCAAAAGTTGTCCAACAATGAGTTACTCCAACAACTCAATACCAAACCATGAACACCAAGGCTTCACTCTCACACGATTAATTAACAGCTTGCAACACACACCACCAAATATTTCACACGCAAGCTTCCAATACCAAAAACTTCCAATGACTCCATATGGCACAAGACACACATATTTCAACCAAAAATCAATTAACCATATATCACCGACACAGAACTCATGTACACACTCAGCTATATTTCCAAAATTCAATTAACGCACACCGACCAAAATTTCAGCACTACCCCAACAACGACACTGTTGTAATCCACACCACATCTTACCAAGATACAAATCAATTAGAGATAGACTCTATCACAACTAGAAGATTACCTCCAATATATTTTTGAATCCAAGTCAAATAAGGATTAGTGATTAGTTATCAGTGTCTAATTAATATCTTATTGGTGCAATTAATAAATAAAATGTCAAAACAAAAATAAGTTGATATATATCATATATCTAACAATCTTCCCCCTTTTGACATTATTTGTCACAAATAAGAAACTCCCCCTAAATAACATAATTGGACATATAAGTATCAAGTTCACACATTCACTGTTCAAGTGGTATATGTTCCCCCTTAATCCAACATCAAGTTTCAAAGAACATCACAATTATCTAATCATTCAAATTTCTCTTCGTTTGGACAAAAAGATGCCAAAAAGTAAGACGAATAATCAAACATATACCTTAAAATCTCCCCTCGAATGGAACAATCACCAAAAACAATCTGATGTCTCCCCCTTAGGAAAAAACAATGTCAAAACAAGAATACCTTTAATGTGATCAATCTCAAGGAATAAAGAAATATAAAAATCAGTAATAGGTGTAGTGAAAGAATCATAAGTATGCCAAAATAACAGTTTACCACCAATCAGAACACTCACCAAAGTATTATTACTCACATCAAAGCCATCCACATACAACTCATTAAGTTCAAAAAACCCATCATCAAGCATAACCTCATGTACAATCAATCAACTGAACCTTAGAAAGCCCATAAATTAAAAAAAAAACTCAGAAAGCCTAAATTATACCTCCTTCGAAACTTTTTTTTTGTTTTTTTATACTATACTTAAAAAATGTAAGGCACACAGTCCCTGTGCCTCTTGAAAAAAATTCAAACTTGGGCTTATTCTTTGTTGCATTATCTCAATCATCAACTATCTAGTTAATTTCTTCATCTGAAGTAACTGACTTATCCTCAGTTTGAACAATTTCTTCAAAAGTAGTAACTAACTGTGAATATAAACAATTTCTTATTTTTCCTTCACTACGTCCTTGTGCTTATCCTTGACCCTTTCTATCCTAAGTGGATTTTGGTACTAAAGTCTGATCCTAAAATTTATATGAGGGATATAGGGTCCTTCGGTTTTGGCTTCTTTGAAACAACATCTACTGTAACTTGTAGCATTTTAGCCTTATGTGCCCGATAACTCTGCAAAAATGACATGTGGGAACAAATATTCAATTCTTCCTCGATGCTTCTTCTTGGACAAATCTAGGTATATCATTTTTCTCATCATTCACCTTGGAGCACCCTCTTTCGTAACCAATGCCTTAAAGATCCCCTTTAACCTTATCGATTTCGATCAACTTTTCTAACTTTTCTATGCCTGCATTTAGTATTCTCAAACCCTTTTCGGTACTTGCTAATTTCAATTTGGCTTCACCGAGCTCATCTAAAACTACCGTCAATTTCTTTTCTAAATCTTAGATAGTGTTCTTCATAGAGAAGTTTTCTTCCTTCAACCTTTCATTCTTTCTACATATTGTCACCCATTTTTCATACATCACTTCATAAGCCTTGTAAATATTCTTTCTTTTATCATATGAACCACTTTCATCGCTGTTATAATATGATATTGAATCTTGACCTGATCTATCTCCGTTTTATCAAAATTTTTATGTTTTGTACCCTTTTTCGTCTTCAATTACTTCCTTCTTAGTTACTGGTAGCCATGCAACTGGAATTTTGCTATACAAAGCAACTAAAGTTGCACCATTTGGAATTTTTTCTTTACTACCATATTCACTTTTGGATTCATTCTCACTCCAAGTGCTAGTAAAAGATTTCTCTTTTCTCTTCTTCAAGGTATTAACATATTTCGCTTGCACATGTTTAAAGCCCTGACACTCATGGCATTGAATTATCCTTGCTTTTATTTCCCAATTCTGAGTTTTGACTTGTTGTTTGAAGTTGTTGTTCTATGAACTCCTACTATTTTGCTTAAACTCAGGTCTATCCTTGTTTACTTTCTTTAACTGCTTGCTGAAATTTCTTGTCAACAATTTCATATCCTCATTCTCATCAAATTTATCTTCTGCATCATTTATGCCTTTTCCGGTTTGAGCTTGTAGTGCCAAACCTTTGCTCTTTTCTTGTTTGCCCCTCATCAAAATAATTTTGAAATTTGTAAGAATTCCAATTACCTTCTCCAAAGACAAGTCCCTGATGTCATGAGCCTCCTCGATTGCTTCAATTTTTGGAATAAATCTTGGAGGTAGTGATTTCAACGTCTTCTTGACTAGTTTCAGATTGGAATATTTATTCCCAAGTTGATGTGTCTAATTTGCTATATTGCGCAATCTTTCATGAAAGTCCCCAATAGTCTCATTTTCATCCATCTTCAGTTCTTCAAACCTCACAGCTAACATAGGTGGTTTTGATGCTATTGCTGGAGTTATGTAAATATAGTGCCCTGGAAAGCAAGTGTATTTACATGTAACTTAATTTTCTTCCAGTTATAGTTTTGTAATGAAAATATTTATTATTAATGAAACAAAAGAGTTTGGTTTTATATGTATGAGCATTATATAACTAGTCATAACGTATCAAGATTCTTTTGTAAATAATATACATATTTATGGAGATGTATGGGAAACATGTATATTATTAAAATCAAAATTAATTGATTCACAGTTAAATAATCAAGTTGGTCACTTGATTATAGTTTAGACTGTAGTGTTGCGATTTATCTCCATGTAAGTAAATGGGTTTACTTCAAGGGAATGATGCGTTTCATATCATGATAATAGTTGATTATCGATAATGGCACTATGAAATGAATCTGGAATCAAGTATGCTTTAAAGAATAAATTGGGCCGTTACTTTAATCTTAAAATATACAACTTAAGCATTCGCTTATTATGGACCACAATCTTAATGAGTGGTGAACTCATATATGTTTCATTATAATTCTTGATATGATTAGAATGAATTTTTACAGAGTATTAATCCATTGTCTGCATGTTGGAATTATTAATTGAAATATGTATCAGGGAACATTCACTCAAATAAAGAGTTTATAGTAATATCATCACTTCTAGATGTTTTAAGGAGATTAGTGATTAAATTGGTGCCAGTAGTTTGATGGATTAGCTACCCATCAAGTTTAGCACTAAGAAGAGATTTTGTGTGTGAATCACCATATCAAGTAAAAGGGGAGAGTTAGAAGGAAAAACCAACATAAGGGCAAAACGATAATTTTAAGCTTTGTTGTGCGGATGGTTACAATAAGGTTCAAAATAGGGTTTACAATTGGACATGAAATATGTGCTCTCATAATATTTAATAATTCAAGAGTTCAACTAATTGTCCTTAGTGGAATGACATTTAGTTATTAAGCTAAATAAGAAATAAAAATGGAGTTTTTAAAGCCCATGATTGAGTGTTGGGCTTGCACTAATTAATGTTAATTAGAAGCGTAAATGTACATTTATAATTGGGCTAGACTTTGGTTTAATTTGATTAATTAAATTAAAACAAAATTTTTAAAGAAAGGAGAAGGAATTTCGGTTTTATTAGGGTTGAATGTGCAGCTGCACATTTAACATTAAATTGCCAGATAAAGATGGTATTTATCATGGTTTATCATCATTAAATGGAGTTATGAACGTACCATTAAATGGTTTAATGGTTATCTTTTAATGATAGCATGTAACCTATTAGCATTCATTGGATTAAAGAAGAAAGAGGTACATTGGATGGACCATCTTCCTTCTTTCATCATCAAAAATCGAAATTGATAGGTATCATATTAGGTGATTGGTCTTTTCATATAGCCATCTTAAAACAAATGAGAAGTATCTCATTTAATGGCTTCTTTATGTTTGATTAAAGAAAGGTATGATGCATTGGATGCTCACTCTTCTTTCCTTTCATGCATAGCCGAAACCTAGAGTGAGAAGTGTCTCATTGTTTGATTCTTTCTTCTAAGAAAAATCTCCTCCAAACATTTCTTCTCCTTTCCCACCAAAAGATCTTGTTAACCAAGTTGTCCAAGAAGAACAAGTGGTAGATCAAATTGGTTGAGAATACAACAACAAGGAGAGGAAAGATTGACAAATGTAAAGCTTGGGTTGGATACAAGAAGAAGGAGAGGATAGCGCAGCAAGGAGTTAAAGCTATAGTGAAGGAGTCGGTAATAATCTTCATCTTGTTCTTATGTTTATTATCCTTATACCATATCATATATATATTGGCATGATGATTTGGATATATTGCTTCCGCTGTGATTTAGATTTCTAAAATGTTTTGAAATCTATTGTTTCTCCAAATATGACATGCTTTCGCACATGTTTTAGGCATAAATTATTCTTCTTGGACTTGGATCTTCTGCTTCGAACTCTTCGCTCACTTGACCTAGCCCATTCGTTAAAAAGTGTGCAATGGCTTTACTTTTTAACACAAAATTTGATTATCATAAAACCGAATTTTTGCCTAAAAGAAAAAAAAATTTGCACATGTTTTTGTGCCTAAAAGGCTTGTAATTATTTTTATGTTTCTAAGATGGACAATCAAAAGTGGCTTATTATTTTATGTGATGAATGGATAAATGCATGCAAATAATATATGATATTATGTGACTGTAGGTCATTTAGAAAATTACCAACCCTAGGCTTTGCCATGCACTCATTATGTATGAGATATATAATGAAACAATATAGGATGGATAATAAATTGCATCAAGACAAGATGGTAACTAAAACTTAAGGCCTAAAAAGATTGAGTGGGAGAGGATGTTCATGTGAGAGTCCACAGTCCTCCAAATGATGGCCCATTTGCATGTGGTGAAGTGTTACTCCCTACCGAAGGGCATGAATCCTAGGCTTGCATGGTTTGGGTCTCCTTAAGGATAAGTCCATTTATTGGTAGCAAATGTGACCTCCCACCGAGGCAGGGTTTGCAAGTACCATTAGTGAATGAATCAAATGGTTAAAAACTCAAAATATTTTATCAATAACCTGCCCACCGTAGCTCTATTGGTAAAAGTATGGACCAAATTAAGATGCTTCTTTAAAAGTTAAGCATGAAGATGCTTGGTAGTTTTTTTAGTGAGAGGGTCCCAGTTTTTCTTTTAATCTATTATAGATAAGAAAAATAACCGTCATATAAAGATTTAATTATTTTTAAGTTTTGTTAAATCTATCATTATACATACATGCATCATGAGTTTATACTAAGTTCCAATTTTATTGACTAGTATGCTCATGTTTTAGTAATTTATATTTTCAAACATAATTAACCATAAAATGAATCCACTCACTTTGCTCTTGACAAATAACAAATTGGAAAATGGAGAGAATTTTAATGAATGGAGACGTAACCTTGACATTGTTCTTCAATATAAACGTATTTCATAGGTTTTAACTGAAAATGAGCCTACACCTCCAGGTGGAGATTCAACTCCTGAGATAGTCCAACAACATGAGCGTTGGTAGAATGCTGACAAGACTACTAAGTTTTATATTCTAGTTTCTGTCAGCAGCATATTGAAAATTGTTAGTGCTATGGTCCATCACTTACATGAGATGTTTGGTATGAGGACTAGGTCTACGAGAGTGAAAGCTATCCAAACCTTTCATAATCTCATACAAAAATCTGGTGAACTGGTGCAAGATTACATGATGAAAATAATCTCTATGGTCATTGAGGATGAGATGCTTGGCGTGGATATGGACTCGAATACACAGATGATTATGATCATCAATAGCTTAAACTCTTATTTTCAGTAGTTTAAGTTGGATTATAAGCTCAACATCAAGGATTATACCTTGAGTGAGTTGATGAATACCCTTCAGAGTATGGAGGAGATATTAAATATCAAGGCTCATGGGCCAGAAGCTAATGTAGCATCTTCTTCTAAGTCCAAAGGTAAGGGCAAGCAAAACAAGAAGGGTCCAATCAAAGAGAAGGTCTAAACAGGGGTAAAGGCCCAACCTATGAAAAAGAAGGACAAAGAGAACATCAAAGGAAAGTGTTTCCACTATGATGAGATGGGCCACTGGAAAAGAATCTGTCCAGTCTACCTTGAGTCCCTCAAGAGCAAACAAGGTATGGGTTTCCTAAGTTTGTTAGGAACTAGAAATGTGGAAGATTTATCTAATTCTTGGATATTAGATTCAAGAGCCACTAACCATGTTTGCAATTCTTTGCAGGGGTTTCAACAAAGGAAAAGACTACCTAAAGGCCAGTTTCAAGTCAATATAACAAATTGATCCTATATTTCAGTAGAATCAGTGGGAGTAGTTATCTTGGACTTTCCTAGTGGTCATAGGTTATAAATTACGAGGAGACTTTTTCTCCGATTTCCATGCTTAAGTTCATCAGGATTCTTTTGGTCATAACAGCCTATTTCGATTATGAAATATGGAAAGTGGATGTCAATATCATATTTCTTAATGGGGATCTTGAGAAAACCATTTATATGCCTGAACCAGAAGGATTCATTGAGCCAATAAATGAGCATAAGGTATGCAAGTTGCAAAGGTCCATTTATGGACTTAAGCAAACATCTAAGTCTTGGAGCATTCGGTTTGATAAGTTTATCAAAACCTATGGATTTATACAAAACCTAGATGAGCCTTGCGTCTATAAAAGGATACAAGATGGAAAGGTTATTTTTCTAATCCTGTATATTGATGACATTCTGCTCATTAGGAATAATGTAGGAATGTTATCTACAATTAAGGGATGGCTGAATAAACAGTTTTCAATGAAGGATTTGGGAGAGGCTAGTTATGTTCTAGGGATCAAACTTATAAAGGATCATAAGAACAAACTGATAGCCGTATCTCAAATATCATATATTGAGAACATGCTCAATAAGTTTGCCATGCAAGATTTAAAGAGGGGTTTTACACTTACTAGACATGGAATCAAACTTTCAAAGGAACAAGCACCTAAAATCCAAGAGCAGGTTGAACACATACATAACATTCCATATGCTTCAGTAGTCGGAAGTTTAATACAATCAATGCTTTGCACTAGACTAAATATCTGTTACGCAGTGGAACTGGTAAGCAGATTTCAGTCCAATCCAGGAATGGAGCATTGGATTGCAGTGAAGTGCATACTGAAGTATCTTCGTAGGATGAAGAACTTAATGCTTGTTTACTTTAGAAGTAATCTTATTATGATGGGATATACAGATTCTGATTTCAATCAAATGTTGATTTAAGGAAATCAAGTTTTGGTTCTATATTTGTTTTAAGAGGTGAAGCCATAGTCTGGAGGAGTATCAAGCAATCTTATGTTGTTAATTCGACTATGGAGGCTGAGTATGTTGCTGCTTATGAAGCAGCAAAAGAAGCAGTCTGGCTCCTCAAGTTCCTAAATGATTTGGAGGTGGTTCATGAGGTAGAAAAGTGAAGTAAATCACTTGTTAATAAAGAAATCATGTATAATATGTAAAATACACAAGAAGGGGGGTTGAATTGTGTTAAATCGTCTAAGATATTAATCTTTAAAATCTTCTTGATTTTCTTGACAAATTCAGACGATTACAAAACAACGCACTTAATTTGATGAGTAATGCAATAGTAAAAATTAGTATCTATTCTTCTAACAACAACAAAATTAAAGAGGTAAGAGTTAGAGAATATGACACTGCGATTTATATTGGTTCACTCTTAACCTTAGGCTACATCCAGTCCTCAAAGTTCATTTGAGATTTCACTATCTCCTTCAACGTTACAAGTATTATTTCTACACTTGTGGAGCCTCTTCAGGTCTCTTTCACAAAGTATTCTTTATCTACTTCCTTAGCCTCTTCAGGCTCTAGCCTTTCTTTCACTCGAAAAGATATTGTTTGAGCTTCACATTATAGATGTATTTGCTCTCTTTCTTTCTTTCCTTTCTCTCAGAATATTTTTCATAGCGTGAGCACTTGAGCACAGAATTTCTCTAAGTATGTTTTGTACATTCAGAATTCTCCCCTTTATTTTTAAGTTTACGACTATAACTAATATTTATAACCTAAATCTCCAATGGTCTTCTTTAAGAAATCTGCTTGTAGAGTCTTCTAAAATCTGTTATTAGTTTAGTCCTGTAACCAACTCCAACTAATTGCCGTTCTAATACATTCTTCAATTACATCGTCTTGCTTAGATTCGTATGCTTCGTCTGGTGTCTTAGAGTTAATCACTTCATTTGATCCATCTTAGATGCTTTGTCTTATTCAGCTTTTACTTAAATATCGTCTTGATTTGATGATTTGTGCCACTTACATTTATCTACACACTTAACAAATTCGTCAAAATAGTTCACACACTTCTATTATTATTATCATTTGACTTTCATCAAAATCAATAGAAGAAGTGAAGTTTTCTTGACTTAACAATCTCCCCCTTTATGATGATAACAAATAATCATAATATTAGAAGATAAAAATAATATTCAGACGAATAAAGTAAGATATACAATGATAAACAAAAAAATTTCTAATTTTAATTCTCCTTTCTACTGTTCTCCCCCTATTTGTTATTAATAAAAAAGATAGTTAATTTTAGATGCTAATACATTTGTTGAATATCAGTGCAGATCATCTTGAGGTATTCTTCTATAGAAACGTGTAGAAGTGCTATTTCCTCATGAAGATCACCCACTGCATCACCTAGTTCATCAACCTTAGTATTAATTTCCTCAATGTTTTTAACTAAGGCTTCCTGAACTTATGTCTGCTTGTGACTAGCTTCAATCCATTTGATGAAATTCTTCAAGAGCTCTGAATTAATAGTGGCATCTTGTAGTACTTCACTAAGTGGATGAATGTGTTCAAAGATAGATGGTTTTCTAGGTGAATCGTCTAATTCTATAATTTTAATTGAGGAAATTTGTAAATTGGTTGCCCTAGAATGTGTAAAATAGTCTTAACTAAAGGAATGAAACCTAAGGGTTTGAAATGATTGAGCAAATGCACAAAGGTTTCTAAGTTACAATCGATACCTTCAATTGTGATACTTTTTTACCTTCCTTCTGATATTGTGCCAACTACTTTGAAGCTTTCGTCTTTAGTAGATGCTCCAAAATTACTTCCTAATTCCCTTGATATATGATGTCATATATAGATGCCTATAGGTTGATCTGCATAACTTACATCGTCTATGTTCTTCACTGCCACTTGAATCTCTTCTTCTCTGAGATCATTTTCTTGTCTTTTAGGAAACTTTTTCTTCTTTCCTTTTTATTTGCTGACTACTAGTGATGGACGTCTAGGTTGTACATCTGATACAATCTTGATTGTCATTCTACTTGTCACTGGATCGATTGTATAAGGATCTTTCTTAATCTTCAATGGATATGGTTCTACCTTTTCATCTCGCAGAATATTATATAATCTTCGTTCTTTAGGGCTTAGAAGATGTATCGTCTGATCATTTACTATTATAGGTTCAACTTGAACCTTAACTTTCTGTTTAGAAGGTTCTCTGATGATAATTGAACCTCTGTTATGATAAGGTGTTGATTCTTCTATGACCTTCATCTTCAAATCTTCTTTCTTTATTGGTTGAGGAGGGTTGTAAGTTACTAGCTGCTGTTCAGACGATGTCTTCACCTTCTTTTCAACAGACTGTGTCTTTTATGATTAGAGAGTCTCAGCCTTCCTCTTTAAAGACATTTGGTGAGTTGGTTGTTGAACCTTGCTTTCCTTTTTTTTTTTGGAAATGTCTTGACTTGTATCAGCTTATCAGACGATTGTTCAACCTTTACCTCTACTGGTATTCTTCTAGACAATCAAGGTTTTGCTTGTATTTCAGACGGAATATTTTCTTTCCTGCTTCGTCTTGTTGAAAGCTCCCCCTTAGACTGTGCTTTCAGTGTGAAATCTACATTTGCTTCGACTTCAGTCTTGATCCCCATTTTGTGAATATTAGAGGCATTGATAACACTCTTAACATTCATCTTTACTCTGTTTCCTCTATCAAGTAAGATTCCAGATTCTTTGAAGAATCTTGTTAACAGCATACCGTAAGCTAAAGAACCACTCTTCAGATGATAATCCTCCCTAGCCTTTATCATATACTTCAGAATCAAGAACAGAAGATTAATAGGTTGTGAGTGAGTAGATGAAATAGACAATGTTCATCATTCATTGTCACCACTTCCTTTAATTCTGCTCTTGGTAGGATACAATGGAGAAAAAGTGAGTGAAGAACCCTAGCCTTCGAAATGAAGGTTGAAGACTTCTTGACTCCTGGATTACTGGATCCATATAGTTGTCGATTGATGTTGGCTTCATCTATATGACTTTGAGCCATCCAATCTATATTGTTGAATAAATCTGCTCCTTCATTTGGACACCCAATGACCTTCACAATAGAATCTTGTGTGATTATTACTGACAACCCATCTACCATCGATACCAAGGTGTTGTCTACCACCTTCGCATTCTTCCAAAGGTCATATATTTCATTCAGATACACTGTCTCTCAGATGTTGAAGAAATTCTTCCATCCAACTGCTTCAATCTTAGGTTCGATATTCATCTAATCATTCTTTAGGGATGTGAAATCGACGAGTCTTCCATAGATAAGAGATTTTGACATTTTGTAGTCTGTAAAAGATAAATACTAAACACAGAAATGTATTTTGCTTAAAGAAGCGAGGTTAGTATATAGAAAAAAATTGAGAGGAAGATATGAAATGAAATGAGAAGGATTTGATGTTTAGAATAGAGGGTTGGATCATCTTTGTTGAGAGCACTTTGAACAAGTCAGTTTCAAAGTTTTTCAAGAAAATTCTATAGTGTAAGGTGTTGCAAATTTTGAGATGATTTCTTTTTATATACACTCTTGAAAAGTTATCATTTGTAATGTTTTTTAACTAATCCACCAGTAATCATGAAATTGAAACTACCGAGTGAAAGTTACCGGTACTATTTAATCTAAAAACTTACGACTTTTCAAGTTCTTCATGACGAATTGTCTGGATCATGAAGTTCCAGACGAATGGTCATTTAACATCACCATATCATGTTTTGTCTGATTTCCTTGAATCTGTCTTCACTTAAGAGTTTGTTGAAGATATTTTCCCATTGTTGATTCGTCTCAACAAATTGAAGATTGATGATCCCTCTCTGTACATAGTCTCTTATAAAATGATGTCTAACTTCAATATGCTTTGCCCTTTAGTGTCGTATTGGATTCTTTAAGAGATTATTAGCACTTGCGTTGTCACAGAAGATTGAAATTTGATCTTCTTGGATAGAATAATCCTCTAACTGATACTTTATCCATAACATCTGTGAACAACAGCTTGTAGCTGACATGTATTCAGCTTTTACAGTAGATAGAGTATTTGAACTTTGCCTCTTTCTTGACCAAGAAATTATATTATGACAAAGAAAGTGACAACCTCCACTTGTACTCTTTCTATCAATTTTATCCCCAGCATAATCAGCATCACAGTAGCCAATTAACCTTAAATCTTTACCTTATACATTAAGCAAAGATCAATAGAACCTGCCAAGTATCTCAATATTCTTTTAATAGCAATATAATGAGATTCTCTAGGATCTGCTTGAAATCTTGCACACAAACAAACACTAAACATTATATCAAGTCTGCTTGCAGTTAGGTAAAGCAAAGAACCAATAATTCTTATGAAAATAGTTTGATCAATCTTCTTACCAACTTCATCCTTAGTTACGACGATTAAAGGATGTGTAGGAGTTGACATTGGTTTAACATTTTCCATTTTATATTTGACTAAAAGTTCTTTGATATACTTTTGTTGATGAAAAAAAATCTTTTCTTCAGTTTGTTTAATTTGTAAACAAAAAATGAACTTTAATTCACCCATCATACTTAATTCAAATTCACTTTTCATAAGATTTTCAAAATTTGAACATAAATTTTTTAGAAGTTGCACCAAGGATGATATCATCTACATATATTTGTACAACAATAAAATCATTTTTAATATTTTTCCTAAATAATGTTTTATCTAATTGACCTTTAATAAAGTCATTTTAAATAAAAAATGAACTCAAACGATCATACCAAGCACGAGATGCTTGTTTTAATCCATACAAAGCTTTATGAAGTTTATACACATAATTTGGTTTATCAATGTCTTCAAAACCTGAGGGTTGTTTTACATAAACTTCTTCATCTATAAAACCATTCAAAAATGCACTTTTCACATCCATTTGAAACAATTTTATATTATGAAAAATAGTAAATGCAAGAAAAATCCTAATAGCCTCTATTCTAGCTACAGGAGCATATGTTTCATTATAATCTATTCCTTCTTATTGATTATAGCCTTGAGCTACTAATCTAGCTTTATTATGGGTTACTTTTCCTGATTGGTCTAGTTTATTTTTGAATACCCATCTAGTTCCCATAATAGATTTATTGGATGGTTTAAGGACTAGAGACCAAATGTATTCCTTGTAAATTGATTTAACTCCTCTTGTATAGTTAAAATCCAAGCTTCGTCTCGAAGAGCTTCATCAATTTTCTTCAGTTTTAATTGTTGGACCCCGAACTTTTCTCAGATTTGTGAATTTTAATTTGACATTAAACGAGAAATTGAGGTGACTTAGTCA
>JANVCQ010000006.1:3631851-3643686 GCA_025531925.1 Erythroxylum plowmanianum | reverse complement strand
AACTTATCACTTTAACTCAATTCACTACACCCATGTCACATAATCTCATTACAATTAACATCCAACATATATAAATCATGCGAGACCCCAACGATTAATCTAATCACGCTTAATCAAATAAATAAATAAATAAAAATTCAGAGGCCAACAATTTCAATTTCATTTTGTACCATTTTACCCTCCATTCATCTATATATTTATTTCTTACTTCATTTTTTCACTCACGTTTATTTTGACTTTGTAACATCCCATTACCCATGTTTTGGCCCAAATAGTGTATATATGAGTTTAGTGAGAAGTTAGAAAGTGAATTTCATGCTTATGCATAATTTAACATATACACATACATTGGAATATTGATTTTTGCACATCAAAATGACTGTACATGCATCATTGACATTTTTCGGATATAATTAAGTTATAAATGTGATTAAGAATTATGGTTTTTAGGTGTTGAAAATTGATTTGGAGAGCACATGTATTGATTTAGAAATTTTGACGAAATTTAAGGAAATTCTTAAAATTTTGGGTATTTTTGGAATAAAAAAAATGCCAAGTTATAAGACAATTGTTAAATGGTAATAGAATTAATTGTCAAATGACAATGGAAATTTTTATAAATGACATTGAGATTTAATGACAAATGTCATGAAAAATTGGGAGACAATTAGAGTAGGAATTGAAATTGAATGGACTAGTTAAATAAGAGAAAACAAGTGAGATCATAGGAAGTGGACATGTGGCAAGTGACTAGTATCACTTGCAAAGCGATGCTTCCACCACTTACGACACTCTCTACTAAGTGAAAGGTCAACCTCATTTTTAATTATCTTTCACTTATTCATTTTCTCTGACCTATTGTAATTTCTCTTCTCATCTTCTTCAATCTTCTTCATCTACGACACCTATTTCTCACCCTCTCAATATGAACTTTGTTCTCACCTCCATTTACTACTATCATTCTTACTATCTTCTTCCTATTTTTCACTAAAAACCTATCCCTACCACCTTTAGAAGATGAAGATCGTATGATGCTTGGGAGCTTGGGTTGAGTGATATTTTGATGTTTCGAAGCTAAATCAAGTAATTTATGCTTTAAATATCATGGGTATGGTTAAATGAAGCTAGAATGATGAGTAAATTAAGATTGATGACTTGATTATGCAATGTTTATATATGTGTCATGGGTGATGAAAAATTTATGTAAATGTCTTGCTTTTGCATATGCTTGATGAGTAATAATTCATATATTGTTATGGAGACATTTTTGAGGTAGAATGATCATGATAATGGTGTTAGGATGAGTGCAGAAATATAGATAAGATTTGTTTGTGAATGATATTGAGTTGAAATAGAGTTGAGAATGAAGAGGAAATGAAGTAGAAAAGATGATCTATGTACAAGATGTGTTAGGTGTAAAATGTAGGAAGTTATAAAAATCTGGAAATTTGGAAGAGAGAAGAGAATGCTGGAAAATGTTAACAGTAACATTTCCACTAGTTATGCTTCTGTATTTTAGCCATAACTTGTTCTATAGTTATCCAAATGAGATGATTCTTAATGTGGATTAAATTAGAAACATATGGATATATTTTTCATGCAGATATTGAATTCAAAATATGTCTTTAAGAGTTTCAAAATTAGATATGAAGTTGAGTACTAGGTGTAGTAAATTGGTGGATGAATGTATATGTTTGTGTTCTATTTTGAGAGTATGAAAACCATGATTGATGAGTCGCATGTAGATGTTCTGAACTATGAATTAAGGGTTTAATGAAAGTGAAAGTTAGGTTAACCAAGATGTTGAGTTATGTTGATAATGGCACTATTAAATGAATCTAGAATCAAGTATGTTTTCAAGAATAAAGTGGGTCATTACTTTAATCTTAAAACATAAAACTTAAGCATTCATTTATTATGGACCACAATCTTGATGAGTGGTGAACTCATATGTGCTTCATTATAATTTTTGATATGGTCAGAATAGATTTTTACAAAGTATCAATCTAGTGTCTGCATATTGGAATTATTAATTGAAACAGGTATCAAGGAATATTTACTCAAATAAAGAGTTTAGGGTGATATCATTACTTCTAGATGTTTTACGAAAATTGGTGATTAAACTAACGCCAATAGTTTGATAGACCAGCTACCCATCAAGTCTTAACACCAAGATGAGATCTTGTATGTTAAGCACTATATAGAATAAAATGGGAGATCTAGAAGGAAAAACCAACATAAAGATAAAATAGTAATTTTACACTTTATTGTGCGGATGGCTATAATATGGTTCATATTAGAGTTTGCAATTGGACATCCTATTTAAAACATGTGTTCTCATAGTATTTAGTAAATCAAGAGTTCAACTAATTGTCTTTAGGGGCATGGCATTTAGTTAATAAGCTGGAATTAATTCTATTAGGATTAAATTAATTCTGAGCTTATTGGAGCTTGAATTATATAAGTCCAATTAGATTCTCCATTTGGCTTCTAGGAAGGTTTTCAAGCAAAGTAAGAACTACAAATAGAGGTTTTAAAGCCCATGATTGAAAGTTGGGCTTACTTTAATTAAATGTTAAATTAGAAGCCCATATGAACATTTAGAAATGGGCTAGGCTTTGGTTTAAATTGATTAATTAAATTAAAACAAATTTATTAAAGATAAATGCAGGTAGAATTTTGGTTTTAATGGGCTAAATGTGTAGCTACACATTTAACATTAGTTTGTTATATTTAAGATGGTTTTTAACATGATTTATCATCATTAAATGGAGTAATGATCTTATCATTAAATGGTTTAATGGTGATCTTTTATTGATAGCATGTAACCTATTAGGATTCATTGGATTAAAGAAGGAAGAGGTGCATTTGATGAATCATCTTCCTTCTTTGATCACCAAAACCGAAAATGAGATGTGTTTTTTTGGGTTACTAGTATTTTCATATAGCCATCTTAAAATGAATGAGAAGAGTCTCATTTATTAGCTTCTTTATGATTGATTAAGGAAGGATGTGATGCAATAGATGCACTTCACTTCTTCCTTTGAGGCTTAACTGAAATTATGCGAGAAAATACAAGTTTGTTGAATTTTTTCTCTCTCTCTCCCCTATCTTACATGTGTTGGCCAAAATTTGCATGAGAGTTGTCTCATCATTGACTTCTTGTTTTAAGGCAAGATCCTTCAAGTTTTCTTCTCCTTGCCCACCAAAGGATCTTGTTAACCAAGTTGTCCAAGGAGAATAAATGGTAGATCGGATTGGTCGAGGGTACAATAATGAGAAGAGGATACATTTCCTAGGAGAGGATACATTGCCAAGGATAGGATAGCATAGTGAGGAGCTAAAGCTATAGTGAAGGAGTTGCTAATAATTTTCTTCTTGTGTTTATGCAAATGCTTTCCTTATACCATATCATGTATGGCTTGTTGGAGTTATGTAAATATAGTACCCTGGAAAGCAAGCGTATTTACATGTAACTTAATCTTCTTTAGTTACAGTTTTGTAATGAAAATAATTATTATTAATGAAACAAAAGTGTTTGGTTTTTAATAAGTATTATATATCTAGTTATAAGGTATACAGATTCTTTTATATGTAATATACATATACATAAAGATGTATAGGGAACATGTATATTATGAAAATCTAAATTAATGGATTTATAGTTGAATAATCAAGTTAGTCGGTTGATTATGGTTTAGAATGTAGTGTTACGATTTATCTCCATGTAAGTAAAGGAGTTTACTTTAAGGGAATGATGAGTTTCATATCATGATAGTAGTCGACTATTGATAATGACACTATAAATGAATATGGAATCAAATATGTTTTTAAGAATAAAGTGGGTTGTTACTTTAATATTAAAACATACATCTTAAACATTCGCTTATTATGGACCACAATCTTGATGAGTGGTGAACTCATATGTGTTTCATTATAATTCTTGATACGATCATAATGGATTTTTATATACTTTTAATCCCGTGTCTGCATGTTGAAATTATTAATTGAAACATGTATCAAGGAACATTCACTCAAATAAAGAGTTTATAGTGATATCATCACTTTTAGAAGTTTTTAAGGAGATTGGTGATTAAACTGACGCCAGTAGTTTGATGGACTAGCTACCTATCAAGTCTTAACACCAAGACGAGATCTTGTGTATAAATCACCATACAAAGTAAAACAGGGATCTAGAAGGAAAAACCAACATAAGAGTTAAACTGTAATTTTACCCTTTGTTGTGCGGATGACTATAATAAGGTTCATAATAGGGTTTGCAATTGGACATGAAAATATGTGTTATCATAATATTTAAGAGTTCAACTAATTGTCTTCAGTGGAATGATATTTAGTTAATAAGCTAGAATTAATTCTAATGAGATTAAATTAATTCTAGGCCTATTGGAGCTTGAATTATCTAAGTCCAATATGATTCCCCGCTTGGTTTTAAGGAAGGTTATCAAGAAAAATAACAATTATAAATGGAGATTTTAAAGCCCATAATTGGATGTTGGGCTTATGTTAATTAATGGTTAATTAGAAGCCCAAATGAACATTTAAAAATGAGCTAGACTTTGCTTTAATATTAAAACAAATTCTTAAAGAAATGAAGTGTATTTTCAGTTTTTAATGGCTGAATGTTCAGCTGCACATTTAGCATTGAATTGCTAAATAAAGATGGTATTGATCATGCTTTTTCATCACTAACTGGAGTTATGATCTTACCATTAAATGGTTTAATGGTTATCTTTTAATGATAGCATGTAATCTAACCTTTTTAGCATTTATTTGATTAAAGATGAAAGATGTGTATTGGATGGATCATCTTCCATCTTTCATCAGTACAAAAAAACAAAATTGACATGTCATATTAGGTGATTGGTCTTTTCATATAGCCATCTTAAAACAAATGAGAAGTGTCTCATTTAATGGCTTCTTTAAGTTTGATTAAAGAAAGGTATGATGCATTGGATGCTCTCCCTTCTTTCTTTCATGCATAACCGAAATTGAGGGGTGTAAGAAAGTGTTCTTGCATTGTCTTGACTAATTCTTTCTTTTCATCTATGTATGGCCAAAACCTAGAATGAGAAGTGTCTCATTGTTTCCTTCTTTCTTCTAAGAAAATACTCCTCCAAACATTTCTTCTCCTTTCCCACTAAAGGATCTTGTTAACCAAGTTATCCAAGAAGAACAAGTGGTAGATCAAATTGGTTGAGGATACAACAACAAGTAGAGGAGGCTAACGCTAGGATATAATAAGAAGGAGAGGATAGCATAGCAAGGAGTTAAAGCTATAGCGAAGGAGTTAGTAATAATCTCTATATTTTTTATGTTTATTATTATCCTTATACCATATCATGTATAGACTGGCACGATGATTTGGATATATTATTTTTGCTGCAATTTAGATTTCTAAATTTTTTTTAAATCTACCGTTTCTCTAAATATGGCAAACTTTCTTTTTCCGATCCAACAATTGGTATCAGAGCCAATTTTTTTAAGCATGATGTCGGTTCCTATATGTGATGCATAGGTTGGCACTCATTTTTGTATGTTGTATATTTTTATGTGATAGAAATATATATGGTATATCTTGTGCTCTTTTGATTGTCCATAGATTCTATAGTTACCTTGTAAGATTTCCTCCTTTGGTTTGTAACAAGAAGGGTGGTCTATCATCACCATGTTTCCTCCTTGGTTTCATATTTATGTTTTCTATGATTATGTAATGTATGAAATCATGTAATGACGAGGTAAAGTTTTGGTTTTGGTTATGGTGTGTTGGCTATTTTTTTCGATTTTTAGGAAACAAAAGTGCTGGAATTTTGTTCTAACAAATTTTCAAGTGTATGAACTTTTTTGTAACAAAGTTTTAGTTTCTACAAGTGCTGGAATTTTTATGTCAAATTCAAAAGTTTCGAGTTTGGTAAAGAACAAGTGCAGATTTTTGTTTTCTATTAGACAAAAATTTGGTTTCATGAAAATCAATTTTTTTGTTGAAAAAGTAAAACCATTACACACTTTTTACCGAATGGGCTGGGCCATATGAGCGAAGAGTTTGAAGTAGAAGATCCAAGTTCAAGAAGATTATTTTGGCCCTAAAAAGCTTGTAATTATTTTTTATATTTCTATGATGGACAATCAAATTTGACTTATTATTTCATGTGATGAATGGATAAATGAATGCAAATAATATATGATATTATATGACTGCATGTCATTTAGAAAATTGCCAACTCTAGGCTTCATTATGCATTCATTATGTATGAGATATATAATGAAGCAATATAGGATGGATAAAAAATTGCATCTAAACAAGATGGTAATTAAAAACTTAAAGCCCAAAAAGATTTAGTAGGAGAGGATGCTCATATGAGAGTCCACGGTCTCCAAATGATGGCCCATTTGTAGGTGGTGAAGTGTTACTCCCCACCAGAGGGCATGAATCCTAGATCTTTCATGGTTTGAGTCTCCTTAAAGATAAGTCCACTTATTGGTAGCAAATGTGACCTCCCACTGAGGCATGGTTTGCAGGTATCTTTAATGAATGAATTAAATGGTTAAACATTCAACATATTTTATCAATAACCTGCCCACTGTAGTTCTGTTGGTAAAAGTATGGTCCAAATTATCACGCTTCTTTAAAAGTTAAGCATGAAGATGCTTGGTAGCTTTTTTAGTGGGAGGATCTCAATTTTTGTTTTAATGGATAAGATGGCCCACCATTACTTAATCTGTTATAGATAAGAAAAATAGCTTTCATATAAAGGTTTTAATTTTTTAAGTCTTGTTAAATCTATCATCATGCATACATGTATCATGATTTTATACAAAAGTTCCAATATTATTGACTAGTATGCTTATGTTTTAATAATTTATATTTTTAGATATAAAAAACCACAAAATGAATCAACTCACTTTGCTTTTGACAAATAATAAATTGGAAAATGGAGAGAATTTTAATGAATGGAGACATAAACTTGAAATTGTTCTTCAATATAAACATATTTCATGGGTATTAACTGAAAATGAGCTTGCACCTCTGGGTGGAGATTCAACTTCTAAGATAATCCAACAACATAAGCGTTGGCAGAATGCTAACAAGACTACTAAGTGTTATATTCTAACTTTTGTCAGCGGCATGTTACAAAAGCAAATTGGTTGTGTGAAAACTACTAGTGCAATGGTCCATCTCCTATATAAGATGTTTGGTGTGAGGACCAGATCTACAAGAGTAAAAACTATGCAAACCTTTCATAATCTCAGACAAAAACCTGGTAAACCGGTGCAGGATTACATACTTAAGGTAATCTCTGTGGTTACTAAGGTTGAGATGCTTGGTGCAAACATAGATGCAGATACGTAGATGATTATGATCATCAATAGCTTAACCTCTTCCTTTCAGCAGTTTAAGTTAGACTATGAGCTCAACAGCAAGGATTAGACCTTGAGTGAGTTGATGAATATTCAACAGATTATGGAGGAGATATTAAATATTAAGGCTCATGGGCCAGAAGCTAATTTAGCATCTTCTTCTAAGCCCAAGGGTAAGGGCAAGCAAAAGAAAAAGGGTTCAATGAAAAAAAAGGCCCAAACAGGGGTCAACGCCTAACTCGTGAAAAATAAGGCCAAAGAGAACACCAAGGGAAAGTGTTTCCAATGTGATGAGATGGGCCACTAGAAAAGAAACTGTCTAGTATACCTTGAGTCCCTCAAAAGCAAACAAAGTATGGGTTTCCTACATTTGTTAGGAACTAGAAATGTGGTAGATTTATCTGATTCTTTGATATTAGATTCAGGAGGCATAACTATGTTTGCAATTTTTGCAGGGGTTCTAATAAAGTAAAAGACAACCTAAAGGCCAGTTTCAAGTCAAAATAGCAGATGGATCTTAGGTTTCAGCAGAATCAGTGGGAGTAGTTATCTTGGACTTTCCTAGTAGTCATATGTTATATTTGGAGGATGTTTATTACATGCCAATGATTGTAAGGAACATGATTTCTATTTTTTAAAATAAAATCTAGTTATTGCTTATAGTTTGAAAATGTTGTTTCAATATATAAGAATAAGGATTTTATTTGTGATACGATAATTAAACAGGGATTGTTCTTTATAGAACCTATGACAGGCTCACTAAACACCACAAAATTGATAAAACTAAGACATTCCAATGACTCTAGCATTAATTCTAAATATTTGTGGCATTTAAGATTAGGTCATGTTAATTAGAAAAGACTTAACAGGTTAGTAAAGGATGGGATCGTTATAGGCTTCGATAAGGATCCATTACCCACCTGTGAATCTTATATTGAAGGAAAGATGACCAAGGCCTCATTTCCTTCTAAAGAAAGCAGATCTAAATTCACATTGGACCTGGTACATACTGATGTGTGTGGGTCTATAAACATACAAGCTAGAGGAGGTTACGAATACTTAATAACCTTCATAGATGATTACTTAAGACATGGCTATTTGAATTTAATGCATAAAAAGAGCGAATCTTTTGAGAAGTTCAAAGAATTCAAAGCTAAAGCTGAGAAGCAGTTAGACAAGCCATTAAAACAACTTTGATCAGATCAAGGTGGTGAGTCCTTATCTGGAGAGTTCCAACAATATTTAGTTGACAAAGGATTTATTTCTAATTTGTCAACTCCTCGAACACCTCAACAGAATGGTGTAGTTGAGGGTGGAAATAGGACTCTATCAGAAATGCTAAGATCAATGATGTCCTACACCATCCTTTTAGAATCATTCTGGGGATATGCCATATAAACGGCAACATATTTTCTTAACTTTGCTCCATCCAAATTGGTTCCTGATATGTGCTTAATTGTTGATATATTTAATTATTTACACTTAGCAATTAATGATACAAAAATGATTAAGATACTCACTTTAATTCATATTTTATTTTAGCTACAATTTGGAAGCAAAGAAATTAAAGTATGTTAAAAGCACCACATATGGGTCATTTTCCTGAAAATTTATTTTTTCTTGTCCTTATAGAAGAAGAAGAAAATTAAAAGACAAGAAAAATGGAGCAAGACAAAGAAAATCAGAACAAGAAGGGAACAAATTTATCCCAAAAGAAGTGGAGATATAGCAGCTAAACGGTTAGTGTGTTGTGGAGGCCTGGAACAAGGTTTTGGAGAGGAAGCTTATTAATTCGTGAAACAAGCAACAGAGGAAGGCCAAAACGGTAGTGTTGAGGAGTAGAAGGCATGCGTTGGCGTTAAAACGCAAGCAGTGAAGTAGGGGCATAAAATAGAGCTGCAAACAAGGATTAAAAGGGTTGATGTGAGACCCTTAATGGTCTAACCAATAAATAGTGTAATAAGAGTAGACAAAAGACTTGAATTAGTTGGAGAACAATGAAGCACAAGGAGCAAGAGATTTAAAAGGGTTGTGACCCTTATTTGTGAAAGGAGATCAATAGTGGACGCAAGAGGGGCGAAGGTGCTGCGTGGGCGTGAAGTAAAGAGGTGCTGCAACTGGCGGCTTGTCTGGCGTTGGACGCAGCTGGAGGCAGAGAGCAGGCATGAGGCGTGAGGCGTGCGACTTAGCTGGAGATGTTGGAGAAGAGTTGCAATATGCGTGAACGAGACATGAATAGTGTATTGAATCTAAAATATAAATTGTCTTGTCGATGAATAGTGGAGACTAAAGCTTGCGATAGTTAACAAAAATTAAGGGAGTTTTCAGCTAGGTACTTGGATGGGGGTTGAAGCATTTTTTTGGAAAAGATTCATGAAGGGCTAGATGTTTTGACGTCGGTTTAGAGGTGACATCGACGCCGATGACCTGAGTTAAATAATTTTTTATTATTTTATTATTTCTTTTTGTCATTAAGAGTTGATTGTATTATCCTATTTTAATTGATTTGGATATTGTGTATGGATAATCAGATTTTTGTTATTATTTGGTTATTTGTGTATGAACCTATTGGGTATTGTGAGTTGATGATTTTAATACATTCATTGAATCATTAATTTCAAACCCATTGCTAGAATTTCGATATAATTCGTAATTGTTATGTTGAAATTCATATTTAGCGTCTAATGATTCCTAATCATTAGGGATAACATAACCTAGGTTAAATGATGCATCGTATGTAGTTCTTGCCTTGATTAATTGGTTTTTCTAATTCGTAATGCTACTGCCTAATTAAATCTAGAGATCGTATCCTAAGTTGTTTGGTGGTTAGGTTTAATTAACGATCGTATCTTGATTAAATAAAATTTAAGGGAAAACTCAGGTTAATTTTTAACCCACGATTAATAGTTGCTAGGAGAGGTTAAAGAACAAAAAATTAATAAAATATACTTAGTCAGGGTGTAGGCCGAGATTGAATCAAAGAACCGGGTCCCTACTAAATGCCCCACTTTTATCCTTTTTTGCATGTTTTCTTTAATTTGTTTTTATTAGTTAGTTTCAATTTATTTTCATATTCCAAAATCCAAAACCCCCTTTTTCCTAAACACTGATTAATTTCATTCCATAAACTTTACGCACACTCTATGTGGGATCGACCTAGACTTGCCACTGCTATAGTAGTAGTCTAGTTAGTTTATTTTGACTAGCGTAATGACGCGTGGTCAAATTTTGGCTCCGTTGCCAAGGAGTGCGGTGTTTTAGTTTTTGTTTATGAGTTAATTGATGTTATGTATATATTTATTCGTCAGTGATTTCTTTTCTATTATTTTGTGATCTTTTCATTTTTGTTTCGTGTAAAAAAAATTGATATGGACGGAAGTAATGTCTTTTATAATTCATATTCTCATTCCTATAACAATGCTTGGACTGATCATCAGAATTACTTCCATGATAGTTTGCAAGACGCACAATAATTCTCATACAAACTAGAAGCTTCCTATCATGACTCCGATCCATCTTTGAAAGAGTTGATGTTGCAATTGCAAGAAAATACTTTACAATTCTAGAAGGATGGAGGGCAAATTCCATAAAACACATGGTCTAATGCCCAAGATTCAGAGAGCCATCACGATTCAGTTGCATCTCTTGAAGAACTTGATAATAATATGGCTGCTTACAATTTGCAATTTCTACAGGATATACAACAACAGATGCAAGAATTTTGACAAGAGACAAAATCAAGCTATCAGAGGATGGAACACCTATTGGGTCAGATGGCAATAAGTCTTGATTTCCAAGAATCGTAAAGCAAAAAGGAGTAGTCGTATCAACCCGAGATGTTCCCAATTGAAGTCTGTGCAGAAAATTTGCATAGTGTTGAGGAACTTGAATTTTAAGGTCAATCCTCAACGAATTGTTTATGCTGAAGAAGTTGAGAACGAGCTCGAAGCTGAAAAGGACTCATCTTTTAGCTCGGAGGTAAGTACTAAGTCCATAATTATTTTTGAAACTATCTTTTTACCTTTACATAATAGACTGGAGGAGTTAAATGATGAAGAAAAAGGTGAAGAGACGTTCTAAATATTTCCAGAATGTATGGACTCAGTCGAAATTGAGAAGCTGAGGATAGGGAAGATGCCGAAGGAGGATGACGATCAACTAAGGCCCTATTCCGAACTACCTCACGTGGAGGAGCCACATGTGACACCCGAAGGTCACAATTTTGTCACGTGAGGAAAAGGAGTCGAGCCAGCGACCCTAAACAAAGGTGTTTCTTGGGAGGTAACCCAAGGGAAGTAAATTTCTTTTGCATTACATTTTTGCATTACTTTTTATGTGCATGTGTGTTTTTGAATTTGTTTGTCTTACTTATTTTTAAGTATTCAATCAAAATGAGAGAAAGAATAAAACAAATGAAACAAACATTTTCTCATTTTCTATTGCTTCTAGGATTATATA
>JANVCQ010000006.1:3548148-3566691 GCA_025531925.1 Erythroxylum plowmanianum | reverse complement strand
TGTGGCCAGTATGTTGTCAGTCATGGGTCTTCTATGCTTTCATGCTTTTGAATGTTGGGCCTCGGAGACGGGGTCCAACATCAAGTGACAAATTTCACACCCTTAGCCGTGCAATTAACAAGGAATGACCAACAAGCTAAGGTATGTGAAGTTTGTTCATTTTTGGGTTATTCTTTTTGTACGTATCCTGTTTTGCAGGATACATAATACAGATTCACTTATCCATCGAGCTATTATCAAGAGCAGTCTTACTTCAAGCCAGAGCCTCTACCTCCACCACCACTACAAGCTAATAAGATATCTTTGGAGGAGATCGTAATGAGTTTGGCGACGAGCACTCTTCAATTCCACCAAGTAACAAGGAGTAGCTTGGAGACCTTGGAAGATCAATTGAGCCACTTAGCGGAGAGAATGGAAGCCCTAGTGTCACTTAGCAGAGAGAATGGAAGCCCTAGTGTCTGAAAGAATTTTTAGCCAACAAGAGAGTGACGCAGAGGAGTTGTGCATTCCTTCAGAGAGTGGAGATCATTTGGAGAACCCAGAAATAATAAAGTAAGAGCAAGCGGAGTTAAAAGAGGAAGAGGTCATAGTTCGAGAAAAGATGGACAATGTGTAACCTCCTAAGGTAAGTGATGTAGTTCATGTTATCACTAACCGAATTTCATTTCCTTTTCTAATTTGCTTACAGGTAGAAGAAGAAGAAGAACAAGAAGAGAAGCAAGAAGAAGAAAAGCTGCAAATCACATATGAGTTGAACGAGCTACGGGCAAGCGAGTTGAAGACCGAAAGTTCCAAGTAGGATGTTGAATCTTCATAACCATTAGCATTACTTTTACAAAGACCCTCCTAGTGTGACAAGGGCGATGCTTGAAAAGACAAGTGGACATTAGAGTATGATGGTGAAGCAATGAAGCTCCACTCATCAGAAGTCATGGAGTATCATGCTGATAAAAAGCCTACTTTGAGAGAAGGTACTCCAGGCTCCTCACAGAGTTTGTGCATGCTTCCTGTTGGACTCAAGCATCCATTCGATAATGGATGATATACATATACCAAGGGTCAAGGTTATGACCATTGATAAGTGCTTAATGGGAGGCACCCCGTTCGTATCCCTTTCGTTTATGTGTTTTTTTGACAATTTTCTTTTATTTTCTTTTTTAGGTTTAATTTAGTTTAGTTAGGAATTTAATTTAATATTTTATACTCTACAATTTTAATTTTCATCCTTTCATTTTAAAACTTAAAAAATGAAAATTAAAAAATGAAAAAAAAATGAAAAATGTAATTGTTGGCTGTCCCCGTCACCCCCTATTTTCCCCTCTTTTCCCTCTTTTGTTTTCATCGAATTTTTCCTTAGTGTTTCAATTTGCAACTGCCGCACATCACCACCTTTTAGACTTTCGATCCTAGTTGCTAGCCACTCAATTCCACTCTCTCCTAGTTTTCATTGATAACCACCCAATACCTTAACTTGTGATTTTTTGGCTTGCGTTGATTATCTTGTGCCATTGCAGGTTGTTTTTCATGAAATTAGCACAATGCCAAGGAAGAAGAGTAATTCTCGTAGTCTAGCCACTCCAATACATTTTGTTGCTGATTTTCCTCCACAATTGGAACACAATTGGATGGCCTATTGGGAGCATAAAGGATTTCAACCGTCACATCTGCCAACACCTTGATTTCGGAACTTCCATAATAGAGAAGCTTTCTTTCACCTTTTCCTTTATATTTATTCTTCTTTAACATTTAGGACAATGTTGGTTTAGGTGTGGGGGAAAAACGTTAGAGTTTTGGTGTCTAAATATTTTCGATGTTTATGTGATTTTTATTGATTTTTGCATGTGGTTATGAATGTTAAGCTATGAAGCTTTGTCATGTTAGTTTGGATGAGATTGGGTATATGCATGAAACTAAATTGGGCTAAGTGAGTTTTAAGGTGAATCATGTTGATTGATTGTAATAACTGATCTTATAGACTTAGTCACAATTTTGACATTTAAGTGATGAAGAATGTGTGAAATTGAAGTGAATTCTTAACTTCAACTTGTAAGCGAAATTTAAGCCTAAATGACATCACCTTAATGTCATGCTATTTCTTTGAATTGTGTGATGATCCTCTATTCATGTTTCCTTTAGAACTTGCATAGAACCGGTTTGAATTTGTTTAATTACATGGGATATAGAAATGATTAAGGCCTTCCTTGTTTTTAAAACTTTTAGCTTAAAAATGACCCACCTAATTATTTTCCCTTTGTAAACATTTTTTAGCATTTATCCTTATTTTTCAGTCAATCACCTTATTTTAAAACCCAAAAACCCTACTAGCCTTACCCTATCACAAGTTGAATGAAGCATTGAGTAATTTGGAACTTTTGTTCTATATTGTGTTCTAAGATATTTTTATAAGTACTTGTACTCATGAGTTTACTACTTTCTCTTGTTTTTATTATTTTCCTTTGTTCTTAGCATTATTCGAAAATGAAAAAAAGGGAAAAAGAAAGGAAGAATAAAGCATAGTAGCATGAGTTAGTACGAGTGGTTGTAACCCTTTGTGTGTCATATATTTATCTTAGAATTTTAAGTTGAGTATCCCTTTTACTTAACACTTTGTGAACGCTTGTGATTAAACTTTTGCCATTTTTACTTTACCTATGAACCTAGCCCTATTACAACCCTAAATAAAGTCCTGATGATCTATCAGCTAATGTGATTTGAATGAATGATAACTGGTGAAATTGCAAGCCTATGGTAGTGCAATATGTAGAGAGAGATTAAGAGAAACACTTTGCCCTCAAGCACTTCAGTGTAAGAGCAAAATTCGTGAGAAGAATTCATTTTGGTTTCATATTTGCCTTTGAACAAAGATGTCTTATTTTCACTTTGTTTATTTGCATTGATGAAAAGCGATTATGATATGTATTGCAACTTAAGTCTTATTAGCCCAAGTTAATAGATTGTGTGCACTTGATCTTATCAAGGATGAATTAACTGAGTGTAGTGGTTTGACATGTTTGCTCGAGGGCGAGCACAGGTTTGATGTCGGAGAATTTGTTAAGTCATCAATTTGCACTTATTTTGTACTTAATTCTCTTTAATGTATTGAAATTATTATTCAAAATTAATGGAATTGTCTTATAATTTTTTACAAATGATTTTCAACACCTTAGAGATGAAATTGAATCAAATAGATGAAAAAGAAATGAAGAAAATTTGAAATTCCAAGTCTGGCAGCAATTCAGTCACTAAGCGTGGGCACGTGCAAGGGTGAAATTAATTTCCAG
Source organism: Erythroxylum plowmanianum (assembly GCA_025531925.1). Classification (NCBI taxonomy): domain Eukaryota; kingdom Viridiplantae; phylum Streptophyta; class Magnoliopsida; order Malpighiales; family Erythroxylaceae; genus Erythroxylum; species Erythroxylum plowmanianum. The sequence goes on along the minus strand of JANVCQ010000006.1, from coordinate 3,563,410 downwards.
ATCTGATTTCAAAATCTGAATCTAATTTTTTTGAGATTCTTCTAATCTTTTATGATAAGATTGATGGAGATTCACAATCTGAACATGGGGGAAATGTGATATGGAAGATAGTATGAAAAAGGAAGGGATTGGGAGGCATTAAATAGGGAAAAATGTGACTATTCACGTTAGCCTTTGTTTTAGAATAAATTTTCATTTTCTGCAGTTTTTTCTCTTCAATCTTTTTGCATTTTCTACACTTCTTCCTTTAGAATTTTCGTATTCTTCAGTAAAGGACCAGGGATGGAGACTATATGCTTTGTTATTTCTTTTGTTTTCAATTCTATTATGAGTAGATAAACTTATTTTCTTGGTTGAGGAAATCCCTGTTATCCGTTATTATGTGTGAGATGTTTCAATAAAGTTTGTTTCATTGATGAATATTAAATATCTTCTGATTTACTTTTTCTAATTGAATTGATTGATTTCTAGGTGTGCAACTAGGGATTGATTTATTCAATAGCTAGATTAATGAAATATGACGTTCAGTTTCGTTAATCGCAAGTAATAATTAGGATTACCTTCTCTATGTTAGAGTTGGAAATTCTAACAAGATATTTGTCTTGATTAATTGCATGTCATACATGAATTATCTTGTTCATTGGTTTCTTAGTTCGTAACGCTATTATTCAATTTAACCTATGATCGTATCTAGGTTGTTGTTTAATAAGAATGCTAGGATACATGTTTCTAGTCATTTACACTTAAGAGAAAACATCCCCCAATGAATGTTTATTAATGACTAAAATTTTATAGCGAGGATCCATTTTAGCGTGATAACATCAGTGACCCGAAAACCAAGGTTTTTCCATTAAATTTTTAGATTCAATTATTTCTTTTGATTTGTGATTTTTCTTATATTTTTCTTATATCCCCTCTTTTGTTACTTTATTTTAGTTTTAAACTCGCTAACCTTCACCGTTAAAAATTTCTCGTGGGAACGATCTCTACTTTCCACTACTACATTATTTTGTACAAATAGAAGTTGATTTCTTTTTAAATTTGGTTGCAGAAGACATCATTACTAGGACTTCGGTGTGTTAGTGTAGATTTTGACTGTGCATCCGACGTGGTTCCCCAATACGGTGAGAATTGATGGGTGGTAACTCGCCACCGAAAGCTCAGGAAATCACACCCATGTGATGACGTGGGAGACTTGGCCAAGGGAAGGATGAAAAGAGGGGTTCCACAGTTGCATAAAGAGAGTGTGGCCGAGGTGCACCCATGGACCTAATATGAGGACGTAGATGTAGTCCTCAACTTCCAAAAAATTGGTCATAAAGAAATCATTGTTGACGTCCACATCTTCATCAACCCAGTTAAATTCCACAGAGAGGTCAGATGATTCTTTAACATTTTGTATCCAATTCTGCGTCCCATGAGTTTAACCACAATAGCTTGTTCCATGTTTATTGAGTTTTCCTTTGAAGGAGTTTGAAAGTTCTATGCTAGTTCAAACTTTCCAGGGACTATGCTGATATCTCCTTCTTCTAATTCGATCAGGTCTTCGGTAGGCCATTCAGTTTTGCTTGTATCCTGATTCAGTTGATGTGACTGCTGCTCAGTAATTGGGAAGAACTGGTTGTGGTGAAATCGATATGAGAGGTGGATCTTCATCTCGTTCGTGAATGCGAACTTTTTTCACCGTATGTCCAGCGTGATTAGTAGGAAGAGGTTCAATCATAGAGTTTGTTGATATTCGTAGTTACCTTTTTTCAATGGATATGCTCAATCCAAATTATAATTAGCCCATGATTCTCTCAAGTGTCTCTCAACGAACTTTCGGTAGTCCCTCCTTCCACTTAAATCCTTAAACCTATCCAGTTCAAATCCTCAATTTTGAGGTATCAAGGAATCGCCCCAATGTGACTTGACGTGATTTTATTTCTTTAAGTAACAACAACTTTTATGTTTACACTAAATTTGGAAATTGTATCCCAATAGAGTTGTTGGGCCCCATTTTCGAAGTCCAATAATAGTTCCGGAGTCATAAAGCGTGAGCGGGTTTCCTTATAGGGTTATTTCAATGAACCCTCATTATTCGTCATCTCACAAGGTTGGCATGCCCACACCAGCCAATCACCAACATCAAAATTTGACTTCTTCAAAATAATTGCAGCCCTATATCTTTAGTTTATTTTGAAATAAGAACCACCTCTTTCGGAGCTCTATAGCTCAAGATATGCTTAAAAACTCAAGGTATGTTCATAACCTAGTTATGCTCTTCCAACCAATCCCTCATTTTCTTTCCATCAATCTTTTTCAAATTAACACCAAAAGCTACCAATTTCTATGGAGGGGTAGAAAAAATGTATTAAGAATCTATTTCTTCAAGAATCACTCCATTTGGAGGTTGAATGATGAAGTTATGGCCAAAAGAATCAAGCATATTTATATCCTCAATCATATTATACCTATCTTGGGAGAATTGGCATAACTTTCCCTATAAACCTCTGATTGAGGTCATTATTAGATGGTTTTGAAAGAGAATGTCTAGATCTACAACTTTCACAAAAAATCCAAAGTGAGATTTTGCCATCTAGAGGGTCAAAAATGCAAATTTTCGCAAGTGTACAGTGTATATCTGTTAAATGGACATACATGTCCGCCTAACAGACATTCACAAGGTTCGGGGTCATTTTTAATGTTCGTTAAATGGACATTGGCGAGGCTAGGGGTCCTCAAAGACCCGAGAAGGTCCGTTTAACAGACCTAAAGGGGTTACCCAAGCCCCTTTAAAGCCTCTCCAATGCTTCCTACATCCATTCTAACATTTTTTTCACTTATAATCTTCTCAAATTCACCCCTTCTAGTGCAATACCACTTTATATCCATTCAAACACCATCTTTGTTCCATTAAATCCTCTAATCCCTACTTATTTGATTCATATCATTTGTCATAGTTGTTCCTGGGTATACATCCCATACAGCATCACCACTTATAATGCTCATATCTCTCATCTCTGATATCCAAAATTTACATACTTTATACCGATGGAAAGCTAAGAAGATAAACTACAACTTCTAAGAAGATACTTTATCTAATATAGCCTAGATTAATCTAGTTTTTCCCCTAAAGTCAATACACAATTTTATATGGAAACTTGAAATATGCAATGTAAAACTACAAGATAAACAAGCACAAACACAAGGGAAAATTCTTCAATTCTTAATTCATTTCTAAATCAAAATGAAGTTCATACATAGCTTTAATTACATATCAACATTATATCAAAGTCTTAACACAAGATACAAAATACATTGGATGCTAAAAATACATTGGATGCTCAATGTTTGATATACTTATAAAGCTATCCAAAAGTCTAGTCACTAACTTAGTACAAAAGCTAACTATCTTGGAATTTGTCCAAACACCTTGCAAGGATCATTGATCTTCTCGATCTATACCTAAGGAGGGAAAATGATGGGTTGAGCTACACAGCTCAGTGGCTAATGTATTTATAGCCATCGGTAATTTACCATAAATTCAAGTATATGTATATATATATGCATATATCTAGCAATTCAATCATTCACCAATTTAGCTTAAAATTTCATAATTAAGCAAGTTATACATAACACATAACATAGACTTTAGCCATTAAACAAATCACTCAAATTCATCATACTTGGCAATTCAAAATGCAATGCACAAACCAATGGCTTGAGGGTTCCATAGAAACATAATGGAGAAATCAAATTTTACACCATAAACAGAATGAGTCCATTTTCAGAGCTCATATGCCACAAGGGGGCAGCCGGGAGAAGGCTCTTGTCAATGCACATGTGATGAATAGAATGGTCTCACCCAAACAAAAGCACACAATCATGCTCAAAATCATGTTATCATATGCTCATACTTTCATGTGTTTTCTTCTTTTCGTTTAATTCAAAATGTTACTACCTCTTTCAAGGTATAGCATAATCAAAATGCATCATGCATTTCTAATCACAACAATTCAATTTCAAGCAAATCCATTTCAAGAAATTAATATATACACACATAGACAAGAAATTGCCCAATCATAAAATAACTATAAATAAATTGCCCACCTAATTAGCTTGCAAAATCCAAGTCAAGTTTGCCTTTCCTCTTACTCTTGGATTGGGTTTCCTTGATTTCCTAAATAAACCCAATTTCCCATTGAATCAAATTTTCCATAAAATTCAAAAGCTTTAAAATCCCAAAAATGAAATAATTGCTAAATTGAGCTTGGCACTAACTTACCCATGGTCTATCTAAGTTAAAAAGACCAACACCTAGTTTAAAAACCCTAAAATCAAATGGGTTCCCTTAAATCATCTTCTTCCAATACAACACCCATTCTCTACACAAAACTATTTCTCTCTCTAACTTTTTCTCTAACAAAGAAAGAAGAAGAAGATAAAATTACCTTGACAAGATGATTTCCCTTCTTTTCTTCTTCCTTTCTCCCTTTCCTAGCTTATCCCATGATTTTCTCCTTCTCCTCTTTCTCTCACATTTTTTTTTCCTTTCTCTAAGGCTTCTCATGTTTCTATCTCCCTTCTTCTAATTCAAGCCCCCTTTTTATTTGGCTTTCTTCCCATTTTGCTCCTCATTAAACTTATCCTTCCACATTTACCCCTCTTTTCATTTAACACAAGCATACCAACCATTTAGCCTATTATACACCATATTAATTCTGACTTAATTTTAACACTTCATTCTAATTTAAATTTTTTAATTTCTATTCATAGTTGCTAATTTAATGACTCAACTCTAAAAATAATGAAACAAATAAATCAATAATAAAAAAATTCAGGGTCCAACAAGAATGCCCCACTAATTAATAAATTTAAGTGATTGACTCTACACAAATGATGTTTGGGACATTAAATATAAACAAATCCTATCTTTAGCACTTGGAAATGCTTGAGAAATCTTCATTCAATTCCTACAAGATTTGGAGGCACTTCCTTTTACACCACTTTAATAACCTTTAAGGGGTATTATTGCGAGACTTTTATTTTCTCTTTTCAGTGTTCCTCACGAATTGAAAATAAGCAAACTCTATGAATGGGAATATTCCCAAGACTCATAGCAAATGCTTTGGTTGAATTGCTTAGTTTGTTTTGCAAGTGGATTGCTGTCCTCCATATCAAATCTCATGGGAAGTTCGGAAAGGTCATGCTTTTAGCTATGCAAATTTGCATTAATGTGAATGTAAAGGTATAAGTTTCAATTACTCTCCCCTTTCTATGTTTCTAAATCCTTTGCTTCACAACCAATTTAAAAGTTAAGGAAAGAGAAAGAACAACACAAACAATTTATACCGGTTTGACTTATAATGAAGCCTACGTCCAGTTCCCAAATGTACAACTTGAATGTTTCACTAATAAATCTCCAAGTAGTAAGTTGACGAGTCTCTCCAAGCTCACAACTTAGTAGTATTTATCAAGCCTCTACAAGCTCTTAGCTAATGTAAGTAGGGTTTGCTCAATATGAGTTTCAATAAATATCGATCTCCCTCTCAATATAGTGTTTTCATTTTCTAAAGCTCAAAATTAATAAGGTATAACTTTTCGAGAACAAATATTGATGCTACTGATGTATTTCCAAAGTCTTTTGTGTAATTGAATGAAGTAGCTTTCCTTTTAATAGAGATTCCCTTCAACTAGCCATTGCTTCAAATTTGTCATCCACTAATTGGCTGAATCATCTTTGATTCTGTTATAATGTTTTTCTCACTATCTTTGATAGAATCTTCAAGTATCTAGTTGTTTGAACAATCCTTTGACTATGTCTTCAAAGTTGACTATCGAATTGGTTAAATAGCATGAACCTTTGTCATAAGAGCTTATCTATTCTAGATATTGCGGAATTGTTTCTTACTGTCAAAGTGAATTTGTTAGACTTATTAATGTAAAATAGGAAAATGTTTTTTGTTTTATTTGAATTGATAACCTCTTGAATATCTTTATCTTTTAGAAGGAAAAGGATAATCCAATAAATTCGAATTTTGATATCTTAACTAAATATTATTGATTGTTATCATCAACATCATTGATTTAAAAGCCTTGAGCTAACAAGTATCTCACACCAAATAGCATGACCAACTTATGCTAACCTTAGCAGAGGATTTTAACACAATGAATGAAAACAAAGGAAAGAATATCTAAGTCATTAAATCAGGAATAAAAGAAATAAAAAGCACTCGAGTCAAAGAACACTCTCCTGTGTGTGCATCATCATTAGAACATAATCATGGAGAGTCTTCAAAAAAAAAATCTGTTGCTGAACTCTATAAGTAATCTCTCAAATCACAAAAGTCAAAAATTCAGTCCACATTGTCACACAGTTGATTGCATCTTGATATACACAAAGTCCTTTGTTGGACCCTGTTTTTAGAGCAATTCGGAGTTATAAGATTTGAGTGTGCGTATTTCCTTATAAGGTTATTTCCATGAACTCTCATTAGACATCATCTGTTCATCTTCTTTCTTATAACATCCCAAAAATCTCTATGTTCATAACCAATTCATGCTCTTCCAACCATCCTCACTTTCTTTTCTATCAATATTTTTCAAATCAATACCATAGCCTACCAATTTTTATGGAGGGATAGAAAAATGTGTTAGGAATCTATTGGTTCAAGAATCACTTCATTTGGAGCTTGAATGATGAAGTTATGGCCAAAAGAATCAAATGTGTTTATGTCCTAAATCATATTGTACCTATCTTAGGACAATTGGCATAACTTTCACTAGAGTTATCAGATTGAGTCATTTTAGGATGGTTTCAAAGAGGACTTTAAGATTAACAACTTTCATGAAGACCTTGAAGAGAGATTTTGCCATCTAGAGGGTCCAAATCTTGAATTTCCAAGAGTATAGATGGATTAGACGAAATGATTCAGTATAAAATGAAACAGACAAAGGAATTCAGTCTAAGATGAATCAGACGATGTGATTCAGTCTACATTGAACCAAACGAAGTGATTCAGTCTAGGTTGAATTAGATGAAGGGATTCAATCTAAGGTGAATCAGACGAAGTGATTCAGTCTAAGATGAATCAGACAAAGGGATTCAGTCTAAGATGAATCAGACGAAGTGATTCAGTCTACGATGAATCAAACAAAATGATTCAGTCTACGATGTAAGATGAATCAGATGAAAGAATTCTGTCTAAGATGACTCAATGTAAGATGAATCAGATGAAAGAATTCTGTCTAAGATGAATCAGACGAAGGGATTCAGTCTAAGATGAATCAGATGAAGTGATTTAGTCTAAGATGAATCAGATGAAGGGATTCTACAAGGTCTTTCTCATTTCACCAAAAGTTCTAAATCACTAACTACACTCTCCAAAGCACCTCCAATGGTTCCTACATCCATTCTAACATCACTTTCACTCATAATCTTCCTAAATTCACTTCTTCTGATGCAATATCAATCTTTAAACATTCAGTTACAAATTGTTCTATGTATACATCCTATGTAACATTACCAACTTATAATGATCATATCTCTTAACTTTGATATCCAAAAGGTTCATACTTTATATTGTTGGAAAGCTAGAAGGATAAGCTACAACTTTCATGCATAGAACTTTGGCTAATTTTTCGTAGATTAATATAGATTTGCCCTTGAACTCAGAACACGAATTTTACCCCTATGGAACTTGGAATGTCTTGAGCATAACCATTCAACTACCAATATTATTTCATTAAACTCTCTAATTTCTACTCATTTGTCTCATCACTTACAACTAATTTATCCTTTTCAAAAAATCCTATCTTTCTTTTCTATAATATCTCGCTTATATATATATATATATATCAACAACTCAAGTTTATAATTCATCATCTCAGGTTGATAACTTTTTCAATTATACCTAATTTCTACTTAGCATCATCCATACACAATTCATATTCCACTAACATCCAAAGATAAGTGTTTTACAAAGCTTTAATGACATTTCAAGTCATAATACATCACTGTCTCAAAATCCCAAAATATATACGATACTTGAACTAATAATTCTTAAAATGTGGCCAAAGCCTCATGGTTACAAAATCTAGCTTAAAATACACCATATGCAACTTGGAGTGACGCCTGGACTCTCAATCACTCGATCTCTTGCTCATCAGTTAGAGATGAGAGGAATGGGGGTAAGTTTGAAAGCTCGTGGGTAACAAGTTTATAATTGAAAATAAGCAAAACCTTTGAAATGTTAATTTGTCAATACAAAGTTCTAAATAAATTTGTAAAACGTATCGTTTTCAAATTCATAACCAAAATTCACAAACCACAAATCATGACTACATCAAACTTATTAACATCTCATGAGCACATAAGCACATTAGAATGGTTTGGGTGGATCCAAAATAGAACGTATTACACATTTTAACATAATGGTCCTGAACAGAACGTACTATCGCAATCCCACGTAATGGTTTTGCATAGCCATGAACTTATGGGAGTCCATAAAGGAGCTCCATGCCACTAGTGGGCAGGCGGGAGAAGCCCTTTTGTCAAAGTACACTTGACTTAACTTAGGGGAGGACCACAAACCCACATAATCATGCATTTCACATCTTGTAAACTTGTTGCCCAAAATGGCAAATTTTGGAAACTTGTTTTTCATGAACATGAGATAATTTGAAACCCATTTCTGAAAACATGATTTCATAAATATGTTGTGTTGGACCCCAAAATTTTCTTGGAAGTTAGAACTATTAAATGAGAAATTATTGGCAATTATTCATGTGTAAAGAAAAGAATAATTCTTGAACTTGAAATGAAGTAGAAAGGATAGTTAGGACAAGATGGGTTATATGTGAAAAATTGGAAGTTATAAGTTGAAACATGATCACTGAGTATGCTTCGGTGTTTTAACCATAACTTTTTCTCTAGTTGTCCGAATGAGGTGATTTTTTATTTGGAGTAAACTAGAGAGATAGATATAAAAATTATGTGATGAAATCTAGTTTGAATTTAGTCTATAAGAAAGTCAATTTTTGGATGGAATTTAAGCATAGACTATTGTTTCAGCATAACACTAGCTTGGAAAATGTTTTGCAATATAACTTTAGATTATGGAACCAAATTGAATGATTTTTATGACATTAGAAAATTGAGACAATGAGGAACATTTTTCTAGAAGGAAATACTATCAAATTCCTTCAATTACATGATCAGAAAAGGTCTTGATTTTTGTAAGAAGTTAGGTAATGACTTAAATGAATTTTGAGGTATTGAAAGATTAATTATGTTATTTTTGTGGAGTTAATTATCATGTTAATGTGAGTAAGGTTTTATGACATGGGTTAATTGAATTATAGTATTAAGATGGTAAGATTTCATGAGGAGCAAAATTGGCAAGTCAATTAAGCATTTAAGCTGCAAGGCATATAAGTAAGGGCAAAATGGACATTGTTCAATCCTTAATGGTATAAAAGGAAGAAGAAAAGAGTGTCTTACATTGGGAAGAGTCAAAAACGTGAATTAGAAAGAGAGAGAGAAGAGAGAAGCACGAAAAACAGAGAAAGGAGAGAAAAAGAAGAAAAAGATAGGGTTTCTCCATTTCTTGGTTTTCAAGAGGGATTTTGAAATTTATTCAAGAAGGAAAAAGGAAGAAGAGGATGAGAGCTCTAATTCAAACCAAGAGATTCTTCATTTGGTGAAGATTCAAGAAAATCAAGAGAGGCAAGGGGAGCAAGGAGAGAGACATCTTTGAGCAAGTTTATGAGCAAGGAAATAAGGTGGGTTCCATGTTTATAATAGAGTAAATAAGCCACTTTTGTTTTCTTTAAGTCAAGGAAATTTAATGATTTAAATTGCATCATAAGTGTTGCATTAATTGTTTCTTGAATGAATTACAGAATTGCTACATGTTTGATATATGAATTGTGTGATGATTTATGAAAATGATTTCTTTGAAAGGATTGCATGTTTATGAAATCATGTTTTTGGAAATTGTTTTCGAAATATCTCATGTTTATGAAAAATCAAGTTTCGAAAAGTGCCATTTTGGACAACAAGTTTGAAATGCATGTTATGTGGGTTTTGGTAGTCCATCCAATAAATGTCACGTGCATGTTAACTAAGAAAAGGCTTCTCCCGTCTGCCTACTAATGACACGGAGTCCCTCAAGAACTCCTTCAAGAATTCACGACTATATAGGATCACTATGTGGAAATGTGTAGTGCGTCATGTTTATGGATCTACCCAAACCATTCTAATGTGCTTATGTGCTTAGGATATATGAACAAGTTGATGCATTCATGTTTTGTGGTTTGTAAATGTGACTACATGATGAGATTTTGAGAAACAGGTGTTTTATGGATTTCAACAAGAATTTTCTATGACATTGAACTTTTGAATAGTTTTGCTTATTTTTCTATTATAAGTTGTTACCCACGAGCTTTTAAAGCTCACCCCCACTCTCTTTCCCCTATTCAGGTGATGAATAAGAGATCAAGTGAAAGTGAATCAAGGCATAGATCCAAATTTGCATGTTTTGTTTTGTTTTGGAGTAATTTGTGTAAAATAAAGTTGTAATTGCATTTTGAGCAATTATTATTCAAGTGCCATGTGTAATTTGGGAATTTTGGGATATTAATGTATTGATGATGTAATATGCCTTGGAATTCCATTAAAGTTTTGTAAAATTCCTATTTACTGTTAATGAATTATGAATGATATATGGATGAGCATGATGAATGTTGAGCATGAATGGTTTATATATACATATGTACATATATATTCACATCAGTGAGATGTTATGGAAAAGACACATAGGAATGTTATAAATGATGAAATGTTGTTGAATATGAAGAGTGAAATGAATTGGGGTTGAGATTTTGATGAATTTCAATTGGTAGTTGAATTGTTATTAATGATGTGCAATAGAGCAAGTGAAGTTGGGATAAATTTCAAGTTTTTCATGAGGGTAAAATGTGTGTTCTGACTTCAGGAGAAATTCTGGATTAATATATGATGATTTTGACCAAGTTTTCTTAATGAAAGTTATAGATGATCCTCTTAACTTTCCGACGCTATAAAGTATGTAAATTTAGGAAATCGGAGTGAAAAGATATGAGCATTATAAATGCAGATGCTGCATAGGAAGTTTAAACATGACAATCATGGTGAATGATGAGAGTTTGTGTTTGTGATGAGTAATTTGAGTTGAATTTTGGGAGTTTTATGCACCCAAATTGGTAATTGAATGTTTTAGGAGTATTATTGCTTTATAAGAAGTGAAATGGGGAAGATTATGAGTGAATATGAAGTTATGTTGGATGTAGGAAGCATTGGAGAAGCTTTGGAGGGGTTTTGGGAACCCCTATATCCGTTAGACGGACTTTAGGTCCATTAAACGGACCTTCTTGAGTGAAAAAGGGCCCCTAAGCCAGTCTACATCCGTTAAATAGACATGGATGTCTGTTAAATGGACCTTCTCGGCCAAAAAGGACTTCCAACCCCGACAATGTCCGTTAAACGGACATGGATGTTCGTTAAACGGACATTCACGGGTCAGCTTCAGTAAATTTCGATTTTTGACTATTTTCGAGGTAGAAGCTCACTTTGTTGTTTTCATGAAAGTTGTATATCTTGAAGTATACTTTCAAATAGTTGAAGAACGAACTCAATAAGACATCTGTATCAAAAGTTATGACAATTTCTCTATGAGAGGTACAAAATGATTTAGGACATAAACATGTTGGATTCTTTTGGTCATAACTCCCTCATCTGACCTCCGAATGAAGTTATTCTTGAAGAGATAGATTCCTAAGACATGTACATATCTCTCCATGAAAATTGGGATCTTTTGTATTTGATTTGAAAAATTTTGATTGTAAGAAAGTGAGGGGTCGGTTTAGAGAGCATGATTGGGGTATGAACACACTTTGGAGTTTTAAGCATATCTTGAGCTGTGGAGCTCCGATTGAGATAATTCTTTCTTCAAAATAAACAAGAGACATAGAGCTAAAATTTCTTTGAAGAATTCAAATTGAAATTCTGGTTTGTAGATTTCCAAATTCTGTTCACAAATAGGAGAAATGAGTTCGAGTATGGTGACTAATTTACGTGGGCACGCCATTGATCAAATTGTGAGGAAAATTATTGGGATGTTATGAGAATGAAGATTAATCGATGATGTTTAAAGACATTTCATGGGAATAAGCTCATGTTTCATGTTTTTGTAAGGGTTGGATTCTGAAAACAAGCGGGATCCAACATATTATGGTATCAAAGCATAAAGATGAACCGATGATGGTTAAGGAAATTCCATTGGATTAAGCTAACGTTTCATAAGGTATCAGAGCAAGAGTTGGGTTTCGAAAACGACGCCCAATATATTATGGTATCAGAGCAAGGATTAGGTTTCGGAACCAGTGCCCAACATGTTGTTTTTTTAAATCATTTTCAAAGTCTTTTCATAAATCATCCACACAATTCATATATCAAACATATAGCAATTTCTCAATTCATTTAAGAAGAAATAAATGCAACATTTATGATGCAATTAAATCATTAACTTCCTTGATTCTAAAGAAAACATTAGTAAGTTATTTACTCTATTATAAACATGTATCCACCTTGAAATCCTTGCTCATAAACTTGCTTAATATATATATATATATTGTCTCCAAACTTTCAAAGCAATCACTATTGTAGTAGTTCTAAATCATGTTCAAATAATCAACTCATAGGACTTTAGTTTTCTCCATACATATGAAATCACTTTATTATGCTGCATTGGATTTTATCCTAGTCTTTTATACAACATCATTGTATACTATAAAATCTCCAAATCTAGACGATTTAATTAATATCGGTGTTATAATTCCTTTAAAATTCTCTTTACTTTCATTACTCATACGATTTACATGTTTTTCCTCAAGTATTCAAACTATTCTTCTCAACTTTTTGAATACATTTAATATATCATCAAAATTTTCTTGGATCGCTTTAATCTTTAATACCATAATACTGTTGGGGCATTTGTTAACTCGAACAAATATTTCCAAAGCTCCATATGCCCATGATTAGTTTTGATAATTCCTCACTGAGGCAACATTGTCTCACGTTATTTTTGATTTCCCAATTGACTTTCTTTCTCGAATTATTTTCTCAATTCATTCAATTTCCTCACATTTCACATTGAATTATTCTACTGTCTGCTCATTCATACTAATTTCTCCACAAATTTCAATTTATTTTCAATCTTAACTTTTTGTGTTTGTAACACATTCATCAAGTGAAATTTGTATCTCATGAACATATTTACACAAAATATAATGTGGACCTATATACTCCTCATATTAGTAATTAATGTCTCCTCAAATTCAGGAATCTACTCACATAGTTGGATACTTTACATCAAACAAAAATACCTACATTCTTAATAGTATATTCTACCTCTTATGCTTGATTCTCTGCTAGGGATATGACTCCAATATTTACTTTTGAATTATTACGTATTCATTTCCAATTTGTTCTTTCGTTGAATATAAACTGTTTGATCTGCTTAACCTAATTCAATGAAATTCTTCTTCGAAAGAAGATTTCTTACTACTATCATCTATACTGTTCATGTAATGTTTATCAATCAACTGTTATCATCATCGCATTATCAACCATCCTTAATATCTCAGGAAGACCAATTTCTATCGTTCTTACAAGGTCATAACATTGTAATTACCAAAACTCAATGAAGTAGTAAACATAATTACTATCGTATATGTTTAGATGTGTATCATTGAAGTCATCCCATTTTGTCCATAGATTTATCTCCAACAATTCACCAATTTATATCTTACACAATTGATACTTTGATCTCCATTAATCCTAGATGATATTTTTCTCTTTATCTTCGAATTCATTACTCATTGTAACTTCACATCAACAATCTCAATCTATTCCTGATTGATCATTATAAGCACTTTCATGTTGTAGCGCCCCCTTATCATAGGGTATCCACCGGAACTCCCGTAGGTCATTCCGATAAATATCCCACGACAAGAGACCACTACTGACAACAACCACTACACTCCTCATGGCATCACAATCATAAGACAGTAATAAGAAATTGACTACTTTTTAAAACCAATTGGATTCCATTTCATTCATTCAAAACTCAGTAATTCACAACTGTCAGTACTTTTTAATTTACACATGTTCCACATACTGTACTGTACAATAAACAGGTCTAACTATAAGTCTCCAAGAGAAAGCCCAGCTGACCGACCTTTGAGCCATTGCTTCTCTCGCCAATCCACAGTATACGGCTCTACAGTCCTGAGGGAGCTATCTGTCTATGCTTAGGCCTGAAAAAATAAATTGCAATTTTGGATGAGTTTGCGAACTCAATGAGAAACCATCATCGATGGTTCTCCCAATTCATGCATCATATAAGCATGAAACAGTATACACGCAGTAATTATACAAAACACAATATTGATACAGTCACAGTACAGTAAATATACACCCAGTTAAAAATATTCCCAGATGTTCAAACCCATATGCAATGCACATGTGACTCCTTTCCAGTTCATTTCAGTATTGTGACCGAGCGCATAACAGTGATCAGTATAGACGCGTCTGGGGAGAATTATCTCCCGTCGAGCTCGAGGCTCGGTTCAGTATATCGAGCTCTAGGCTCGGTTCAGTACAGTGGCGTCTCGGTTCACAATTTTCCTTTTTACAGTGTGATGCATTTGTGCATGAATGCACATGTCCCATAGCAGTAAACATGATGACACCCAGTTTAAATACACAGTTCAATCATACAATCCAATTAACAGTTGCCGAATGCTTATTTCATAGTCAAGGGACTCACATATAACCATATAATCCCCGTAGGGCAGTCAGTTCACAGTCTTAATCCACGTAATCCCCATAGGGCAATCAATCACAGTAAACACATAGATTGGAATAACCAACTAGGTTACTCACCTAATAACTTCCACGCTAGTGCCGGGAAGTCTCTGCCAAATCCGTGGAACGACGGTCCACTTGAGCCTCTATAGCACATTAAATGAATAGCCATTACCATCGGTATACTTGAAATGACTAAATAATGCACATGAAATCAGTAAAATGTGTATATTGCATGTTCATGGCAATCCCGGCCCTAATCCAATATTTTCCCCTAATAAAATTCTATCAAAAATTAGAAATCCATAGGCGCTGACAGTGCGCCAATCGGACCTCTATAGGTCCCCAACTAAATAAAACAGTGGTTCACAT
>JANVCQ010000006.1:3524465-3536329 GCA_025531925.1 Erythroxylum plowmanianum | reverse complement strand
AGAAATGAAAAAGAAAGGAATGAGAAAAGAAAGAAAAGAAAAAGAAAAAAATTTATACCGGATTTTGATAGTTTGGGGTCTAAGGTTTCTATCGCGACGCTTTTTCCTAAGAGTATAATATCGGATGTCAGTACTTGTGTTTCAGTTCGAATACTTCGTTCGATTTGTATTAGATTCGATTTGGTTTCGATGTGCTTCCGCTTGTGTTTTGTTTCCGCCTCGTGTTTTTCATTTCGTTTCTGTTCTCGCTTTTCGGTTGGGATCCGGTTTCCGGATCGGGTCCCAACAGTGAATGGATGTGGTATGTAGCTTCCGTGAAGACAGCTTATGCGTGAAAGAAAAATGGAGGCTTGAACTTGCTGGTTGTTGGTGATGTAGTGATGAAGGCTTGCGTGCATGTGGGAGATTGGATGAGGGTCTTGTGCATGAAAGTGTGGCTTTTGTTGGTGAGTGGAGAAGTTGCAGGTGTGAGTGTGCTGTTTTTGGTGAAGGTGTGAAGAGTGTAGAGAATGGTTTTGGTAAAAAAAAATTGCATTAAAGTTACTGGTTGCATGCTTTTTAGACTAATGGTTGGAGTGTGGAATCAAATGGAGGCTACATGGTGTGCGTGGCGTGAAGTTTGGAGCTACTTGAATCAATATGGGTGAGTGGATTGGTAGTTAATGAAAGTTGATTCTTTGGAGTGACGTGAAGGATTTTTGTTGGGCTGTTGCATGAATAAAGGGGTTTGCATGGCTGTCAATGGAGGTTGAAGCATGGTTTTGTGGAAAATGGAGGCTGCTACGTAGAAATGAGGGTGGTGTAGGTGTGGAGGTTGTAAGCGTGAAGTGTTTAAGTTGGACTGCTGTGTTTTTGTGAGTGGAATGGAATCTATGTGTGCATGGAGGCTGCTGTAATTACAGGAGAATGGAGGCACTTTTTATCTTGTAATGGAGGCTATTTTTGGAGTGGAGAATGAGCTGTGCATGGGCTGAAACAATTAAAAGGTGGGGGTTGATGTTGATCCTTAGCTGGTTGGAATAGATTTTTCAGGTTCAAATTTGATAGTGTATAAAAACTAAATAGTGACGATTTAGGAGCTGAAATATTATCAGTATCTGTAACTTTGAGTTCACTTCAGTATGAGACTTGAATCATGCGATTTCGTCATCTGAGTCAAAAGTTATGATCAAAACATCATTGAAAGGTCATTCTAGATATCCAAAGTTTGATGCAAATTTTGGTAATTTATTTCTCCTGAATTCCAACTCAGAAAATTTTGCAATTAATCCCAAAAAATCCTTCATTGAGTCAAGAATTTAAGTATGAAAATTCAGAACTTTTTACTAAACTAATCTCGAGATAAAAATCCCACAATGACTGAAGGTGAAATCTACCAGAAACCCAAAAATAGTGCAATTCGAGTCTATTTGTTTCATTTATGCATTTTACGTCAACGAACCTCGAATAATGCTAAAACATAATAAACCAACCATAGATGAACATAAAATGAATGTAAATGACTCTGAATTAAATCCTAAACATATATGAAAATATGAGTGTATCAATAAACCTGGTCCAAGAGTAGTTAAATGTGTATTTGTGGAATACTCCCAAACTAAGAAAGGATACATGTGTTAAGATAATGTTGGTAAGAAACTCTATGCTAATACAGATGTTCAGTTTGTTGAAACAAGTACTTATTCTACAATTTTGAGTAAGGGAGAGATTTTACTAAATTATTTCCTTTGCCAAGTTTTAAGACTTGCAATGAACCTTTTACTCATACGACAGCTCAAGTTCAAGCCAAAACTCCCTCTAACTTGCATAAATTTGATGGTGTTAAGATCGTGGGATCACACACACACAACAATAGTGAGAAATAAGAGCAAGAAAGAAACAAAAGAGACACATGGATTTTACGTGGTTCACCAATGCAGCTACGTCCACGGGATGCACTAGGTTTATTTCCTTATTGTGATGGAAGTACAAGAGTCTCACGTTACAGTTTTGTTTTTATGTTGCTATATAATAATAATCCTTGCCTAACAACAAGTCACATAACACTAGGAGACGTAAAAAAAAAAGTAAAGGGTGTAAATAATTTAGCCTAAACAAAGCCGGTCAAATTTTGTACTTAGGTTCCTTTCCAAGCTATTTTCCAAGTTCTTCATACTTAGGCTCCACATCCTCAACAATCTCCCATTTGGAGACTAAGGATCTAACTTCCTCATCACCAACTCTACTTCCTATCATCACACATCCACCTCGTGCACCATCATTGCCTCACCATCAATCACGAAGGCTAATTGAGGTCTTGCATGTCCTCAGTTTCTCAACATCAACCCGTTTGGTTAACATATCAGTCGGGTTCTTACTACCCAAGATTTTCTCAAGCCGCATATTACCATTCTCAACCAAACTGCGAATGAAGTGGAACCTGGGGCTAATATGCTTGGTTCTTGAATGTAAGATTGGATTCTTGCTCAATTGTATGACACTCTGACTGTCACTGTAGAGAAAGCTATCATGATGCCTCTTGCCTATAACTTCAAAGAAGTCTTGTAACCAAACCATTTCTTTCCCAGCTTCAGACATAGCAACATATTATGACTCTGTGCTAGACATTGCAATACACTTTTGAAGTCTAGACATCCAACTCATAGCTGTACCACCAAATGTGAAGACATACCCAGTTGTACTCATACTGGTGTCAAAATTCCCACTCAAATCAACATTAACAAACCCTTCTAGTTCAACCTTACTCTTATCAAACACAAGCGAAGTAATATCAGTGGCCTTTAAGTATCTTAGAAGCCATTTCATAGCTTCCCAATGTGCCTTACTGGGATCAACCATAAATCTAGCCACTGCTCCCATTGAAACGCTATGCTTGGTCTAATGCAGACTATAGCATACATCAAACTCCCAACTGCAAAAGCGTAAGGTACCTTGGACATGTAGTCCAACTCCTCAATTGTCCTGGGTGACTACTCCTTTGACAATTTGAGATGATTTGCAAATGGAGTGTTCCTGGGCTTCGCATCACCAATTCTGAAATGATCCAGAACCTTACGCACATAATCTTCCTGGGATAGTCTCAAAGTGACTTTAGACATATCCCTGGAAATCCTCATCCTAAAAATCTGCTTAGCAGGACCCAAGTCTTTCATCTCAAATGTCTTTGACATCTCTTTCTTCAATTTGTTGATTTCCTTCAAGTTAGACTCTGCAATCAATATATCATCCACATATAAGAGTAACACAACATAAGAATCAGAAAATTTCTTGAAATAGCAACACTGATCCTTATCACTCCTGTGAAATCCACTATTGCACATAAAGGTGTCAAACTTTATGTAACACTATCTAGGAGCCTGCTTCAACCCATATAGACTCTTTTTGAGCCTACACACCAAGTGTTCCTCACTTGGAACCACATATTCTTTTGGTTGCCTCATATACAAGTCCTCCTTCAAATCACCATGCATAAACGCAATTTTT
Organism: Erythroxylum plowmanianum; assembly: GCA_025531925.1. Taxonomy (NCBI): domain Eukaryota; kingdom Viridiplantae; phylum Streptophyta; class Magnoliopsida; order Malpighiales; family Erythroxylaceae; genus Erythroxylum; species Erythroxylum plowmanianum. The sequence goes on along the minus strand of JANVCQ010000006.1, from coordinate 3,532,846 downwards.
ACATCCATTTGCTCCATATGCAAATTCTCAGTTGCAGTCAAACTCAAAACTATTATAATGGTAGTTAGTTTCTTAACAGGAGAAAAAATTTCATTATAGTCTATACCCTTCTTTTATAAAAATCCATTCACCACCAACCAAGCCTTAAACTTGGTGTTACCATCAGGCTCATTCTTGATCCTATACACCCACTTATTCAACAAGGCTTTCTTACCTACAGGTAACTCAGATAGTTCCCAAGTTCTATTCTTGTCTAAGGAGGCAATCTCATCACCCATTGCATGCTCCCACTTGGACCAATCATCTACCTACATAGGCTCATGGTGCGACTCTGGCTCACTAGCATCCGTCAACAAAAGATAATGTAATGAAGGAGAATATTTTTCTGGAGCTTTACCTTTTGTTGACCTAGCTGACCTTTTCACCCCAAGTGGTGTCTCAGGGACATCATCAGAAGAAGATTCTGAAATTTTTTGGTTCTAGCGTATCAACTTGTGAAGCAACCTATGACCCAGTTGCATTTTCATCCTGTGCCTTAGACCTTCTCTCAAATCTAGCAGAACTAGTATTTACAGGAATCTCAACCAATTGCCTATCACTGTTACCAACTCCCACTATTTCTTTATCAATAGAACCCTTTTCCAACTTATCTTTGTACAAGACAGATTCATCAAAGACAACATCACAATGTCTAAACACCTTCTTTCCATCCCACACCCTGTAGCCAAATAAATCAGTACCATAACCAAGAAAACACCACTTCTTAGATTTTGGGTCAAGTCTATCTCTCTTCTCATGATCAATCATAACATATGCAACACAGCTAAAAGTGCGTAGAAAAGACATATCAACTTTCTTACCTCTTCTACTACCTTATCACCCAAAGGAATTGATGGTCCCCTATGGATCAAGTATGCTGTTGTGTTGACTACATCTGCCTATAGTGTCTTGGGCAATCCAGCATGAATGCACATGCTCCGGGCTCTCTCATTGAGAGTCCTGTTCATCCTCTCAGTAATGCCATTCTGCCTTGCTTTTCTAGGAACAGTCTTGGTCAACCTAATTCCCTGTTGAGCATAATACTTCTTGAACTCATCTTTCTCATATTCACCACCATTGTTTGATCTCAAGCACTTGATCTTCAGACCTGTCTGATTCTTAACCTCTACTTTCCATATCATAAAAGTACTAAAAACATCAGATTTATTTTTCAAAAAGTAAACCCATACCTTTTTGATGTGATCATCAATGAAAATGACATAGTAGTATGCACCACCCAAAGAGCGAACAAGTGAAGGACCTTATACATCACTATAAACCATCTCTAGCTTCTTTGCTTTTGGTTCCCTGCTAACTTTGGTGAAGCTGACTCGTTTATGCTTGCCAAAAACACAACTCTCATATAAACCCATGTCAACAGATTTCAAACTAGGAAAAGAAGCCCTAGCAGCCATTAACTTTAACCTTTTCTCGCTCATGTGACCAAGTCTGTTGTGCTATAGACTTGTACTTCAAGAACTGTCAGCCATATTAGCAACTAAATTTGTACACCCTGTAGTAGTGTACAATGTCCCAGAATCCATGCCTCTAGCCACAACCATTGCACGTTTCACCATCTTCTAGGACCCATTGCCAAACTCAATTTTGTAGCCAATATTATCTAATTGACCAAAAGATATCAGGTTCTTGGTTAAACCTGGGATATCTCTGACAACCTGCAATTTCCACAGACCGCCATTCAAGGTCTTTACATTCACATCCCCTCTTCCTAGAATCTCCAAACTCTTATTATCGGCAAGGTACACCTTGTCAAACTTTCCACCAATAAAATTGTGAAACAGGTCGTTACCAAGTGAGAAATGGAACGGTGCACTTGAGTCAACTATCCATGACTCAATAGGACTAGCTACACTAAGAATATGAGCATCACCCACATCTTTAGCAGAATTCATAGAGTGATTATCATCATTGTGGTTATTGCCATGTCCCTTGTTCTTAGATTTATGACAATTTCTCTTAAGGTGCCCCTTATCACCACAATCCCAACAAACTGCTTCTTTAGGGTTTTGAGGCCTACCCCTTCCTTTTGACTTTGAACAACCTCTATTTTTGCTTTGACCCCTTTGTTTTCCCCTACCTCTAATATTCAAAGCACTCCTAGAAGACTCACCAAAATCTTTCTTGCAAATACTTTCGCTCAATATTACATCACGGATCTCATCGTACTGAAGTGCATTCGAACCTCTAGCGCTACTAACAACAGATACTATAGTGTCCCAAGACTCAGGCAAAGATGATAAAAAATCAAAGCCCTAATTTCATCTTCAAAGTTAATCTTTACAAAAGCTATTTTTGTTATTATCATATTAAATTCGTTAATATGATCAACAACAATAGTGGAATCAACCATCTTAAGATCAAATAATTGACACATCAAATATACTTTATTCACGGCCAAGGGTTTCTCATACATATTTGATAGGGCTGCAATCAACCATTCGTTATTGTTTGATCCATGACATTGAAAGCAACATTCCTAGCCAATGTCAATCTCACCATACCCAGTGCTTCATGGTCCAGAACTTCCCAATCCTCCTTTGTCATGTCTGTGGGTTTGTCCTTCAAAGGTATATAGAGATTTTTCTGATACAACAGATCCTGAATCTACATGTTCTAGAAAGCGAAGTCCTTCCCATCGAACCTCTCAATCTTAGCCTTTACATCTTCCTTTGTTTGATTGTGATCTCCTAACCAACCTAGAGCTCTGATACCAATTGTTAGGATCGTGGGATCACACACACACACAATAATAGTGAGAAACAAGAGCAAGAAAGGAAAAAAAAAGAGACACAACGAATTTACATGGTTCACCAATGCGACTATGTCCACGGGATGATGCACTAGGTTTATTTCCTTGTTATGATGGAATTACAAGAGTCTCACATTACAGTTTTGTTTTTGTGTTGCTATATAATAACAATCCTTGCCTAAGAACAAGTCCCACAAAACTAGAAGACGTTAAAAAAATGTAAAGGGCGTAAATAATTGAGCCTACACAAAGCCGACCAAATTTTGTATTTAAGTTCCTTTCCAAGCTATTTTCTAGGTTCTTCATACTTAGGCTCCATATCCTCAACAGATGGTTCGTTAAACACAGTTGATGTTGAACATCAAAAAGTTGTTATCACTCCCAATGAGCAAGAATCATCAGATATGTTGGTACAATCAATAGTCCTTCGACGAAATCCTCCATGAGATCTTCAACTACTAAAGAAATTGCAAAACTTTGTGGCTTATACAGTCAAGCACCCTTCTATTATTTTTCTTCATTATAAAAACTATCGCTTATACACTCATCTTTTCTTGATACTATTTCCAATGTTTATGATCCAAAAACTTTTCAGGAAGCTTAATATGGAAGAAAGATATAGATGATGAGACAATTTTGTAGAAAATAATACTTGGAGTATAGTGTCTCTTTCTAGTGGCAAGCAAGCATCTGAATTGAAATTGGTTTAGATACCCATTGACAAACTACTGCTTGTTTGCCATTATGGCTCAAGGTTTTACTAAAAAAATTGTAGAAACTATAAAGAGACTTTTACTCTAGTTACCAAGATAACTACTATCAAATCATTTTTATCTGTAGCCATTAATAATGGATGGTTGTTATCTTAAATAGAGGTTAAAAAAACACCTTCTTGTGTGGTGACCTCGAAGAATAAGTTTTTATGAAGATTCCTTTTGGTCATCCTCAAAATGGTGATTCCAACTTGGTATGAAAACTCCATAAATTTATTTATAGATTAAAACAAAATCCTCACATTTAACATGTGAGGTTGAGCTCATCTCTTAAAGCTCTTGGTTTTTTAAAAAACATTGTTAATTCATCACTACATGTTTGACTTGGAATGATTGAAAAATTGATGGTGTTTATTTATGTGAATGATCTTATTATAACTAGAAATGATGCTAATTCAATTGCTTAATCAAAAAAAGAATCTTCAACAACAATATCCTGTTAAGGACCTTAGACCTGTAGGATACTTTCTTAAGATTAAAATGACAACTTCCAATAATGAGCTCTTTCTTAATCAGCATAAACATGGTATGGACTTGCTCCAAGATGCTGGTATGACAAATTCCAAACTTGCACCTGCCTCTTTAGATAATAAATTGAAGCTTGATTCAAATGTAGAAGCTCTTAAGTGCCTTACGTATTATCAAACTTGTAAAAAAATTATTTGTTTGACTATTATTCAATTTGATATTTCTTTTGTTGAAGTCTTGTCATTTGCATAGAGTGAAACGTATCTTGCAATACTTAGAGGGAACAATTTTTCAAGGGATAATTATGACTAACAATGAGCACACGAACATTATGGGATATACTAATTCAGATTGGGCTAGAAATGCTCTTGATGAATGCTCTATAACTAGTTATTATATGATTATTGGTGGTAATCTTATTTCATGGAAAACAAAAAAAAATCATGTGATGGCTCATTCTAGTCCCAAGGCTAAGTATCAAGATATAGCATTAGCAACTTGTGAACTCGTGAAAAATCTTCTTACTAAATTAGGATACTTATCTCCAGATCTGAGGGTCACCGCCATTCTCATCTACATCGTCATCAACGCGAAGCAACTATCAACGAGACTCTAGATTTGAGGCGACCGACGGACAGCGAGGGACAGTGGGGATAGCGAGGCTCTAGATTTAAGATGCTATCACTTCTAGGTTTGGATAGTAGAGAGAGAAATGGAAATAAAGGCTCTACCACCAATTCATTGTGCCACCCATTTTCCAGATTTGAGATGCTCTGGATTTGAGGGTCATCAACGTGAGGTTCCAAATCTGAGACGCTCCAGATCTAAGAGTCACCACCATTCTCATCTACATCATCATGAACATGAGGCGACTATCAGCAAGGCTCTAGATCTGAGGCGATGTTTTAGATATGAGGTAAGGGACAATGAGGGCAGCAGTGAGAGTGATACCTAACTTCAGATCTGATGAGAAGCCAAAGGATGACCCATGGGAGCTCCATAGTAGCATCCATGGTGCCGGTTTCTGCTACTGTTGATGATGGTGGGCTGCCCACTCACGCTACAGAGGAGTTCCCTGCTCTCTCGCGTGAAGTCACATAGAGAGTTAAACCTGGAGGTGGCGTTAGCATTAGCGTTGATGTCTCTGGAGTCTCTAAAACTCATGGTTCTCCATTGACTACTGATGCATGGAGCAAACAACTTCAATTCCAGCAACAAAAGGTCCAAATGAAGCATTAACCTGATGTCATGAAGGGTGGTACCATTTGTCCCCCCACCCTCTTTTGAACTCCTGCAAGCGGGGGAAAGAGCATGGTTGGACACATTGGTGGGATTCTTCTGGAGCAAACATCCTGTATTTCCAATTATCAAGGTCTGGGCTAGTGTACGGGGGAGTAAACAAGGTTTGGAGAAAACTCTACTCATTGTTGATGGCATGATTATTTTCAAATTTGCGTTGAATGGTAATCTAGATGAAATAATTGGAATGGGTCCTTGGTATATCGGGGGAAAACCTATGTTCTTACAGAAGTGGAAGCCATGGATTGCATTTAATAAGGAATATGTTAAAGGTTTTTCAATTTTGGTCCATTTCCATAACCTACCGCTTGAATTGTGGACTATACAGGGGTTAAGTTTTCTTGCTAGCTCCTTAGGTAAATTGTTGGGTATGGATGCATAGACATTAGGTATGGATAGGATGGGATATGTAAAAATATGCATAGAAGTGAGTCAAAAGGTTACATTATTAGATTGTCTTCCAATTATGCACTTTAATGAATCTGGGGAGAGGGTGAAAGCATAAATACAACTATCATACCCTTGGAAACCACACAATCCTGACAAGAAATGGATTCCAATTGGGAATAGGTATAAAACAAGTTGGCAAGAGGAGTTAATGGGGATTGAACAGGCAACTGTCAAAGATGAAGATGGTAATGAATTTCAGCAGAAGGTTCATGAGTAGCCTACATAGATTCCTCCAACCGAGAGGAACACAGGGGAGCATCCTGAAGTGGTTGACAACCAAAATAAGGGTGATCCTAGTTTTGAGAAGTAACACACAACAGATCATACAATCTCTACACAGAGTCCGAAGTTGGCAGAGTATGCTAGTGCTGTTGATGTAATGCAAACTAAGACAGCTAGAGTTTCTGCAAAGAATGAGAAAGGGCCAATTAATTGCAAAAGTTCAGACTAAACACAAATCACTCAGGAACCAGGAATCGAGATGGTTGTGGAGGTTACTCATCAGATCGTCGATGCAATGCCAACACAGACAGCTACAGACAACACTAGTGTAGACAATATGGAGCGTGTAGATACTGGTGTGGAACACTTCAACTCACAATATTTGAAGCAATGTCACATGGATTGGGCCAATATGTTGACTCCAGTAGCAACTATTCGTCAAAATGAGACCTCTAAGGCTAGGCTAGAATCTTCAAAGACATCAATGGTAAAATCTAGTAATAACTATGTGGCAAATCAAGGGACTGGGGTTATCATCTCTCATATTGCAGAACATCCTGGGGTAAAGCACGTCTTGGCATTGAATTGTAATTCTTTTGCTTATGTGACAATAGTTTACCCTCAAGAATGCAGTTCAGATTTGGCAGCAGAGGAATGTGATTCCCCATTAGCTGCAGCTCAAGTCCTTAACATTTTAGGATATTTTTGTAAGCAGTCCAAAATTGAAAAAAGAAAATAAGCAAGGAAAAAAAAGAAAAAATCCCAAATACCAACATTAGGGGTAGCAAAGAACAGTATCCTGCCATACAACGTTTCAATTTATTCTTTCCATGGCTGTGAAGTATAAATGGTGTCTTTAGTGGTTCTTTGTGTGGGCTATCTTCTAGGAAAATATATTGCCTTATTTAAGGAGTTGATTTGATCATATTGTAAATATGATGGTAGGCTTAATGCCTTGAACTCCTTGTAATGTAGATATAGTTTTAACTATAGTAAAAATTCCTTTAATTTAAAAAAAAAAACTAGGTTACTTATGTACTACTCTAGTGACTCTATTTTGTCATAATCAAGTAGCCATGCATATTACGTATTTCATGAAAGAATAGAACACATTGAAGTTGATTATTACTATATTCATCAGCAAGTTCACTCTAAGTTTATTAATATTCGTAATATGCAAACCAATGATCAACTAATAGATGAGTTTACCAAATTCTGCCATTTACTCAATTTTAATGACTATTAAACAAGCTTGGATCTATTAATCTTTTAGATCTAGCTTAAAGGAGATTATTGGAAGTAATTAGTGTTATTTATTATACTTGCATAAGACTAGGATAAGATTGTTGTATAATCAATTTATTAGGCTAATTAAATTGTAGGCATAAAGGCTATATCAAATTGCCAATATATTTACTTATATTCTATACATATCCATTATGAATAAAAAATAAACTCTTCTTCCATAAACTTATGTATTTTTTCTTAATATAGGTACCAAATAATATTTTAATGCTAGTAATTAAGTATATCTTAACATCTTGATTAATAAATGCACTTGAAAATATTTTAGTTAACTAATTATAAAATTAACTAATAATCTTTTATATACTTATAAAAGCTTTTATTTTTCAAATGAGATTGTCTTACTCATTTTTGACATAGAATTTTATAATTTCCTTTCTTTTAATCAGTATTATTATTTTCTTCCTTCAAGACTCAATTCATAATTTATAATTTTCCTTTCATGTAAAACTGCAATAAAAATATGCTACGATCGCTTATTACTTGTAGTTTTATCAACAATATTATTCTCTTATTCTCTTTATTCTTGTCAATATAATATCAACAAAAATTTTTGTTTTTATATTATTTATAAGGTTCAAATTTTGACTCAACACTTCTAATGCAACTTCAAAAATTATATATTTAAAATAATTAATTAAAAAATTAATAACTAATCTTGTTTATAAATTTATAAAAGATTTTAGTTTACTTCTCTCCTTTCTAATGTAAAATCGTGACACTTTAAATTATCTTGCGAAATCAATCCTATCAAAATAATAAACTTTAAAACCTAGTTCTTATTAAGGTCTAACATGAGAGCCAATAAATGAATGGAATTAAAAGTTTATGCTGTCTTACCTTCAAACCGAGTAAACTGTTGTCAACGTCAGATAAAGCCTCATCAACTTATTTTAACCTTATTCTCTCCATTTATTTCATCTTTATGGGTGCTCATTCCCTGTCATATTCTGTGTATAGTTACCACTCAAGTGAGATTCTTAATAATCCTGAAACTTGAAAAAGTTTGAGAGAATCATAAACAAAACCATAATCTACATACATATATAAGCTAG
>JANVCQ010000006.1:3476375-3492331 GCA_025531925.1 Erythroxylum plowmanianum | reverse complement strand
TTTCATATTTCCTTGATTTGCTTACTTTATTTTATTTTATTTTCAAAACAATCAATTCTTGATCGTCTGAGTAATTTGTCATTGTTTAATTTAATTGTCTTACGTATTGAAAATTTTTCCTTGGGTACGATATCCGATTCTTACCGATTTATATTACTTGTCGACAGGGTGCGCTTGCCTCTAATTGATCTAGATAACATTTAATTTATATTGTTTTGTTTAGACCGCAACAGAGCACATTTGAATTTATCTACTCAAAGAAAAGAAATAAATTGGAGCATAAGAGATTGAATAATTTGATTTTTGTTTGTTACAATTTAAAGCTTCGAGAAAGGTATGTTATTTTCATTTTATCATTATTAATTTCAAGATAATTTCTTATAATTTTCTAATAACTAAATTTAATTGTTTGCTAGGAGTCTTAATAACACAAGTAGTTCAACTGATCCAATTGCCATTGATAATATTGATCTTTTGATGGATTGGGTTTCTAAAGAACTCAATTTGGTTGATGTAAATAATTTAGATTTGGAAGATAATCTTGGATGTGAAAGCATTGACATGTCATTTGGTGCATTAAATTTGAATGATAATGATGATGAAACTTCTCTAAATGATGAGAATTTTGTACCTAATTATCATTGAGGTCAGTGCAGTTCTAGTTAGTATCCTCCCATTGATGATTGAATTACAGGTTTTTTTCTCTTCTTTTAATTTTAATTGTATTTGATGTTTATGTTAAATTCTATATATGTAATGTAATTATAATGTTTTTGTTTCAAGTTTAACTTCTACTTTGATTATTTCTTCGTCATCAACTCTTTTTGTAAATTGTTTAAGGATATTTATTGTTCTTTTTATTGGATATTTTGAAACTTTTGATGTAATATTATTTATTAAAATGATGAAATTGTATTATTGTAATATTTTAAACACTTTATATTATTCTTAATTTTATATTTGTATGATGATAATTGTTTTAGTTTATATTAATTGTGGATATTATTTATATGTAAAGTATTTAAAATTTGTTATTATTTCATATTAATTGTCATTATTATTTATTATTATGATTTTGAAAACACGTTTGATGTAAACAATAAACTAGTAAAGTATACTGTACAATTGTACAATATATCAACGGACTATTTTGCAAATTTTAAAAATTTTAGGGACTATTTCATAAATTTAAAAAATGACCTGAAACGATATCCAGTACTGTCCGGTACCAAAACTCAATCCGGTACCGTACCAAAACTCAATCCGGTATCGAGTTTGGTACGGTATTGATAACATTGCACTGGGTATTATTGACAACAATAATATCTTAAGTAGAACCTAAAGATTATTTTGTGCTGATACAGAATACACAGTGACATCTTGTCAAGGGATGTTGCATCTTAGAAGCTAATAAGACTTGGACGATGGAGAGTATTCTACCTGAGAAAGAGACATTAATTGCAAATGGTCTACAAAGCAAAATACAATTTAGATAGAATATTGGAGCACTACAAGGTTAGACTTATAGCGTAGTTACGTAGAGGTTCACTCAAATTGAAGGCTCGGATTCTTACGAGACCTTTTCACAAGTTGCAAAATTCATCTGTACAGTGGCAGTGTCAAAAGCATGGTAGCAACTCTAGATGGACGAGAACAGCACCTTTTTGGATGATGAGTTGGAGAAAGAGGTTTACATTACCTCCAGATTTCACGACAAGTAGAGGCAACAAGGTTTGTCAATTTCGAAAGTTGAATATGGACTCTTTTAGGTATCATAAAATTGGTTCTCCAAGTTAATAACAACCCTAAAAAGGTTTCTCATTGTTCACATATAGTATAGTCTTCACGAGATTGTTAGTATATGTAAATGACATGATGCTAACGGACTACGATTGAGCTGCATGCTTAGACTTAAGAGTTATCTAAATAAATGCTTTCATCTTGAGGCTATATGCCTATTGCGATTCTGATTAGGTAAGCTGTCTAATTGCACAATGATCAATAACGAGATACCTTGTTATGCTTGGACAATCACCCATAGCCTGGAAAATGAAGTAAAGCACAGTATCTCTCGATGTTTAGCATCGACAGAATAACATGCAATGATGGCAGCTACAAGTGAGTTGATTTGATTAAAGTCCTTATCGGTAATCCTTGATTGTGGTTCAAGATGGACTAAGGAAGCTATATTGTGACGAACAATTTGCTATTCGCATCGAATCTCACGTTTCATGAACAAACTAAACACATCAAAATTTAACTAACATTATATGATGAAACAACTCTAAGCTAAGAATACTGTACCATTTACGATCACAATTTCAAATTTCAAATATTTTCATCAAAGCTCTTGCTTTACAATAATAACAGTTTCTATTTCGTAAGCTCGACATTTGCGATCTTTATGTTCCAACTCGACAAAGAGTATTATAAAGTAAATATTTGTAATTAGCATTTTACCTTAGTTAAAATTTATAGAGTTAGCAAGTTATTACTATATATAGCCACATTTCTTTCAGGCTCAACAACATCTCTCCCAGTACATGTATAAATTGTTGCATCCAAAAATTGTTATTCACAAATCCTGCTATCTCCAGCAATGCTTAACATACATTAGATCTCTTCTGGAAGCAGGGCGTGGGCGTGTATAATGGGATTCAATGCAAACGTCTCTTAGACCACCAAAAAATTTCAGTCACTCCAAGACTGAAGCACCTATTGTCCTCGAGAATAAGCAACCTGCAATATGGCAGTAGAATTACACCATAAAGAAACGGTACTTGTTGCCTAGGTGAAAGGAAAGAGACAGTATCTCCTAGACTTGGAAAAGTTCACTAAGCTAGAGTCTCCTTCTCAATCAAACTGTTTGAGATCCACAACACAGGCAATTCAATCCCAACTCAAGCTCTGGAAGTCATCCATAGAGTTTTTCTATCTTAATTAAATTACAACTTACACTATTCAGTTCCATGTAAACTTTTCAACCCAATTCTGTAACAATACTCTTAAGTTTATGAAGGTCCAAATTCTCCAAAGATCCTGAACCATTACCTGTATTGTTCCAGGGTATGCACAACGAGACACCTTTGTCCCCACATTCAGAGGGTTAAGCAGAAGTGTCACTGGAGAGTGGAGAAGTTCAAAAATCAATGAGAGGAGGTGGCAATTTCCAGAAGTTCCACGAATTAAAAGCCTCCTGCTGCAAGTGGGATAAAGGAAAACCAAAAGATTACAGACCGTGGAAGACTTAACTGTATCAGGAAATTGAGGAATAACTTATGCAGACAAGGTTTGGAATTGTAAAAATTTGTTGTTTAAATGACATGCGCCAAATGTCACCCAACTAAACAGATGCCGGGGAAAAAACAGATAAGAGAATATCGATTACCGAGTTGAAGAGAAATATGGCAAAATGTACCCCAACCCATTGGAACCTTACTCCAGTAAAAACTTTCACAGGAAAAAGAGAAAGGAGAAATAAACCTCACTGATACAAAATCAGATATTCATTTCTACGCATGGTATGCAGCATAGTCCCATTATTAGTACAAGCATAAAACAAAACCTGCTCAGATGATGTTGCAGGTGGAAACATGTCATGCACAAGAGTATGAAGGGAAGTATATGATTTTTTGTCAACACGGCGCTGTACTGCAACCTCACCCTGCAAATAAAAGCCACTAGGACATTTCAATACCATAGTAAATTACAAACTTCCTGTTACGTCTTTCATGCATGGAGGTGTTAAAGAGTACCTTTGGATTAATGATGAAGATTTTTCCCCTTGGGATCCCAACCTTGAGGTAGCTAATCTCATCTGTGTCTCTATTCCCAAAACCAGCATAAAAAGGGTTGCAATCAGAAGGGAATAATGCTTTGATGTCCTGTAATTGAAAGAATGAGAAGCATCAAGCCTTGCCACTTCAAGAATATGAGAGGAACAATCTTTCAGGACTTGCAAATTATGCTTCATTTAGGTTAGACCTCTCCGGTATTTAATTTAGCTTCCTGACAAACTTACTCCTAAATGCTGTAAGGAAACGAGGTAGAAAAGCTCTTTGACAAACCCAAGCATTTCAGGAGTAGGGTAAATAAATGCAATTTGTAATTGTAACTTTTAGCAGGAAGTTAAAACTAATAAATTTGTAATGTCACGATTATTAAAAATGAATCACCTGACTTGTGTAACTACAGTTGCATGGCTCGTTGTAATAGTCTACTACTGAAAGTCTATACTCTTCTCACTTTGAATTTGCTCACAGTAAAATAAGGGAGGACTTTTCAAAAGCACAAGAGTCATCACAATCACTGTTATGCTTTTTAATTCAAACTTACAAAGAGTTTACAGTGTTCTAATAAAAAATATTGGTGTGACAATGATTATAAAACATTGTACGCATTAAATTAGTGAACACAATACATTAATAGGTCAAGATCAACCTCAATATAGAAAACTGACCTCTAAGCATGAAATCTTGAATTCATGAGGAGCTCTTCTAATAACTGTTGAAGAATAAAAATTGATTAGCTGAACAGATATTGAGAAAAGGAATCCTCCCGGAAAATTTGACGTTAACAAATTTTCTCAAGGAAGCATTTCTTTTATCAAGATTATTACATTAGTTGAAAGATATTGCCTCATTAATTTGTAGATCAGCGCTTGATGTGTGTGTTACCTTCACGAAATAGAGAAGGAAAAAGTCCATCAGGAGATATAACAATAGGACCATCTGGTAAAGCCTTTCCATCCTGTAAATCCGAAATCATTATTGACTCAGAAACAATTTGTAGCCTTTGCATCCAAGATTTCAACTTCACATTGCAAAGTCAAATTGAATTCACCTGCTTAAGGTTGACAAGGAACTGTCTTGTATGATATGCTTGAGAAATTGCACGTGCACTTAGAAAAAGCAATTCATAGCCATTTTCCTGCATTATATAAAAATCATTTGGTTTTACATGAGATAAAACATCATCCTAACAAGTCAATGACCGTGTGAGAGTCTTAGATTCATACTATTCAGCTCCCTACTTAGGAGAATTAAATTAACATTCTGCAGTGACACCTAAAACACAGATACCAAGTAACATAAACAATTACCAATTAAAAAGCAAGATGCCAGACACACTCCAAAGACATAAGATGGAATGTCTCAAACCTTTATAGCTGAAAATAAATGTGCAACACCTGTTTGTGACCAATCTAGACCAACCAAAGGCATGAATTGACCTAGAACGTCAGATCTGTAATAAGAATGCAATGCAGAAGGTTCAGTATGTCTCACAGAAACTCCAGCTTTTTAACAAAATAAAACTTTATGAAAATATAGAAAAATTCATCAATAAACAAAATGAGAAGTACTGAGAAATTCATAGTTCTGATATTACGAAATTAAAGAGAAAACATTACTTAATCTTAATGCGTTGGTCAAATTCATACCAGAGAAGTAATTAAGCGCAACAAATTTGGACTGACAGAAAAATGAGATAGCTAAGTGGAAGCCTAGGAACCGACCATACATGTATGTAAAACACAGAGGATGGGCAGTTAGAAATCTAGATCAACTATTTCCTTCATTTTTTGGCATCAGTAAACTAGCATTTTTTTAATCAAAAATTTGAACACTTCTACTGGTACATTGATTGATAAAGATCATGCATAATAAACCATAAGTCCACTTCAAATAGTAATCGCTTTCTCTGTTAATGTTTTGAATTTCCACTTTCTTTTTTTTCTGCATTTTACTTTCATCCATCCTAAAGATTAAAAAATTAAGGTCCATTCCTGTGATGTCCCAACCACTTAATTATTTCATGCGATGATGAATACAATAGAAAGCAATGAAGAATTCCCTATCTCAGCAACCAGATGGTCTGGGTTTCACCTCGAGTTTTGATTAGACATATGCGATTAACCTTTCAATTCAAGAACAAACGATAAGTACTTATTGGCGGCGTGCATAGGTTTATTCATGTTGGAGTATTGGTGTGCATTACTAATCTCAAAACGATAAATATGAGAGAAGCAAAATTGAACCACAAAAATATCAATATTCATGTTAATCAGGTGGAACTCAAAAAACAAACAAAGTCTCTAGGAGTAGAGAAATACACTAGCTCTTACTTTGTAATTGTACCATCAACATCCGAGATCACTATTCGAGTGTTCCATTTCCATAAATATATCCTAGCCTCAACCTGTTAAGCAGAATATGACTAAGTTTCACCAAAAAGGAACATACAAAACAAATTGCAAGGACTATAGAATCATAAGCAGAAGCAGTAAAAACTTAAAAATAAATGAATGGGAGTAGGTCCTAAATGCAAGAAAGAATAACCTTCTGCTGCCCCCACATTGAAGTTGAGAATGTGAAGGTAACTGAATTACTCCCCCATTGCAGATTCAAGGATGCCAGCTGTTCAGATGTTGGAGTTTTTGCTTTCACCATCCTTCTTTTGCGGTTGGAATTAGGCATATTAGTATCTCTCTCCAAATTAATGTTGCTCTCTGATGCTTTTTCAGAAGTAGAACTTTTGGAATCACCCACAGCTGGCTGCATGATCTTCCTGGATCTTGACTTCTTGAGAGAGAAGGGCCAAAGTTTCCAACTTACATTGGAAGCAACAACCGGCTTTGATGGATCCCCTGCAAAATACTCCTAATCTTGATAAGCCACCCTTTTTGTTTCAAATTTGTTTTATTTGCTACTTGCCAAAATTCATAGAACAATATCAGCAGCCTATGCAATGGCAAGTAATAGCCATGGATGCTGAGAACAACCCTTTAGTTCTCTATAATTGAGGAACTTGAGAAGTTAATTTATTATGTACGGCATCTCAGCATCTAATGCTTGAGAGAGGTAGCTTTGATATTTATTCCTTCACGTACGATGTCTTCAGAAACAGACATCTACGCGTAAAGAAGAGTGGCCTGAAAATCTACATTTGTTGCTAGGAAGAAGTATTAAATGCCTTAATGCTCATTAAATATAGTCAATAAATCTTTAGAAATACTATCATTTCTTAGTGAAAGGGAAAATAAATTCCTATAATATTTTAATTCTACATTTGTTACAAGTAAAAATTGTTATTGGTATTAACCATGAGAACCAACGGCTCCATTAACAATGAAATTAATATGACCCCATACTAGTGCTCAAAAGGACGTGAAATCTATTAACTACTTAAAAGAAAAGTGAGAGAGAGAGAGAGAAGGAAAGAGCAAATAATGTATCAAAGTTATCTTACCAACAGGACTGTGGACACCATTTTCCAGACATCCTAAGATGTGAATACCATCTTGCTCAAGTGGTGATTGGTTTTCTTTTTCTGAATCTGAATTCATATTTGCCTCATTTATGCCATGACCTGTCCACTCCAATGACTTGGAATTAGAGTCTAGTGAATGACTTAGAGGACAAACGAGATAATCCTTATCCAGCACTTGCGTAGGAGACCACAAATTAGGTAATGATTTTGCTGGCCAGCCAACTTCTGTAACAGTAAAGTCATGAACTTCAGGAATAGCAATGGGACTTGATGCTGCATATGAACTTTCTATGAAGCTTTCCAGACCATCTGATTGATTTTCTGTCAATGAACAGGCCTCATCATTTATCCTCCCTGATCCTTTTATTTCTTCATAGCCTTCCAGACAAAAAGGAGTAGAATTGTCTGGTAAATTAGATTGACAACGCATCTCTGTGACCTCAAGTTCATCAAGATCACTAAAAAGGAATTGTTCTTCCGCCGAACTTTGGAGTGATACAGTACATACATCTTGCGTCGGGACAGACTCTGAATCACCAATAATCTCCTTATGCAGATCACCAGATGGATTGGAAAAGCTGTCTATGGTGCAGATATTCCTCGAATCAACTTCATTAAGTGAGTCATGATTGACACTGATAATCTGAGTGACTGTTAGAGCAATGTCAGGTTTCAGTGCCCAAGAAGAGCATGAGCTTGTTCTTTGAGAACAGTGATCAAAAGCATCAACTTGTTCCATATCCAATTCAATAGTCTCTGCTTGCTGATGGAAAACATTCAATACCATAGTGTCAAATATTTGAGGAATTAAAGTGAATATCAATTGAAGGAGTAAATTAATTTGATGTTGAGGTGCAAAGAAAAGAAGAACAATGGAAACGGCCACAGTTTTGGAACTCAACTCAACAAACAACAATGTCATGTGAGCTAGGTTTGGCCAATCAGAATGCCAGCAGACGCAGGTTAAGCTTGCGTAATGGACCACAACTATATCAGCCACCAAGTTTTGGGGTAGATGTCAAAATTATGTGACTTTTTTCTGTAATAAAGTTAACTAGGGTGCAGCTCTAATGAAAGACAAAATAAAAGAACAGAAGAATTGCAGCCACCGCACACAACATACTCGACAAGATTTGTCAAACTGCTTAACTAGCTTTATCCCCTTTCCCTGATATTTTAAGAGATAAGGACTTACTGTCATGTAGAATTTGCCAAGACAAACCCAAACTGAATATTAATATCCATGTTGCCTTCCTAAGAACTCTCAATTGGGACAAGAGATGTTCTAGCTGTGAGTTCCCATATTTGAACCTTAAATTGCTAACAATTAATTGAAAGGCATTGATGGAAGTTTTACCTCAGGTAAGAGTTCCCTAGCTGTTTCCCTCAACGTTTCAGGATTAAAGAGTAGTTCTGTTGGTCCTTCACTAGCAATAGCGACGGTTTGATGAATTTGTGTGCTTGAACCATCGAGACTCGTTATTGAGCTATCTGATGTTTCACAATGCACAGAGGTTTGCGACCTGTTAGATTCAATTTCCTCCTCAGCTTTGGCAAATCTTGGCAGGCCAATGATTCTTTCCTCATAAAGTGGACCTTCAACAGACCTGTGACTAAGGCATGCTTGAATGCCATATGAGATTTGCGCCTCAGGTGTAATCACATCAGAGAGAGCGCTCATAAGGCCACCACCACCATCAACATTCTCTGCTGTATGATCATCAATATTTCTTGCAATATGAGATGTTTCATGCTTTTCTTCCAAAACACTTGTAGATAATGGCGAGGAAGTCTGAACAATGTGTTCCATGGTACTTGCAGTCCATGATTGCAAAGTATTTTTTTCAACGGGGTATTCCAGACTCTCAAAACTGGACCATGGTTTTTCGCCTACCACATCACAGGATATAGTTTGATCAGCCAACTTGCAATGGTTCACATTAGTTTCAAGGGTGTCCAATATAGAAAGTTCTACATGGCCGATTTGTTCCCCACCATTGAGCATTTTTTCATCCCCCTTGCCATGCGAGCTATGAGAACTAGAAAACGGCAAAGTTTCACGTTTCCTGGGCTTAGAAATGGCAAGATTAGTAGACCAATTCACCTCCAAGAGGTTGGCTGCAATTTCAGCACGCTCCAACGAACCTATTCGAGCCATGGGAGAACTATCATCTACCACTTGATAACTACCACTCTTTGAAGACCTCCGTCTAAAAGCAAGCCCTAGAATCCTTGACTGAGGAGTATTTGCTCTAGCCGCAATCTTCCCACTAGTTTCATCAATCTGGCCAGCTGAGTCTAGCTGATTAGCATCAAAATCGCAACTTTTAGACTTCACAATCATGTTTTTCTCAAATTGACCATCCATCTCATCACTAGAAGATGAAGGAGACACCATAGAATCTTCTTCTCCTTCTAACTCTTTGAGAAAGTAGGCTTGTCCTCTTTGATCAAGATGCATGTGGAAATTTGCATCAACTCCATTGACACTAATGTTAATTATAGTTTCTTTGGCCTTCAAAACTCCCTGAAATTTACCAAACCGGACATACCAAGGAGAAGATTTGAAGCTTCCATCTGGTTGTTCAACCACGATGATGTCCACAGCTCCACCAAAAACATGAAAAGGGCCAGAGACAGTATACAAGCCCCCAGAAATATAGCTACCTAGCCTCCCCATAGTATACATCTTATAACCTTATATCACTAAGCTCGCCAGATCATAAATATCAAAATTCGGTCATAATTCAAAAGACCACAAGCGATGAACCCCACAAAATTTTGAGGTTCTACTATAACTCGAGAACCTCAAACCTGTGACTCCAGTCACTTGGGAGCCTTCCGGCGTCTCCACGCAACTTCTCTATCAAAGCCCAAACTTTAAATAACAACTCTAAATATATATTTTTTTTATAGCACAGAGAACACAAGAAAAGCAAAGGTCCCTTCTTTTGCACCCAAAGAACCAAAAGTGATGTCTATGAAACAAAATTCATAACCTTTTCAACTCAACAGCTCAAATTAAGACACAGAGAAGACGAAGGCATCAATTACAGATCAATAACTATCCGCAAACCACAAGAACACATTATAAGGACAACCCAAATGAGAAACCTGTAGAAGCAATGAGAAAGAAGAGCAGTTGGTGCAATAAAGGCATATTCTATTTTAATTATTCGAATGTGCTACGGCTACAGTCATTTAAAAGACACTTATATAACCAACAAAAGCTGAAACAAATATGGAATGGAAACGTAAATAAACAAAGATCAGAAATTTGGGCTGAAACTAACCAGGTTCCTGATCTCCCATACATTCAAGAAAGCTTTGAATTTGGAAACGTCAAGAAAGGCGGGTCATTCATGACACGTCAGCATCTGGAATGTTGAGGAGGTCCAGTGGGGACCGGACATCGACCCACAAGTTTTGATTTTTCCCCATATGAACACTTTTTTGAGTTGACAGGTGGTTGGGAAAAATGTTACGATATATTGGTAATAGAAGAAATTAATATGGGATTTATAGGCTGACGAGCTTTTTCATCCTTCAGGCTAATTTTTGTAGTTGGTTTTCTCATAAGGCCTATTAATAATTGATATCATAGCTAACATCACTTATTCAAGTCTTCGTGTTATGCCTACAAGTGGTAACGTCAGTATTGTAATATTCGTCTAGGACTAAAACAGGTCTAGTACACAGTCAGCCTATAAATACGTAAATGATGACGTTAATATAACAGTGCTCGCTTAGAGTTAAAAAAGGTCTAGTGCATAGTTAATCTGCCGATACCTAA
This sequence comes from Erythroxylum plowmanianum, assembly GCA_025531925.1. Lineage (NCBI taxonomy): Eukaryota > Viridiplantae > Streptophyta > Magnoliopsida > Malpighiales > Erythroxylaceae > Erythroxylum > Erythroxylum plowmanianum. Next base: position 3,481,269 of record JANVCQ010000006.1, on the reverse strand, counting down.
GCTGCGAAGTATGGTAGAATGTTAAGATCTAATTATCTCATGTCGATAATAGAAAAAATTAATATAGGGTTTATAAGTTTATAAACTCTTCCACACTTCAAGCTAACTTTTGAGTTAGTTCTCTCGTAATATCTGTAACAATAAACCGCGTGTCTACTAGATCCTGACGCACAACGTAACTCAACAGACACACCATGTTCGCTACTTCTCGGAGTAGGCGGGTGTTTGCTGGTGGCGTTGGATAAGTTTTGGGCCAACTTTTTGGTCTATGCTTCTTCTGTCGAAAAAGTTTAATACTTTTTGATGTTCTTTATTCAAACTTATTAAACATGTTAACTTTGAAGTTCGTTAACTTTTTCACACCTTAATCATCACAACTGAATATAGGATGAAGGGTGGAGTGATGTGTAACTTGATCCAAATAGTTCGATTGTATCATGGTTTTGTGAAAGCTTCGTTATGATCTCTAAACGTTTAGTTACGAGGCAGAAGATCAAAAGGCAATGGGACACGTGACTTTAACTTGCTAGTTCCCCCGCCTAAGCATGCAATACCACCACCTGCAAGTCAAATTTGGCTCAGATATCTTTGGTTTTGGAGAAGAAAGGCTGGTGGGTTTGTTTGAATTAAGAAAGGCTGGTGGGTTTGTTGAATTGATGACAAGTTTTGACGGAGTTGTAAGTATATACAGTCTGGGAATTGAAAACCTTTGAACTTTCGCCGCTCACATAGCTTGATATATGACATGGCCTTAGGAATGACACGTCTATTACAAAATGGTTAATGAAGGTGTTCCAATACTGTCGGCCTTCAAGGTGGAACCATATAGCACATGGATGTCCATTTAAGTCCTCGTACGAATATGTAAAAGAATTTTAGAGCCTTCCTATAGAGAGAAACATTTGTCAGCGGATATTAAATTCGCATATGGACCTTTGACTGGTTGGAATAAGAGATCATAGTCCAGGTAGAAACATGCATTAGATTGAATGTTTCTAAGAAAGACGATAAGAACATGCACTACATTCAATAATAATTCAATACCGGACAGAATGACAATTCCCTTTCATCCACAACTAACTTGTTGACATTACTGTCTGTCTCAACCAAGTTTATCTATTCCGGGTCTGTTTATCCTCAGGCACACCTGCATACTAAGGAGAACCAACAATTTTGTGTATCCTGATTGATTGAGTCCTCAGTTAGACTTGAATGAGGCGTATAATTGTAGAATTTGACTAGAAATTTCTGACAAGGGAACCTTCAATTTGAGGTCTTAAAAAAACCTTTACATCTTCTAATGGGGGTAAGAATGATAGGAGTTGATTCATCCGAATGAGTTAATCTTGTCCATTAGAATAAAATCTCATGTCATACTTTTGCCATGGATTTTGATCTCATCCTGTTCCATTTTACGATCGTATGGAAAAACAATGCAATCAAGCCCAACCCTTAGTATATTAGGAAGTTGGGCCAAAGTAGGCTTGTTTATATTTTATACCCTAGTTGTATATACATATGTATATATGTATATATATACACATGAAACAACACACAAGGAATACAAGTCAATATTTTTCTCTCAAAATCACAAACTTAATATGGTATCAGAGCCTAACCCTAATATCTAAGTATCGTGTGTCTCTTTAAGCATCGTTGTTGCCTACTTTGAATCGTTGTGTTGTCGTAAGCTGTTTCATCATATTTGATGGTCCAAAGGACGGTACACCTAAGTCTACTTTCCTTGTTTCTAATCCGTTTTCACCTTATTATTTGCATCCCTCTAATGCTACCAGTTTGCTACTCACAAAAGTGGCATTAAATGGAGAAAATTATGATTCTTAGGAGGCCGGATTTACAACTAGTCTCAAGGAGAAAAATAAAATAGGTTTTGTCAATCGATCGATTACGAAACCGAATAAGGATAGTCCTGATTTGTTATCCTGGGATGTTGTGAATTCTACGGTTGTTACATGGAATAAAAATACACTAGATTCTTCAGTTTATGCTATTGTAAATCGTATTAATGATGTTGTAGTCTTGTGGGATAATCTAAAATTACGTATTTCTATCAAGAATGGTTCCAAATTGTATCAGTTGTGGTCTGAACTTGCAAGCACTAAAAAGCAAGGTTTAACTGTCATGTAGTACTATACTATATGTTGGCTATGTGGGATGATTGCAATTCACGCACCCACACATATTCCTGAGTTTGTGGCCTAATTCAAAGAGTTAAAATTATAGCAGTTTTTGATGGCTATAGATGCATCAACGCTTAGCACTATTAGATCACAGATTTTGAGCATTGATTTATTGCCCCCTTTGTGTCAAGTATATTCTATGACTGTGCAGGAAGCGAAACATCATTCCATAGCCTCCCATGATGATGTTACTCCATCCATCGATTTCGTGTTCAGGTCAGTTCTTCGATCAGGGGAAGCTTGACAAATTCTTATCAACAACATGGTGGTCAACCTCGTCCTTATTCTCTTATTGTGATAGTCTTGGCCATTCTTACAAATGGTGTTATGATCGTACTAGAAATTATCCACCTGGGTGGATCCCGATGGATCGTGGAGGTCGAGGATGAGGACGAGGGGGTGTCAAAACAATAACAATCACGATGCCTCCGGTTCGACTGCCAAGCTGCATAATCGTCCTTTGTTGCTTCTACCAATGTTGTCGCTGCCTGCGGTTCTTCAGTTGTCCCCGAACCATCTCTTATCGATACACTTCCCATTATATCGAGTTTTAATTCAAATGAAATTTAGCGCCTGGTGAACATATGACGTGCCTTTCCCTCAAAGAAGTTATCTGGTAAGGATGTCAATTGTGGTTTATGGCTTATTGATAATGGGGCTTCTCATCATATGACAGGCAACTTGTCCTATCTCAGTAATGTTTGTTACCCCATCTCTGGTTAGCATTCTTGACGATACCCAGATGCAAGTGGTCAAGGCTGGTCAATTAGTCTTCTCCTTCGGACTCTTCTTGAAGCATGTTTTATATATTACCAATTTATTTGTCAATCTTATTTTTGTGGGCGGGCAGTGCTTTGATTCAGACTACTTTGTGACTTTTTATTACATTTGTGTTATACAAGATCCTACCTTGAGGAAGTTGGTTGGAGTAGGTGAATGGTGTAACGGGGTTTATGACTATAGGCCACTGACAGAGCTACTGCTTCATTAGCTATAAGGGTCTTCGAGTTAGAGGATTTATTGCATAGGCTTCTTAGTCATCCGTCAGCTTCTCTCTTTTGTTCGTAGTGTTAGTTCTACTTCATTTTCAAAAAAAATAAGTTGTGTGATGTGTGTTGTCGAGCAAGACAAACTTGGAGTAGTTTTCCTAGTAATGATAGTCGTGCAACTGATTGTTTTAAGTTAATTCATACAGGCATTTGGGTTCCTTATCGTATGAGTTCCCTTATAGGGGCATATTATTTTATTACTATTATGGATGATTTCAGTTGTGCAGTTTGGGTTTATTTAATGGTTAATAAAAATGAGACAGGTGATTTATTACACATTTTTTGTGCTAAGACTGTCATACAATTTGGAAAACATGTTAAAATTATTAGAAGTGATAATGGCTAAGAATTTCGTTCAGGACCCATGTTATGGTTTTATAATGTTAATGGCATTGAGCATGAAATTAGTTATAATGACACCCCACAGTAAAATGGTCGAGTTGAGCGAAAACATAAACATATTTTGGATGTAGTACGTGTATTAAGCTTTCAAGAAAACATGCCTGTTGATTTTTTGGGGGAGTGTTTTTAAAAGCATCATATGTGATTAATCAGACTCCAAGTACGCTTCACAAAGGAAAAACCCCTTACGAAGTCCTATTCTCTAAACCACCATCGTTGGATTGCATGCATGTTTTTGGATGTTTGTGCTATGCTCACAATAAACCAAGAGACGAAGATAAATTTGCAGTTAGGGGATGTTGGTGTGTTTTTTTAGGTTAACCTCATGGGTGAAAGGGCTAACGTGTTTATGACTTAGAGACACGTGAGGTATTTGTATTTTGTGATATTATTTTTTGTAAGGATTCATTCCCTTTCGCCAACCATGATGTATCTCTTCCCCTCGATGATCAACCATCTATTCCATATATTGAAAATTAGTTTTGGGCACCATCTCCACCAAATGCACCATCACAGCGTACACATCATCTTCGGCGGAGGCTGCTGCACCACCTAGCTCGCTGATAGGGGGAGTGTCCATTGAGTCCTCACCACCATCCATCAACGATGTTAGTTCATATGCCCATACTAAGCCACAGGATGACAACAATAGACCTTAACGAGTTCGTAAGCTTTGCGCATATCTTAGTGATTATTATATGTGTCTGTCGGCCTGTGTCCTTGACCTTATTATGTTGTCCATCTCTCCGTCATCTTCTTCAGGTATGCCCTACCTATTAATTAATTATGTCACATCTAATCACTTCTCACCTGCCCACTCGAAGTTTCTATGTAGCGCCCCCTTACCATAGGGTATACACCAGGATGCCCGTAGGTCATTCCGATACATATCCTACGATAAAGGTGAGCTACGAACAATCACTACTGTACTTCACATGGCATCATATTAATAAAACATCATTATAAAATTGCTAATTTTTGAAACCATAATTCTTACTCATTTCATCTCATCAAAATCAGTAATTTACATATCTGTCATTGTTTACTGTTTGTACATCACTCCAAAAGAAACCTAATACAAAATGTCTAACTAAATCATCCCAAAAATCTCAACTGACCGACCTGTGAGCCATGACTTCTCTTGCCAACACAATCTACACGGCAAGAAAAGTCCCTCTGGAGCTAGGAGTCTACTCTCTCGGTCCTGAAAAATAAGTTGCAATTTTGGGTGAGTTTGCGAAC
>JANVCQ010000006.1:3449748-3476275 GCA_025531925.1 Erythroxylum plowmanianum | reverse complement strand
CTACTTTTCATTTTTATATTTCTCTTTGTTTGTCATCAAAATTATTTAATACGTGAAGTCTGTTTTGACTTAACAGAGTCCATGGTTGGTTGCCAATTTTTGTGTGGCTCTTTGTATTGCAGATAGTAGTTCATGGACATAGATTTTGGGTCTAAAAGTTTCCCCTTGTAATGATATCTCAAATTGTCAGAAGAAGTGCTTCTCTGTTTGTCCAGAGGGAAGAAAATTTTGATACATTACAATACATTAATTAAGTTTCTCAGTCACCTTTCACCTAATGCTATCTGATGTTTCTTATTTTTCTAATTTTCTCTTCATGATGCAGCATCTAGAGCTTGTTATTAATGGCAGACTTCAAAGAATGTCTACTGCCTCCAAAACTTGCTTCAATAATGAACCTTAGAAGCATCTTATCGGCCATCTGCCTCTAGACTCCAACCTTTTCAAGGTGTGGATGTTTTGGGTCTGAAAAAGCGTGGCTAGGGTCTTTAATCTTGGATTTGTGTTGATGCATCTAGAAACTCACAAATTATTGAGGTTGACAAGTTCACAATGATGCGTCATTGTGATCTACCTGCTTATAATCTATGTTTGGTTGATCCTTTTTTTGTTTACCCCTCAATAATTCATAGTAGAGAGAAGGCTATTGTAGTAAACTTTGAGCATATTTGTTGTATAATAACAACTGATGAGGTTTTACTGCTCAATTCCCTTGATAGCTATTTGTTGCAATATGTTGTAGAGCTACAAAGAAAACTAGCAGGCTTCAGAACAAAATGGTTGATTTAGGGTTGAAGAGTTTAAATTTAAATGAAATTAATTTTTCTTAAATTTGACCTAGCCTGAACAATAACTTATATGCTTTTAATGTGACATCTAAAGACTAACTGACCTGCATATAATGATGCATGTAAAACATCCCCTAATTTCTATCCAAAAAGTCTTAAATTAAGCAGACTCATGAAATTTTAGACCTTCTATGAGCAAGTTATAAGTTTAAGTCCCAAACTGATCAAACTCAAAAAGAGTAAGCCCCAATTTAGGCTTTTAACCTCAAATTCTCCTCCATGATTGCTCCGAATAGAAGTGATACAGTGCCCTTTTTCTATCTAAAATTTTCTGCAAAACTTCTCATACACTTTAAAAGCATCATCCTTATTTGATAAGAAATAAACTCATGTAAATCTGGAGTAATCATCTACCAGAACAAAACCATAATGTTTACCATCAAAACTCTGAGTCTTAGTGGGATTGAATAAATCCATGTGCATAAGTTCAAGTGGTTGGTTAGTAAACATAATATTTTTAGGAGGAAAGTTATTTTTTTAATTGTTTACCTTTTAGACAAGCCTCGTAAACCTGATTGCTTTTAAACTTTAAAGTCGGTAGTCCTCTTACTAACTTTTTTGGACAATTTTGATAACATATTTATGCTAGCATTTCCAAATCTTCTATGCCAGATAAACGAATCTTTTTTTAGAAAAACAAAATATTTAACATTTTTTTAGGACATGTGTTCTAGTTGAGCACAATAAATATTATGATTTCTAGGACCAACTAACACAATATTATTATTATGAATATCAACAATTTCACAATAAGATGCACAGAAAATGACATTGTAACCTTTGTGATATAGTTGACTCACATTCAATAGGTTATGTTTCAAACTATCAATAAAGAGAATGTTATCAATGGAAGTAGAGTCAGAATTGCTAATTTTACCAATTCCGGTGACTTTTACTTTATTTTGTCTGCAAAGACAACATTACCTTCGTCTTTTCTTTCAATGTAGTTGAAGTGTGATATTTTACCTATCATATGTCTTGAATAGGTACTATCAACTATCTATTGATTCTCCCTTGTCTCCATTTTGAAATATATCTGTAGAAAGCATTATCTCATTTTATGTACCCAAATTTTTTGAGTCCTTTCGGGTTAATAGTTTGATATTTTGATCTCTAAACATACGTCTTAGATAATTTGTTTTTACGAAAATTACAAGAATAACTATTATGACCACGTTTACTAAAGTAATCGCACAAAACATATGAGTGATAATTGTTATGATTTTTTCCACTTAGAAGGTTTTTGTTATCTTGGCTATAACTGCTGTTGGATTTAACAAAGAAGTTTTTATATAGCCTGATATTGTTATTTTCATTGTATCCTATTTTGGCCTGACCAAAAATGCATTTACCACTACCAAGCAACGCATCAAGATTATTCCTTCCATTAAAGAAATTTTGTAGACCTTTTTCTAGAGGTAAGATCTTTCCATCACTTTTCTCCTTTTCAAGTTCTAAAATGGCAACTTTTTCTTCTAACTGTCTTACCTTATCATAATCATTTTTTAGCAGTGTATTTGCCAATTTAGCTACTCTTTCTTCCAGAACTTCCTTTTCAGAAACCTTTTGCTTATAGTTAACCTCAAGAGACATATTCTTGGTTGCCAAATTCTCATTCGCAGATTCCAATTATTTAACCTTACTCTTCAATGATGCATCATTGCTCTTGGAATTCTCATCTTCTTTGAAATACTTCACTGTTAACCTTTTGTATTGATCATACAATTCATGATATGCATTTTTCAATTCATTAACTTCAATATCAGAGTTAGAATAATATACCTCATCGTCTTTTGATTCAGCCATTAAGCAAACATTGTTGACTTCTTCTAGCTTTTCTTCTTTAAAGTTTTCAGAATCCTCATCTGACCAGGCTATAGTCATTGGTTGCTTTCTAGGTTTTCTGCTCTCTAACTTGTCCTTTTGAAGAAGAGGACATTCTGGTCTGTGTGTCTAAGCTTTGCAGTGATAATATATGATTTGATTGTTTTGTGTATTGCTATTGCTACTATCGCTTTTTGATAGGAACTCGTTGTTTCTAACTTTCTTGTTTCCTTCTCTTTTCTTCATCAGGTTCTTTTTATAGAAGCAGACATATATTTTGACCATAAAGTTGAATTCTTCATCTCCATCTATTTGTAACTCAGTGTCACATTCATCACTGTTTGATTCATAAGTTACTTTTAGTACCCTTCCTTTTTTGTAGGAGGATCCTTCATCTCACTTAAGCTCGATTTCATGGATCATCAGATTTCCTCATAATCAGTCGAGTGAAATAGTATCTAGATCCTTTGCCATTTCTAGAGTTATCACCTTAGGTCTCCATTCCTTTGGTAATGACCTTAGAATCTTCGTTACGAGCTCGTCATTGGGATATATCTTTCCCAAATTCTTTAAGGGCATGATGATGTTGATGAAGCATCCAAAGAATTCCTCTATGTTCTCCCCTTATTTCATGCCAATAGTTTCATATTGATACACTAAGAGACTTATTTTATGTTTCTTTACCTCATTCGTCTATTTAAAGGTAACTTAAAGTTTGTCCCACATTTCTTTTGTTGTAGACTAGTATGATATTATTTCATATTCTTTTGGAGACAACACACATATTAGGTGATGTTTTACCTTAACGTTTAGTTGTGCATTTCTCCTTTCAGCATCAGTCTATACTTCTATGTTATTAGAAGTGGGAATTGTAGCTCTAACTCTAATTGCTTGTCATACTTCGATATCTACAGATTGGAAATATATGGTCATTCTCTGTTTCCAGTATGAATAGTTGTTTCCATTGAAATAAAGAGACTTTGAGACAGATTGCCCTTCAAAACTTCTCAAGGTGTTTTCTATGATTTATCACGTATTATAAAACACAAAAATGTGAAACCTAGCTCTGATATCAAATGATAAAGCAACACATACAAAAGTGGGAGTGGACTGTGTGTGACTAAAAATTTTTTCCAAGTTACTGTCAATTCATATAAAAAAAATAAGTCCTAGTTAATGAATAAAAATAATAGGAACCTGTCAGATGATAAAGCTTGTAACGACAAAAGCTTGCTTGGCGATAAGAGCCTTTTATAGGATAGAACCCTGTTTAAATGAAAGGAGCCTATTAAATAATGAATCTTGTTAAAACAATTTAAAAACAGAAGGTACCTGTTAAAACTAAAAGGAATCGTCAGCAAGTTGAAAACATAAAACCCTATTATAAAAGTGAAGGAGCCTGTTGCTAAAATGATCACACACACAATATATTGCAGAAATTTAAAAGATAAGGGGAGAGAGAGAGAGAGAGAGAGAGAGAGAAGAAGGACGTAGTCGATTTATACTGATTCTGCTTATAAACCAAACCTACGTCCAATTCTCAAGTATCCAACTTGATTCTTTCACTAAAAAAAATCAAATAGTAATTTGACGAGTCTCTCCAAACTCACAAGTATATTTTTTAAGATTCTTCAACCTTCCATACTAGTAGTATTTCACTAGACTCTATATGTAATAGCCCAGACCACCCGCTCATAGATATTGTTCACTTTGAGGCTTGGCCGAGTCTTCCCAAGAGTAGAAGAGCAAAACCGTGAGGGCTTAACAGGGCCAAGGCCCAAAGCAGACAATATCTGTGAGCGGGTGGTCTGGGCTATTAAAGCGGTATTAGAGCTAGTACTCGAACCGTTGTGCCAGCTAGGCTGGACCCCAAAGAAGGCTAGGCTCTGAGGGGATGGAGAGTGTGAGATCCCACATCGGTTGGAGAGGGGAACGAAATACACCTTATAAGGGTACGAATACCTCTCCCTTACAGACGCGCCTTCCTAAGAGTGGAAGAGCAAAACCGTGAGGGCTGAGCTAGGCCAAGGCCCAAAGCGGATAATATTTGTGAGCGAATAGTCTGGGTTGTTACACTATAAGCTCTTAAATAAAAATGAGGTTGGTCAATATGAGCTTCATTAATTTCTCTCAACATAATTTCACTTTCTAACTCACAAGAGAACTTTTACAAAGATATCACTTTCAAGAATGCATATGCTTTTGATGAGTTTCGACAATATAGCTTCACAAGCTTCTATATCATTCAGTTGTTATCCACAGTTGCATTGACTCTTCCTTAAATAGGCATTTGCTCATTTAGTCGTTGCTTCACTTGTATCTTTAGTCAATTGGATCGATTTGAATCTGAATAATTTCAATGTCGTCTTTGCTAGAAATCTTTCGGCAATCATGAAGCTAATATACGACCTTTATAATTAGTAGAATTCTTTTGGATTTACCATTTCTAATAAGGTAAGTTCATAATGAAGGTAAATAAAATCGTTAATTATACAAGGAAATAAATCTAATTTGAATTTCGAAATATTATATAGTTATCATCAAAATCGTTATTCATAAACTTTGAGCTAACACTTAGTTGTTTCCTCATGACAAACTCTTGTTGTAAATTATAACAGTTGGAGAGTTAAATGATATTTATTGTTCTTTTTATTTGATGTTTTGATATAATTATTATTTATTACATGATGAAATTAGAATATTTTAAATACTTTATATTGTTCTTAATTTTATATTTGTATGATGATTGTCTTTTTTTCATATTAGTTATATGTGAAATATCTGAAAATTATTATTAATAAAAATAAATAAATTGTTATTATTTAAAATTTTATTATTATAATTTTTGGAGATAGAGTTGATGTAAAGTTATAAAATATATCATAAAATATACTAATGAACTATTTTTAAAACTTTTAAAAAACTCATAGATTATTTTGTAAATTTAAACAATTATTCAAGATTATACTTAGGCCCCGTTTAGTTGACAGGAAAGTAAAGTAAATTTGGAATATGATTCTTTAGAAAATAAATCTATGGAAAGTAAAGATATTCACATATTTGGATACTTATAAGAATTCTAATAGGAAAGTTTGGTGGATTCATACTATAGTGCTTGGTATGTAACAGTATTTTATAGAATGTAACTTAATTTTAACTTATGTTTTCAATTATATCCCTACAAATAGAATAAAAATTGAAATTGTTAAATAAGAAAAAATATGAACCTGAAGATTGTCGATTATAACTTCTGATCAAAAATATTCAAAATTCAAATATTAGTCGATATCGAAAATTTTAAAAAATAAGAGAATTTTTTGCAAAATTTTTAAAATTTTCCTCTCTCCATCTTATCCCCCCTTCTCCCTCCCCTTTTTCAAAATCTTTTAATTAGTTATTTTATTTATTTCAACTTTTGTAATTGTTGTGAATTTTTTATTTTTGTTTTTAAAATAATAATAAATATTTTTATTACTAATAATAGTTATAAATAAAATAAAACTTACAAAAAACATTTTATTTTATTTAATTTTAATATTTTATATAATATTTATTAATAAAGTATTAATAAAATATTTTATTTTCAAAATAAATAATTTAAAAATTATTATTTATAAACTAATATTTTATATATTTTTAATTATTAAATCAAAAATTATTTGAAATTTATATATTTTAAAGTTGCAGAGTTGAGAGAGAAAGAATAGTTAAATTGTCTGGTATATTTTTAAAATGAATTCCTAAGAAAAGTAATCTAAATACTAAGGGGAATGTTGGAATTTAAAATCCAATAAAAGTGTCACTAATTTTCTTAAATTAAGAAAATAAAAACTTTCCTAACTATTGAAAAAATAAACCAAATATAATAATTTAAATTTTTTAAAAAGTTTACTTTCTCTATCAACAATTCATGCAAACCAAACAGGGCTTAATCCGACGCGAAAATCGGTGCGGTATGTATAAATTGCTCCTGATAAGTTGAGAAGCTCACATCCGTGCACTGGCTGTTGCTAAACTCAAAGGCTTCAACGTCATCGGGAGTGAGAAACTGTGTTCACCTTAACTGTTACTCTAGCAAAGCCCCTGAAGTACAACGTCACGTAATTAAAAGACACGTGGCAACTATATAACCCGAAATCCCCACTCTTCTTTTGACCTCACATCGCCGCCTTTCTTGGCTGTATGGGATTTTCCCTCATAAAAAAAGAAAAAAAATCCCAAGAAGAAAACAAAAACCGAACCAAGCATTCCCAAACTTTCTCACGCTCTCGAATTTTCCCCGGAAATTTTAAGAGACCAGATGGAAACAAGCAATCGTATGGACTCCACGCCTGTGAACTGGGAAGCTCTTGACTCGCTTGTTATTGATTTTGCGAAATCGGAGAACTTAATTGAGGACTCCCTCTCATCGCCATCGCAGCTCTCTTCTCCTTCCTCCTCTTCAGTTTCGTCTTCTTCTTATCATTCGAGACTCATCATTCGCCAGATCAGACGGTGCTTAGAAACAGGCGACATTGACTCTGCCATCGATCTTCTCCGGGTCCACGGGCCGTTCATTCTCGACGATCATCGCTTTTTGTTTCGGCTGCAGAAACAGGTTTGTAGAGAAAATGGCGGGAAATGGTGTATTAGGTTTGATTAACCAGGAGATTTTTGGGATTATCCACAAACTGTTAAATTGTAATAAGTTGATTGCATTTGTTTCTATTAGACTTTTTAATATCGAGGATTGATTTTACTTTTTACCGCTTTTTGCGTGTGCAAAGAAATTTATTGAGCTACTGAGGAGAGGGACTGAAGAGTGTAAAGCTGCTGCAATCGAATGCATCAGAACGTGTCTTGCTCCTTGTGCACTTGACGCCTATCCGGTATGCACATCTATTTTTCCAATACTCACCCAATTTAGTGATCACCCTTGAATAGTTTTAGTTCTTAACTGGAGGTGAATAAAACGTCTAATTTATTCGTGTTAACGAATGATTATGTGCTATCACTGGCAGAACTTTATTTTTTTTAGGCATCGGGAGATTTGGTACTAAATTCAAAAAGAGAAATGGTCTTTTATTTGCTCGTGCTTTTTTATTTGTAAAAAATAAAAACTGAAAACCGAGGCTCCTTCAATTGATTGTAAAAAGGTTATTTTATGCGTATGCCTTCTTGTTAGCTGATTTGTTTGTCGTTTTTGCAATCTTCTAAAATATTGCAGCTTTTTTGAGGCCTATAGATTGGAATGGCTTTACTGATTTCTTACTGCATTGGAATTTACTAACATTTATCTTTAGAAGACGTCAAGATGGTTGAATTTGATAACATATACTGATAAACAACCTGTATATTTTCTCACAATATTGGATTTCCTATTCTTAACTGTATATTATGTGGAATTTTCTCCTAGTTGGCTAGCAAGACTTCCCAATTTTAAAGTTCCATGTCATGTTTATGATCAATGAACCAACTTTGTGTTGGCTTTCTGTGATCCTATTACCATCTAATTCTGTTTGAGCTTCTGGCCAATTATCTTTGCAATTTTAGCATATAATCTTCTTCTCTGTTTTGTTTCTATGGAGACTAACAAATGTTTGAATCTGTGTTCAAGGAAGCGTATGAGGAATTCAAGCATGTTCTTCTTGCCTTAATATTCAACAAAGATGATGACAGTTCTCCTGTGTTTAATGAGGTGAACTTTCTGTTCTATTTTCATTCCCAACATTTATACCCAGACATTCTAGTAGGTTCTGTATGTACTACTGGGAATCTTTTCTTGATGAGATTTGGACTTTCATCCTTCTCATTGGAGGCTGATACCCCTCTCAAAATGTGATCTTTCATCTTTGATTCTTTGGTTATGGATAGAGAGAATTTTTTGCACATTTATCTTTTTTTGTCGCTTTTTGGACTCGTACTTCTTTTTTATGGTTCTACATAGCTATAATTTGTGGATCAAATCCACTTTAACGTGATTGTTTACTTGATGGTTGTGCTTCAACCTGAAACAAATTATGGGTTGAGACAAAGGGAAGTGATGCAACTTGTTTCATTTACCTAATTTATTTGGGACTATGGTTGAACATTGATAATACATGTCAAGGTTATATGATTGTAAGTGGAGCACTAACGACACATGTTATATATTTCAGTGGTCTGAAACGAGGAGACTTGACATTGCTGGCTTGGTGTGCTCTGTGTTAAGAGCTCAATTACATGCATATGATCCTGTTTTCTCTATGACATTGAAATATCTGATAAGGTTATCCCTGAATTACAGTTTTCTGAAATCTATTGGTTCCATGCTTTTCATGCTCATTGAGGGTGATTGTTCTTTATACTCTTCTTTGTTCTTCAGCATTCACAAAAGCTTTTGCCTTCGTCAAGGAACACCATCACCAATTTCAGATCTTACAGAAAGATTGCTTCTAGAGGAACGTGATCCTCCTGCTGTTCCACAGGAAAGCCTTTATGAGGCACCACCTTTTGATGAGGTGATTCTTCTTGATTTTGGACTATTAATTCTGTATTTAGAAATGGAATGCAGGAAACTGTTGTGCTATCATTCCATTGATTATAAATGAAATTGCTAAACTGAGAGCCATATGTTATTCTTATCCTGCAACCTACCATTCCTAGAACATTTATCTTATTTATCATACATGTCTGATAATGGGACATAGGTGGACATTCAAGCTCTTGCACATGCTGTGGAGCTCACAAGACAAGGTGCAGTTGACAGCTTGAGATTTGCCAAGGGAGATTTGTTTCAGGCATTCCAGGTATGATAGCAATGCATCAGATATATAGTTCATGTATCTTTGTATTACAGATGCTCACAAGGAATTTTGGTGCAATGGTCCAGTTTGAAAATTTAAAACAGAGTTGAGAAATACTTTGGTAGTGCCAATCAGTTAGGTATTCTGATTAACAAACTTCTTTTATTTGTCTTATCGATTTGAATGGCACTGAGTCAGAGTTGGATTGGATAGAAAAGATGTTACATTCTAATCATATGTTTGGTTCCTGTTTCTTATTTCTAGCTGCACTGATTTTTAAAAAGTAATGACTTGTAAATTTTCTTGACCTGGTCGAAGGAATTCAAACTCTTCAAGCATGAATTGCTTGTTCAAAATTGATTAGCATCAGTGGTATCATTTTCACTATGGCTTATGTCTTTCGTCGCCAGACGTTTGAATGAACCCTTATCATAATTTTTTTTTTAATCTGGACTTGTGTGCGCTTCATGCCTTGCATGGGAATGAAGAGATCCCAGTGTATATTTGATCTCTCAAATATGTGATTTTATTCATCTGCTGCAGAATGAATTATGTCGAATGAAATTAGACGTTTCTCTTTATGATGAGCTTGTCCATGAGTACTGCATATACAGGGGTATTGTCGATTCTGGTCTTTCATCCCCTATAGGTAAATGTTGTACTTATTGTTGTATATTTCACTTTCTTTTTCAGTTTATGATGTCCTGTTTCATTCTGTATTTCACTTCCAATTTCTATTCTGCTCTTCTTTCAGAGTCAGGAACACAAACCCTTTCCGACCCTTTAAAAGTTAGTCAAGCAGACACTGGCTATTGTTCATCAAACTGTTCTGTTGAA
The DNA here is from genome assembly GCA_025531925.1 of Erythroxylum plowmanianum. Lineage (NCBI taxonomy): Eukaryota > Viridiplantae > Streptophyta > Magnoliopsida > Malpighiales > Erythroxylaceae > Erythroxylum > Erythroxylum plowmanianum. The sequence continues at coordinate 3,466,002 of JANVCQ010000006.1, read as the reverse complement.
GTGGATCTTGCTACCAGTAAACACTCTGATGGTGAGATTTCCATAAGCAATGCTTGCATGCACAGTTCTCCTGAAAGCAATGTGGATGTGAACAACAATCAGGGAACTGACGTTGAATTAAGATACGTTTGTGAATCAACTAGCAATTGTGAAGATTGCAGCACAAGTGAGTCGCAAAAACCTGCAATTCCAAAAGTTCTTCAAAGAAATAGAAGTTATCTAACCAGAGAAAGAAACAAACGCAAGAGATGGAGGGGAAGGCATGATGAAAAGGATTATATTCCTGCTGTTTATGTCAGTAGATGTTCTAAGCAAGAAACAAATTCTACTACCAATCGAACCATTGTGCCAATGGAACAACAGGTATCTAATTCTGAATTTGATTGTTTGTCTTAGTGATCAATCATTAAGTAATATAATACTTTTTTGCAGCATGTTGAAAGTCACTGCACAATGGACATAAATCAAAGGGATGATAAATACGAGATTGTGCTAGCAATGAAGGAACTAGCAAGTAGAGGAATGGCTGCAGAGGTAGTAGAAGAAGTTAATGCTTTGGATCCTAGCTTTTTCCTGCAAAATCCCAATTTACTTTTCCAACTAAAGCAGGTAAATAACGTTGAACTATACTTTGATTGTTAAAGCAATTACATAGGGAAAGTGTTTAAAGTAATTATTTTATCAATTACATAGGGTAAGTGTTTGAAGAAATTATTGTATTTATTCCACCGGTTTTAGGTTGAATTTCTTAAGCTGGTCAGCTCTGGTGATCATGAAAGTGCTCTAAGGGTTGCATGCTCATCCTTGGGTCCTTTAGCAACTGGAGATCCTTCTCTGCTGAAGCCCTTAAAGGAGACTTTGTTGGCATTGCTTCGACCTAATGAAGATGCATTTGGGAAGGCCTTACCTTTGCATGCCCTTGCAACTTCTCTCCAGGTAAATTTTGAATGCTTAAATAGAGGACGATGTTTTGTATTCCCAATAAATGCAGTATTTACTCTTTATATTTTGCACTTGTGATGATTCGGTTGCTTAGAAATGTTCGTAATAATTGGTTTTACCAATGTCCTGTTGGGATGTAAGGCATGTTATTGCAGAGAACCAAGTTTTGTCTATCTGGGACTTGAAGTGAGTTAACACGTATGCATCTTAGGCAGGAGTTTGGCAACTCATAGTTAGGAATGAAGAATATTTTTGGAAAGTTCTTCACGGTTCCTAAGCATCAAGACGGTTGGTGAACTTGTTATCAAGCTTTGTGGTATTCTTGCTTGTTGAGTAAAGCTCTTATTGAGACTCACTACTGTAAAATGCCCGAACAGGTTAATGTCGTGTGGTAAAAATATCTTCAACAAACATCAGTGAATTTTGTAGCTTCTCCCATTTACATGAATTTTATCTTGAAGGTGAATTTACATTCTAGAGGGCCCAGCCTTGCCTTAATCGAGTGATTACTTGAACCCTTGTGCCAGAATCTTGGCAATTATTATTATTCACGAGAGAGAAAATATCAGAACGTTTTTAAACTAGGTTATTGATATAGCAATCTTCCTTCCTTGACCAATGAGAGTGCAAATTTGGATTGTGCCTGCATATCATATTACTAAAAAAATTCAAAATATTTCACAGGTTGCATTTGGTAGGAGGCTCGGTATTGAAGAACCACAGCTTATGAGAATAATTAGAGCAACCCTTCATACCCATAATGAGTGGTTTAGACTACAGATGTGTAAGGATCGTTTCGAAAGTCTTCTCAGGATAGATTCCTTGAAGGACGTCAATACTCAATTTGACTCTGTTTGTTCCACGTCCAAGTCGCATACCGATAGTTGTACCCAAGGATACTCCCAAGTAACATCATCTTCAAGTGTTAAGGTCTCGGAAGATGGTAACAGTCCAACTCAAGCTTCATCTGGAGATGTTTGTGATGAAAACGCTATACTCAAAGTTATGGTTGGTTGCCCCCTCTTTTCTTAGAAGTGCATTTTACTGTTTTATCTCTTAAAATTTGCTTTGTTCCTATTGGGTGATCTTTCTCCTTACCTGAAATGAAATCATGCAAATGTATAGATAATTCTTGGGAGATAATTTTAACACCAAGTTGTTCCAATTCTTTTGCTCTTTCTTGAAAACAAACCTTTAACAAAGCTCGATACTTGAGCCTAACTGTTTAACCGCGATTTTCCTTTTTGGGATGCAGGAATTTCTTGCTTTGCCGAGGGCTGATGCCATCCATCTTCTCGCTCAGTATAATGGAAATGCTGAGACCGTCATCCAACAAATATTTCCATAGCTTGAGTCTAGGGACCCCTGTAAAACTGATACAATTCTTTGATTTACTTCCACTTATTTCTTTATTCAATTTGGGCTGTATTGGTGTATGTGCATCTACTTGTAAAAAGAAAAAACAGGGCGAAACAAAAGGGTGGAATTGGTACAGATTCTTATCGCTTGGGCTTGGGCTTGGGCTTATGTTTGCTTGTCGGCGAGAGCAGAGCATAATCAAGTAAATTAGTGTGATGAAGCTAGAGCGCGATTCATTTTGCCTTCTTTGTTTCTGAGCTTTCATCAGTTTATAAGCTTCGTGCAGGTGATGCTCAGAACATGAGTTGGATTATTGCAAGTTGCGGTTCTATAAGTTGCAAGGTATCTCATCTCTTGAAACAAATTTGAATGAAGTTTTAATGAAGAACATCGATTCTAGAAGTATTTTAGGACTTCTATGTTAAAAACTTTGCAAGCTACACATTTATGTATATTCGATACATATACAATTGTACATATGTTTAAGCGACGCCGCTTTTTTTTGTCTTAACGTATGGAATTAGATCTAATAAATTTTGAGGCCTTGTGTTAAACTATTAATAATCATCCAATCACACCAACGTCCATATTAAACTGACAATAAATAAAAACAGATTCAGGACCTATTTGTTTCCATTTATGTTTTATGGTTCTGTTTTTAAGTTTAATAAAAAAAAATTGTTTGTTTAAATATTTATTTTCTGTTTTTAGTTTTCGTTTCTTCGGATTTTCAAAATTTACGGAAGACTATAAATTTTATTTTTATTTTTATAATCTGATTAAATATATATTATTTAATTTTTTAATATATTAATTATTAATAAAAATTATAAATAATTTAATTTAATTTATGTGATTAAATTAAATAAAACTAATTTAATAATTATTAATAAATAGGACTAAATTTAAAATATCTTCAATATATATAAATTCCAAATAAAACTTTGATTCAATAATTAAAATAAATTTTAAATTTTAGCTTATTAAATAAAATTAAAAGAAATTTAATTAATTAAAGTAATTTATTTTATGTAATATGTCATTATCATCAGTAATAAAAATATATCTATGTTGACATTAACATTTAACCAAGCTTTTGTTTTTATTTGAAAGACAAAATAAAACTATAAAATTAAAATTAAAATTCACAATAGAAGTTACGCCAAAAAACTATTGGAACCGGAATTGACGTAACGACGTTACGTAAATGCATTCAAAGAACAACAATATCAATATCAATAGGAAGTTTGTTTTTGATTCTTTTAAATTTGGATACGCTGGAAGTATCAATCTTGGTTCTTTGATGACGGTGATTTGGACTCCCGGAGTCTCCTCTCATCAGAAAGTCGTTTTGCGAACCTACATTCAGCAACAGTGTAAATTGAAACATTTCACCTAACACTTAATTAGAGTACAATAAGGAAGAAGCGTCTTATAACCTTTGCAGTGCTTCCTCATTAGTACCAGCATCCTCAACAGGTTGATATCTGCCGGTTTCTAAATTCATGCGTGAAACCGGTTTCTTCAATAATGTCTCTCCAACTTTAACTAAACTTTCCAAGTTTTCTTTTGTAGCATAATCAGCAGATGATTCATGTCCTTTCAATTGGTCGTCCTGATGAATTTTATGGCCAAAATTCATCACTTGATACGTAACTTGCTTATTATATATATGTTAATTAGCCATGCATAATCATGAAGAGGGCAGAGAAATAAGAGCTTACATCAATTCGAAGGTAGTTGTTTTCAGAATTAAGGGCTTCGAAAACCACACAGTTGTGGTAATCCACCATATCTGCCATACCTTGGCTATAGCAATCTATTAGGGGAGAAGATCCATTCTCATATAACCAGCTTATCACCCCCCACTTAGAGCACATTTTAGCAGTGTACTTTGTTCCATTCTTGTCTGAGCCTGTTCCTATTGAGATTACAAGGAAACGTTCATACTCCAATGGCTTAACTGGCAGGAAATGAGGATTCTTCTTCATTATCTGTTGCATAACTTCCCTTATTGCAACCAGTGTCTGTAAGTCCAAAATGTTCGACAAATCGATACCATCAGTATACCACATTCTCCAAAATGGGAAACTAGTAATAATCAGAGTCAAAGGACGTTAAGCTTAAGATAACAAAAGAAAAAGGCAAACGAACAAACTAATACCCTTTACAAATAAATGTGAAGAGTTTGGAGAATGAGTTTCAGTTGAATGTCTAAAGAAAATTCTGTCAAGTTTACACTAAATTTGGAATAATTACTTTTAAAGAGCTTTTATATATATTTCATAAAAAATCTGATTAATCCAAAAATTTCAATTCTTTATATTTATTTTTTAGTCATCAGAAAGTTTTAAGGTATGTATTTTATTAAAAATTTGAATAGAAAAATATCTTTAATTTTGATGTTAGTCATTTTATTATAATTAAAAATTTTTGAGTCATGCTTCTTTTATGAATTTATTATATTATTAAATTTGTATAGGTAGGTAACGCCAAGAAATTAGGATTAGTCGGCAATTTTTTCCTTGATGGCTACCCAACATCCAACCAAAGTTGAATCAAGGCGAGTCTATAAACTTTTAGATTAGGCTACTAGACTCCTCAGTTGAATAATTTCCATTTGTAGTTAGAAACTTACAGGGTTATTTGCAGCCATGCCCCCGTCTATGAGGTTAAATTCTCTGAAGTTCCCGTGAGTGTCTTCGTTCTTGAAGTAGTGAGCAGGAAAATAAGTAGAAGCTGCAGAGGTTGCTATGCATATATCCGAAAGATCAGCATCTATCAATAGGTCTCCACTCACCTTCAATTCAGGCATACATATAACCAAATTAAAAGAAACGTTTACTTCTGCAGTTGGTGAAGCAAAGTAATAAATATTTTAAGGGAAGACTCGAACAAACAAGAAAGCAAGTGGAAAGTAATTGGCGTGACACACGATATTGAAAGGAACAACACCATCACCATTCACCATGTATTATATTTCACACTTAGACAATAAACCTTGTATGAAGAGAAGATGCTTGGTTGGAGTTTCTTGATGTCAAATGTTGGGATAACCACGTTCGTCAACGTTTGGTGCAATTTTGTGTTCTTCAACTTCCCTCTTACCAGCTTCCTCAAGAATTTTCCGTCGTATTTTGGTCCAGTTAGAGCTTTTAATATATTTACTACCGAAGCTAGTGGACCTCTGCATGAGTTGCTTCGATTAAGATGGTATAAAACGAAGGATATGAAATTGCTGCAGTCGAGCAAATGTTAATAAGATACATATAAATTTTTTATATAAGTGAACACTAAATTTTACTTTGTTTGTGGGAAAATTTGAGGGCAATTTTCCAGGTAAAATGGCACTATCTCCTTAGCTGCATAGAGTGGACGATTGTTTTCGTCAGGTGCAGCTAACATGGCAGTTACGAGACCCCCAGTACTCGTCCCTGCAATTACATCAAAGTAATCTGCAAGCCTTGCATCTTCACCATCAAGTTTCTACATCAGTCGACGTGCATATGATATGTTAGAATCAAAAGTAATAAGAAAGAAGAAACTGAAGAAGTGCGTAAGTGATTTAAATTCAGAATTTAGTTTACACCCACGAATCCAAAAGGGCCTACCAAGTTTACCACTGAAACAATGAAATTAAACCTTACTTAGTAGCTTCAAAACTCTGGAATGATCAAATCATGTCTAGCTTACTATATATACCTGAAGTTCAGACTCAAGATAAGCAAGAACAACTCCTGGGATGATTCCTCTAATTCCTCCTCCGTCGATACTGAGAACAGTTATTAGATTGCCATAACAAGGGTGTTGAATGTTGACTGAATACGTCGCTCTCTCCATTTCTGAATTCCTTGAAGCTCCAAACTCTCTGTAACTCTCAAGCTAGCATATTTTGTGTACTATAAGGGAGATATATAAATATTTTCTTGAGTGCCTGAACAAACATAATTGGAAGTAGAAATATTACCAATCAACTAATAGGAACTGTCCAAGAACATAATTAAATATCTTCCAACGAAATTGACTTATCTTTTATTAATAAATTAATCTTGGCACCCATATTTCTGGTCATCCAAGCCAATGCTTGTAGTAATTAATAAGCATATAAAAGTCAAGGCATCATAAGCCGACCTGGTCGAATTTAAGACATGATTATTATATATTATGGTTCTGTTCTGTTGGTCCAGACATTATCTTTCGCATAATTACATAGAGTTTAGTACCATATTTCATTGTTTCTTTCTCAATGAACCAACCTAGTACATGGTTTCTGTGTTTTCTTTGAAATGTCACGACTTGGCTCCTTGTAACACCAAGAAGGAAGAAAAGGCAGAAAAACAACTGAATTCCAGGGGCAAGCTGGGTCTTGCTACATTATTAATAATGTTTATTATCGAGTTATTTCCTGATGAGCTAATTAACCTTAAATAAACATATAAGAAGGTTTTCTCTTGTTAGTGTGCAACAGGTGAGATTAGAAACCAGAGTAGTAGAATGGTATATACTAATTTCTATGTGGGTTAATTTGGATAATCCCACTACTCTCTATCATCACTGCATGTCTAATACCAAATTAAAACATAATATGGCCACTTAATAAACTTTTTTATAAGGTCTAATGTTCGGTGCAATCTTAAAGAAAGGCGCACCATTAGGTCAGTTCAGTCCTCTAATTAGTTTAAATTCAACTCCACCCTGTTGCATCACCAAATTATTCCTTGAGCCCATCGATGACTGTCATTACATGTACACTTTCTTTAATTAAGATACTTTACTCTTTCTTTTATTAATTTATCTAATAGAATTCTTATTACTAGCAACTGCCCCTTAGTCTAAAACTATAAAAAATATTTAAACAATTATTTATACCATTCTTTAGATCGTTTCATATTATGACAACTTGTTTTAGTTTTGCCGTTAAAGTTTTCATAACTACTGGAGAAGTAGTTAAATTGGTATTATTTTTATGTGAAAGACAAGTAGTAGAAACGAAAATTGGAAATGGAATTAAATTCACCGTCAAGATCTCTGATTAATGCTACTTTGGTATAAAGAAATTAACAACTGAACTGAAATTTAACGATTTAGATGGCGCGCATCTAGCTTCCAAGAGAGTCATCTGCAAATTGACTCTCCTAATGAATGAAGATATTGAAAAAATTGAAGGGGGTTAATAATTTCGCAAATTTTCCGTAAACTTCTTTGACACTAATAAAAATATAAAAACAAGCAAAACCGAAATAATAAAAACACCAGAAATTTGATAACGCAGTTCGACACATCTTGCCTACGTCTGTGGGGCCCTCATTCAGCTTAATCACTTTCACAGAAGTACAATAGTTTTATTCAAGGCTTTACTGAGCCGACATCACTTAACCCTTAATACTATCTCTCAACCTCACTTCCCGTGAAAGATTTTCACACTCAATAGTACGACTGCCTTGTACTAACCTCAACAGAGGATTTTCTCAATCAACCCAATAGTACGACCATCTCGTACTAACCACAACAGAGGATTTTCTCAACAATATTTAATAACAAAGATAGTTAAACGAACAACTCAAGTGATTAAAATAATAAAGAACAAAAACTAAATACACTTGAAATAAACAAGAACAATTTCCTGATGAGTTCCGCTCCATTGAAATACCCATGCACACTACCTCCACCGTGTGTCAAACGTGAGATGTAAATATTCAGCTCAAATCAATAGCATGTGCACAACAATCATCAACACACAACCTACATAAGTTCAGTAACTCCCAGGCTATCTTCAGTTGCCGCACAACCTCAACTTAGTTTCTTCCGCTTCTGTGTTTTTTAACTGATTTCAATGCCAACTGGGAGATAAGAAGATGTTCACCCTATTTTGATAGATTTTAAAAGATTCCACCGTAACTCCTATTTACCATGCCTTCCACTCAGACAATCACAACCAAGCAATTTATGCACACTCTCATCCAGGTTTCCCAATAGACAATTAATGCACACCCATTCCAACGTTGCACTTTCTCACATCAACAATATGCCTTATATCCCAACAACTATATGATCTTCACTTCAACTTTTTTTAATTCAAAGAATCGTGTGCCACACAAATACCTCATCATCAGCTCACTTATATCACTCCCACATTAACTCAATACCGCATATACTCCAAAAAGATTAACTTTTACCGTAGATTAAAGATATGCACAAATCCCTCATATAAAAAGAGTTCCACTTTAATTTAAACATGCAACAACCTTATCCTTTTAATTTCATCAATCTACCAAATCTGCAAATCCAGCAGTAATTTTCAACATATCCAGTCGTAAGATAATTCCAATATCACCATGATGATTATATGTCCAATTAAAATGTCAAAACTAAATAAAATATATATACAATATATCCTAACAGATATTTTGCGTGAGTTCACCATCCATCGTATATAGTTACACCTCAGAATTCTAGCACCCAAATTTTACAATCTAAAATTCAAATATAAACTATCTATTTTTTAATATTTTAAAAATTAGATCAAAAGTAAAACCAATATGTCAAAAAATTTAAATATAAGAGTTTCAATCGATATTACATTATTATAAATTTGGTTAAAAATTAAATAAAATTGAAAATTTTGAAATATGATTGTAGAAAACTGTTCTTGTTTATAGACAAATTTGAAATTTAATTAAAAAGACTATTAAATAAATTTTAATTTAATTAATTTTTGTTTATAAAAATTGACTAGTTTATAAAAATCAAAATATTAATTAATAAACAAATTGATTTTTAACCATAAAGATTATTCAAGTAAATCGAACTAAAATATTGAAAAGTAAACTAAAAAATTAATCAATTCATAGCTTTCACAATTAAATCGACCCAACCAATTCAATTTTTTAATCACTATTTTTTCATTAACATTACTCAATGAAATAGTAAAAAAGAGAAAATTTGCACATAAACTAAATTAAAATTCACCAATCCAAATTGTATTTAATTTTAAAATGAAACTATTGCCCTCACAACATTGTGGTTGAAACGTATGATGATATTAATATTTAATTAATTAGTAGTCATTGAAATAGTTTAACAAATTATGATTATTGTTTAATCATGATTAAATGTGTATATAAAGACAAGATTGTTACAAAAACTTCAATAATAATATGTTGATTCTGCTTTGAGTGGCATTCTTAATGTCAAAACACTGAAAAATTAACTTTAAAAGATGTACATTTTCTTTTGCATTTTAGAATAAGTTATAATTCTCTTTATAATTCTTATGATGCAAGCACCTTTGAGGTATGTTTGTAGCTAGTATTACGAAGTTGGGCTAATGTATTATGTAATTAAGTGGGTTTGTTTAGACTTGTTTATATTTTATACCATAGTTGTATGTGTGTGTGTGTGTCTATATATATATATATATATATATATATATATATATAAAATAACATAAAAGCAATACAAGTGATTATTTTTCTCTTCAAATTACAAACTTGATATGGTTTCAGAGCCTAACCCTAATATTTAAGCATCGTCATCACCTTCTTTGAACTATTCACTACAAGAAAAATGTGGATTAGCAACGGAAACTTAGCGACGAAAAAATTACCGTTGAAAATTAGCGACGGAAAGCATATTTTCGTCTCTAAAATTGAGTGATTTAGTGACGGTATTACTACTCATCGCTAAATTTGGAGGGAATTCATCGCAGCAAAATTAACAAATGAAGTTAACGACGGAAAAATATGGCCGTCGGTAATCACTACAAGTTAGCGACGAAAAATTACCGACAAAAAATATGCTGTTGGAAATTAGCAACGGAAAGCATATTTCCGTCGCTAAAATTGAGTAATTTAGCGACGGTACTAATACTCATCGCTAAATTTGAAGAAAATTCGTCGCGGTAAAATTAGCGACGGGAAAATATGGTTGTCGATAATCATTACAAATTAGCGACGAAAAATTACCGACAAAAAATACCGTCGCTAAATATGGAGGGAATTTTTGGCGGAATAAAAAATTTTGAGTTTACCTACGAAAAATTCCGTTGGTAAATGGATTTAGCAACGGAAATTTTCATTCCATCGGTAAAAAGGCGGGAATTATTGACGGAATAAAATTTTTTTGAGTTTACCTACAGAAATTTCCGTCGGTAAATTCTTTTTAAATTTAAACTCACCCGACATCTCCCTCCCACTTGTGTCCTTCTTCTTCCTTTCTTCTTCTTCCTTCTTCCTACATCTTCTCTTTGGTTTTCTTGGAGCCTATTTCTCTGTTTTGGACTCCTTTTCTGCTCGTTGGCGTTGTCTTCTCCAGCTATTGTCATTGTGTCTTTTGGTGGAGGTATTTTTGTAACTACTGTCATGTGTTTTTTCATATATTAGATGAAAGTTAATTCAAGTATTTATTACTTTTGTTTATTTGTGTATTTTATTATTGGAAAACAACTTTAAGATATAAATGTTAGTGATAGAAGGGACAAGACGTGATTTTAGTTGTGATGTTGAGATAAATTTCTGATGCATGTAAGGTGTTTGATGAAATATTTGTTATTTGAAAAAATGATTTCAGTTCTTTATTTTCAGTTCTGTTTTAGTATGAATTTCAATATTTCAATTCTTTTACTTGAAATAATGAAGTTCTCTCCACCATGATGGCTTCCAGAGAAACTAAACACTTTGCAGGTAAATTTTAAAAGATAATTTTCAACAAATTTACCGACGGAAAAAAAATTTCGTTGGTAAAATATATTGAATTTACTGACGGAAAAAAATTTTTGTAGGTAATTACCGACGGAATAGCCAATTCCGTTGGTAATTTTTTGACAGAAAAATTTTCTTCTTTAGTAAATTTACCGTCGGTAATTTCGTAGGTAAATTTACCAACGGTATAATTTCCGTCGGTAAATTTACCTACGACCGTATCTCCAACGACTTTTTTCATCAGTAAATTATGTCGCTAAATAAGGTTACCAACGGAATGTGTACAAATTTCGTCAAAAAATTTCGTCGCTAAACTCCATTTTTCTTGTAGTGGTTGTGTTGTTGTAAGTTGTTTCACCAGGTCTGATGTTCCAAAGGACGCTATGCCTAAGTCTACTTTCCTTGTTTCTGATCCATCTTCGCCTTACTATTTGCATCCCTCTGATGCTACCAGCCTGCTACTCACAAAATTGGTATTAAATGGAGAAAATTATGTTTTTTGAGAGGCCGGATTGACAACTAGTCTCAGGGCAAAAAATAAAGGAGGTTTCGTCGATGGATCAATTACGAAACCGAATAAGGATAGTCTTGATTTGTTAGCCTGGAATGTTGTGAATTCTATAGTTGTTACATGGATTAAAAATACACTAGATTCTTCAGTTTATGCTATTGTAAATTGTATTAATGATGCTTTAGTCTTGTGGGATAATATAAAATTATGTTTTTTTAAATCAAAAATGATTCTAAATTTTATCAATTGTGGACTAAACTTGGAAGCATTAAGAAGCAAGGTTTAACTGTCATGTCGTATTACACTAAACGGCTGGCTATGTGGGACAAAATTGCCATTAACACACCCACACATATTCCTGAGTTTGTGGCCTAGTTCGAAGAGATAAAATTATACCGATTTTTAATAGGTTTAGATGCACCAACGTTTGGCACTATCAGATCACAGATTTTGATCACTGATCCACTGCCCCCTTTGTCTCAAGTATATTCGATGATTGTGTAGGAAAAGAAACATCATTCCATAGCCTTCCGCAATTACGTTACTCCAGCCATTGGTTTCACAATTCAGGCCGGGTCTTTGACCATAGGAAGCTTAACAAATTTTGATCAACAACGTGGTGATTAACCTCGTCCTTATTACTCTTATTGTGATAGTGTTGGCCATTCTTACGAACAGTGTTATGATCGTACTAGAAATTATCCAACTAGGTGGATCCCGAGAGGTCATGGAGGACGAGAATGAGGATGAGGGGGTATCAAAACACCAACAACCACGGTGCCTCTGATTCGACTGTCAATGCTGCACAATCTTCCTTTGTTGCTTATGCCAATACTACCACTGTCTGTGGTTCTTCAGTCATCCCCAAACCATCTCTTGCGGTACACTTCCCATTATACTGGGTCTTAATTCAGACGAAGTTCAGCATCTAGTGAACATATTACGTGCCTCTCCATCAGATAAGTTATTTGGTAAGGATGTCGATTGTGATTTATGGCTTATTGATAGTAGGGCTTCTCATCATATGACAGGTAACTTTTCCTATCTTAGTAATATTTGAGTTATTACTTCATCTCCGGTTAGCCTTCTTGACGGCATCCAAACGCAAGCCATCAAGGCTAGTCGAGTAGTCTTCTCCTCGGGACTAGTCTTGAAGCATGTTTTATATGTCCCCAATTTATCTGTCAATCTTATTTTTGTGGGCAGAATGTGCTTTGATATAGATTATTTTGTGACATTTTTTATTACATTAGTGTTATACAGGATTGCATCTCAAGGAAGCTTATTGGAGCGGGTGAATGGCATAACGAGGTTTACTACTATTAGCCACTAACCTAGGCTACTACTGCATTAGCTGCAAGGGTTTTCGAGTTAGCATATTTATGGCATAAGCATCTTAGTCATCTGTCAAGTCAGCTTCTCTCTTTTTTTCCTGGCATAAGTTCTACTTCAGTTTTAAAAAAATAAGTTGTGTGATGTGTGTTGTCAAGCAAAACAGACTCGAAGTAGTTTTCTTAGTAGTGACAGTCATGCAACTAATTGTTGTTAATTAGTTTATACAGACATTTGTGATCCTTATCATATGAGTTCCCTTACAGGGGCACGTTATTTTCTTACTATTGTGGATTATTTCAGTCTTGCAATTTGGGTTTATGTAATGATTAATAAAAGTCAAGTATTTGTTACATAGTTTTTGTGCTAAGGCTGTCACACAATTTGGGAAACATGTTAAAATTATTAGAAGTGATAATGGCCAGGAATTTTTGTTCAGGACCCATATTGCGATTTTATAATGTAAATGAATGATGTAACATCAAACTAGTTGTAATGACACCCCACAACAAAATGGTCATGTTAAGTATAAACATAAATATATTTTAGATGTAGCACGTGCCTATTGATTTTTGGGGTAGTGTGTTTTAATAACAGCATGTGTGATTAATTGGACTCCAAATATGCTTCACAAAGAAAAACCCCTAACGATGTCCTATTCTCTAAACCACCATTGATGGATTGCATGCGTGTTTTGGGTGTTTGTGCTATGCTCACAATAAACTAAGAGACAGAGATAAATTTGCAGCTAGGGGACATCAGTGTGTTTTTTGGGTTACCCTTATGAGCAAAAAGGCTGGCGTGTTTAGAGACACGTGAGGTATTTGTGTCTCATGATATTATTTTTTATGATTATTCCTTCCCATGATGTATCGTTTCCTCTTGATGATCGACCATCTATTCCGTATGTTAAAAATTGATTTTGGGCACTGTCTCCACCAAATGCACCATCACTAGCACAAGCATCATCTTTGGTGGATACTACTGCACCACCCAGCTCATCGATAAGGGGAGTGTCCCCTGAGTCCTCACCACCATCCATCAATGATGCTAGTTCACATGCCCACACCAAACCACAAGATGACAACAGTAAACCTCAACAAGTTCATAAACTTCCTGCATATTTTAGTGATTATTATATGTGTTAGTCGGCCCGTATCCTTGACCCCATTTTGTTGTCCATCTCTCTGTCATCTTCTTTATGTACGCCCTACCCATTAATTAATTATGTCACATATAATCGCTTCTCACCTGCCCCACTCGAAGTTTCTAGCTACTATTACTGTAGGATATGAGCCCTGGAGTTATAAAGAGGCCACTCAAGACCCTCATTAGTGTGAAGCGATGAAGAAAGAAATCGATGTGTTGGAGAGAAACAACACCTGGACACTTGTGGACCTTCCTCTAGGTAAACATGCTTTGGTGTGTAAATGGGTGTACCGCATTAAATACAACTCTGACGGTACCATCAAGTGTTACAAGACTCATCTTGTTATCTTTAGAAATGATCAAGTTATCAGTGTTGATTACTGAAACTTTTTCTCATGTTGCAAAACTAGTTACTGTTTGTATCTTGTTAGTTGTTGTGGTCAAAGATTGGGAGTTACATCAGTTAGATATTAATAATGCATTTCTTAATGGGGACTTGCAAGAGGAAATGTATATAAAGCTCCCACCTAGTTTCTCTTCTTCTACTCCCACGAAAGTGTGCAAACTTCATAAGTCAATTTATGGCCTTCGTCAATCTCCCCATAACTGGTTTGTTAAACTTGGTTCCGCCCTGCACTCTTATGGGTTCTTTTAGTCTCATGCTAGCCATATCTTCTACCCTCGAGGCAACATTTTTCTTGTGGTGCTTGTTTATGTTGATAATCTTACATTGTCTGGCAACAATTTGAATGCATGTGTAGCTTTCAAGCAATATTTGAAAACTTGTTTTCAGATGAAAGATTTGAGTGTTTTGAAGTATTTTCTCGGCATAGAGGTGGCCCGTAATCCTAAAGGCATTTTTTTAATTACTACAGAAATATACATTAGATATCTTGTCTAGAGCTGGACTTTTTGCTACTAAACCTGCAACTTTTCCTATGGAGCATAACCATAATCTAGCCAAGGCTTCAGGTCCTCTTCTCGATGATCTCATGCAGTACTGTCGCCTAGTTGGTAGTCTTATGTACTTGACTATTACTTGCCCTGAAATCAACTATTATGTTCATATATTGTCACGGTTTCTCCAGACACCAAGTAAAGAACATCTTAATGCAGTATATCTTGTTCTTTGTTATTTCAAAGAGAGCCCAAGACAAGGTTTATTTCTTCAATCTGCTCTGCAACCAATTGCATGCTTACAGTGATTCTGATTGGGTTGCCTATCCATTGACTCACCAGTCCCTCACTGGCTATTTTGTGTTACTTAGGTGCTTATCGGTTTCCTGGAAAACCAAAAAAGAACCTACAGTCTCTGGTTCATTGGCAAAAGCCGAATATCGCGCTATGGTTGTTGTTACTTGTGAACTCACTTGGCTTACGTCTATTCTTGCGTCTCTTGGTATTCCTCATCATCCTCAAACTATGCGACTCCTTTTTAATAATCAAGCAATTCGTCACATTTGCCTCTAACCCAGTGTTTCATAACCGTACTAAACACAAAGACGTGGCTTGTTATTATGTTCGTGAGAAGCTCATGGAAGGGCAAATTAGTCTCGCTATGTTTGGTCTTAAGCTCAACTAGCTGTCTTGTTTACAAAAGCCCTTAGTCGTCAACAGTTTGTGTTGTTATTTTCCAAGTTGGATATTTGAGATCTCTACGCTCCAACTTGAGGGGGAGTATTATGAAGTTGGGTCAGTGTATTATGTAATTAAGTGGGCCTATTTACGCTTGTTAATATTTTATACCCTAGTTGTATGTACATATACATACATATACATATATATACATACATATACATATATACATACATACATATATATATATATATACATATATATATATATACATACATATACATATATACATACATAGATGCATACATACATGCATACATACATACATACATACATATATACATACATACATACATACATACATACATACATTTATAAGATTTGGTTTCGCCCTACCTTCAACTCTTCTGAGGTCGAACTACCAACCCCAGTATTGTTGGAACGCAGGATGGTTTTTACTGCGATTCGAACACAAGACGTGAGAGTTACCTATAAGCTATGATACCACTGATCTACCCAAAACTCGAGTTGAAGGTAGGGCGGAACCAAATATTTGTTGTTGAATTGTGTTTTGTTTTTGTATTTCATTGGTTATTTGCATCGTCATTGCTTGTTGTTTTAATAATTCTATCATTTGTTCTTTTACTTCTTGTATTTCTTGGGTCACACTCATAATGTATGTTTAAT
>JANVCQ010000006.1:3375792-3418292 GCA_025531925.1 Erythroxylum plowmanianum | reverse complement strand
GCTTCTCTTTATCTTCGCCATCTTTAACTTCACAACCTTTTCTCCATCCAAATAAAGAGAAAGACTTTAGCTTGCTTCTTCCCTTTGTTTCGATGTTGTTGCTCTGGAAGTGCTTGCCTTTCTGGTTGCAATCATAACTATAATTCATATTGCTGAAATTGTGATCGTTTATGATGCTGTCGCTGGTACTCTTTCTGGGGTTTTGGTCTTCTAACAAGTCCGTGATGGGAAGTGTGAAGCTGTCCATGGAGTTGGTCGACGAGCGGGGAGACACAGGAAGTTGAGAGAGGAGGCGGAGAGGAAGCAAATGACCGTGGAAGAAAATGTCATCAGCTGGAGACAAATCAATAGCAAATGTTGGCTGGTTTTTGGCCTTATCAGGAACTGGTGTTGAAGAAGAGTGAAGAGAGATTGTGAAGGAGAATTCATGGGAAGGAGATGAAGACGAAGAAGGTGGAGAAGCAGAGGTTGTTGTTTCCTGCTGCTTAGCTTTCAGTTCCTTATCTTTTGCCTCCTGTTTCGTTTTCCCAGCTTCAAACTTTTCTCTGCTGCTTGGATGCTGCTGAATTTCCATCGTCACAGGACTGTCCTGAAGAACTGATAAGATCTGTTTGTTGCAGTAGAAGAAGAAGCTCTTCACTTTTATCCTCTTCTCTTTGTTCCTTAGACCGACAGATGTTGCCAAAAACTTTTCGGAAGGATCAATGGTATGAGGAACCAAATGGGAACGTGTTGAAGAATTTGGAAATCGAGAGGGATGATGATAGAATGAGGGAGTGAGAGTTTCGTTGTAGTTTGTTGGCAATCAGCAATTGGGCTTCGTATGTCTTTACTACAAAGATAATTGAAACCCCTTAAATTATTATAAAATAAATTATTCTAAAACAAATTGTTACGTAACCATATGTAATAATTTAGACTCTTAGTGTATAAATTATTACGTAAGCATATGTAATAATTTAGACTCTTGGTGTATAAATAATAATAACAAATTTTTCGATAACTTAATAATTCAAAATCACTTTAATAGTTAATAAAATATGTAGTATAAATTATGTATAATAAATAAATTATTAATTTACAATCAATTAAATAGCTAATAAAAGCTTTTATTTAATAAAGTAGTAATTTAAAATCAACTAAACTACTAATCAAAAGCTTTTGTGTAATAAATTAACAATTTAAAATCAATTAAATAGCTAATAAAAACTCTATATCATAAATTATGTAATAAGTTAATATTTTAAAATTAATTAGATAATTAATAAAAAATTTATTTGATAAATCAATTACGTAATTAGTTAATGACTTTTAATCAGTAATTTAAAATAAGGTAAATAGCTTCTTCTTTTTTTTTGATTCGAGAAAACCCCGTAGGTAGGCCAAGCGGGCACACCTCTCCGAGGGCTCAACTGGCACACCACCGCACAGGCGGGTCAAGCAAGCGCACCTCATCATCGAGGGCCCAACTGATATTCCATCTACAGTTAAAACCCCGGCTGCCCCAGGCTCTTACAAGAGAGGCTAGCAGGGAATCGAACCTGGGACCTAACCGAAGCTAAGCCCCACTCTCAACCATCTAGCCACGCCCCTTGAGGGCGGTAAATAGCTAATAAAAGGCTTTGAATATATCTTATCCTTTACACAAAATGTTGAATAAGATAGAAACTCAAAACTCCTAATCTTGAG
The DNA here is from genome assembly GCA_025531925.1 of Erythroxylum plowmanianum. Taxonomy (NCBI): domain Eukaryota; kingdom Viridiplantae; phylum Streptophyta; class Magnoliopsida; order Malpighiales; family Erythroxylaceae; genus Erythroxylum; species Erythroxylum plowmanianum. Next base: position 3,416,603 of record JANVCQ010000006.1, on the reverse strand, counting down.
TTCTCTCTACCACTTGAATCAACCTTTTTCTTGGGTGGACTTTATCTTGATTGTATTATTCTTCGCATATTCACACAAGAGTGTGTGGTGGCTGAAGCAACTCTTTGAATGTCGGTAGGTCCTTCTCAAAATCTAACAGCTATTCCAGATTTTGGGAATGGGAAATCACAAACACCCCACCAAAAGCTTAGATCGAATTGCCAAACCCAAGACTTGCTCTTAAGGTACATTGTAATTACTGGAAGTTGATTACTTGTACCAATTTTACTGTTCTAACTCTATTTTAATTCATCTCATTTATATATTTATGTATATCGATTTTGCTATTCTAACCCCACATAAATATATAAATGAGATAGAATAGAACAGAGTTTTACTACACATAGATATGTTGATGAGTTTCAACTTGCAATTTCTTTGCATAACTACTACGTTTAACACCTATCTCTTCTATGGTACATTGGGAAAATTGTACGGTCTAATAGGTTTCTAAATATAGTGATGTATCTCTGTTAGTATTATACCTGAAAATGAACAGAAATATGGGATCTAAAGAGAAAACTCTCATTTATTTCTAATTATGATAAGACATGAAACCAAATGGTTTGTTTTCAGTTGAAGGACCGAACCCCACCTTACCCAACAAGAACGACTTTGGCACAATTACATTTCTCAAGTCAATCATAATCAAGGGTAATACCAAGACACGCAAACAAAGGAAAATATGATATTTTCCGGAAAACAAATCAATTTAGTCCTCATTTATCACCTTAAATTATATTTTCTATTAAACAAATTTTAAATTAGTGAAACTTCCAATATAGGGGTTTCTTTTTTCCCTAAGATAGTTATGTGAAGAAAACAAAAACAACCACAGCTGTTAGGCAAAGAAGTGGGAAGACCCCACACACACGTGTGTGCACAGTGGTCCAGTTCTTCCATAAGAAGAGTTATATACGTTTTGTGTTTAGGTCAACATCCCAATCATGGAGCCATTATTTTCTCTCTTCTTTTGGATGCACTCTTCGTCCATGCACATCCTCTCTAATTCAAACACCCTTTTCTCTATTATTGTATAATAAGATTAAGAAAAAGCAGAATGAAATAAAGGAAGGGAGTATGTACTGAAAAAACAGAAGTTTCATGGCAGCTGCCATAAGATCCTTTCCTTTGGTGCAAATACTTGACATTTTCTGCTTTTGCCACTGTCCATTCTTTATAATCTCTGTACTTAATATTCTTCCTTCAGAAGACAGAGCCTGAGAGCCAGTCTTAGGATAGGAAAAAAGAGAACATGATATCTTTTAACCAAAAAGTTCAAAGAAAAAACAAACCCAAAGCCATTCTCTCCTTCTATTCCTCCGAACCACATCACACGTTGGAGTATGCCGATGCAGTAAAAAGTTTGGCCAATGAATGTTTACTCTCAAAGACTTATCACGTGTGCGCTTTCAAACTACAGAATCACTACTTACGGGTCCACAGAGACTAGAAAAGCAAGACTTCAAAAGCTCTAAGAGTTTGGGGAATTTGTTCTGACACGAAAATTGCCTCCAGGATAGGACTGAAGATTTTATCATCTTTCTAGGTGAAATGAATAAGAACCGTAGTTTGGGATGTGTCTATCCAAAAAGGGTTGGAGATGGCGTATGGAAACGTTTTGACATTGAAGTTCTTACAAATGACAAAATAAGTTATTCAAAACAAGAAGAAACATACAACAGAAGTCTCCATTAAGAACACGACTAGTTCACATGCAATTTGACTACCATGCGAAGGTACAGCCAGGAAATGTCCACATATTGTCCCGAAAGGGATGGTCCCAATCGTGTGGATCCACAGGAAACGCTAAGCCGTGCTCGAGGCCACTACCCATCAGACAAGACTCAACATAAGCAAAAGGAATAACAACTTACAGGAGCCTGCATTTCGATAGCCTTGATGGGAATACATCACACTGTCTGGACGGGTTCAAGGCCTATCAGAGTCTTCCTTGACCAAGTCACAACAAGCGAATTTCTAAAAGCTTCAGAGATAACCAGTCAGGAGCAAGCCACAGATTAAGAAAGAGAGAAAGAATATTGTTTACTGCTAACTAGCCACACCGAAAGGAATGGCTGATTAACAAAAAACATGGAATTATCTTTTGAACGAAATTAAAAACGTTGGATAGCCAACTATCCTATCCTAAGATTTACGTAATCGACAAAGGCGCGACTTTTTACATGTAACAAATTCATTCCATAAGCTGATTATCGAATTTTTCCCCTAATGTGGGATGAATCTGTATCAAGTAATTGTAAAAGATCCTTATATTGTGACATTACAAATGAAGCAGCCTTCAGGCATTTGAAGTCAGCTCTGTGAACAGGAGAGGGATGACTCGGTTGGAAAAATTTAAGAACTCCTGGTGTGTTGATCAGCCAGTGGGCTTATCAATCTCCTTCAAAAATGCTTCACGTCACAAACTTAGGTCAACAACGCTAGTAGCTTTAGTTCAAATCTTCACACTTGCAGCGAGGGAACTCCTAAAAAGAGATCCAAATGTGTGCTTTGATAATAGACAAATGGATCGATATGGGCAAATATCCCTTCAAAAATTAATACTGTAAGGAAGTTCCATTTTTCCATTTAAGCTGGACTCCCAGTGAATGACAGCCTCTGATGCTAGTCACTTTGACTACTATGCCTATCTGCTAAAATAGAACAAGAACAAACCCAATTATCAATCTTTCAAAGAAGGAAACTTCCGAATGACTCGTATAGAGAAAAATTACTGTACCTCCTGATCGTCTTTTGCCTTCCATGGCTTCTCTCTTCTCTTGGCAACTTAAGCAAAGAAAAGGGCCATCCCAGGGACGTAACCTTCTTGAAATTGTTGAACCCACGTGTATTGAGACGCCTTCTTCAGGTTTTATCTCTACTTGACAGACCGCACACATAAACAACTTAAACATGTTGCACAGGGGATATTTCGTATTTAACCTGCATCCAATAAAACAGTGCCTCATGTTATGACAGTAAAACCTACACCTTGTAGACAAACAGTTGTGCGGACATAAGTAATATGTATCCACCCAGGCACGTCAACATACGAACAAAGCACTCTTTAACCACAAAAGGCTCAACATAGAAACCCAGAAGGAAAAAGAAATAGCCAACAGAGATCATCTTCACAGCATCAACCTTTCTGAAAGCATAGCAGATCCATCTTCATATAGTTCTTCCAAAACATCTGGTCCTGCATACTTTTTATCAATTTGAGGAGCTGTTTCAGAAGATTTTTTCCGAAACATGGACTTGAACACTCCTTTACTATGCTTCTTCAGTGTTGGCAAAGGAGCAACTGGCTTCTCTTGAGGTAATATATCAATTACAATGCAGGTGGTATCATCTCTAAGTCCCTTCAGCTGTACTGCTTCCTAAAAAAGTAACAAATAACAAATACTACATTCAGAAATAATTGATCTGAAGATGTAAATACTGATATATCATATTTTACATCCATTCAGCTGAAGTGAGGGCCAACATCAAAATTGCTGTCGCCAAAACAACTTAAAAATCTAAACCGTAAGAAAGTACATCAGAATGCTAGCACTATCATACTTTTACAATCTGGGAGGCTGCAGCTTCTGCAGGCATCCCACGACAACAATCAAGTGCCACCTCTGCAGATACGACATCCCAAACACCATCACTTGAGATGATAATCCTACCTCCCGCAGTAGACAACTGCACATTTTATAAATTAATAAAAACAGGGACAAGATAAAGCCACAATCCTCAACAGAGACCTGAGAAGAGATAAGCTTATAATTCTCAGTGGACAAGAACATATCAAAGGGAAAGTACATGCAAGCATGCAACATCTCCAAGGACCAACCTTAACTTGCTTCACAAAAGGAACAGGAACAATGAATTCTCCAACATCAACATCTCCTATAGATCGTGAAAGACACAAGCCACCAGGCCAACATCTCAAAGGACCGATCTACAAAAAATTAACAAGCAAGTAGAAAAGCATCTAAGCATCAGTTTCGTGTATATATGTCTTGGATATAGCTTATCATAACATTTTGAGCATTTGACACGATTCAAAACTATGACAAGACATCTTACTATGCATAAACAAAGCTTAAATACTTTACAACTACAGTACTGCACTAATAAGAATCTAATATCAAGCTAACTAATTAAGCAAAAACCTTTGCAAACAGCAGACAAAACCTTGTAAAAAGAACATCATTGTCTAAGACAAGTGACAAATACCTCCGCCCCACCACCAGTGTTTAGCCGTCCCACTTCACCTCCACTGGAGGTCACACGCTCTACCCTAATACAACACAAAAAAGAAATAACGCTTTGGTGAAAAATAATGCGTGCAAACAGAAGCATCTGAGAAACTCATTGCATCTGACTTACTCCTCAAAATTGCTATCAAGCCTGTGGTCTGCTGACAAGTAATAGATATCACCTTCAGCAGATTCAAGAATGCACCTGGAGTCGCCAACAGAGGCAACTGTCACAACCCATCCATCTATTATCACAAAAGTCACAGTTGTTCCAGATGTTTGCGCTGAAAAGGAGAAAAAACAGGAGAACAGATTAAGCGAGTTCAAAGAGCATTTACAATAATCAACTTACAACTACAAGCATGTGAATGTGAATGTGAATGAAAAAAGTTCTTATTAGTCAATCCGTCTGAGGATGACTTCACAACATTCTCAACAACATGTAGAATTCTCGGTAATAGGACAGACCTTTTGATTGAAAATCTTTATCTGTTTTAACAAACCCAGCAACCAAAGCCCTAGGAAGTGCTGCCAACCATTCATCCCTGTTTAGATCTGGAGGAATGCCGGATATGACATTATTTAAAAGATTCTCTTTAGTGTATATCGCAGCTGCAGATCCATTGTGCCCATCAAACAACTGCAAAAAGATCATCATGACCATCCTACTTGAGGAAAAACTCCACAGATTAATAAACTTGTGACTACAAGAAGCAGCTTAATCTCAAAGGCTCTAAAGAAACTGAAAAGGCGCCAAAAAGTCAAAACAGGTGTTGTAATATCCTCTCAAGTACTCAATTGATCAAACATCCAACATCAGTTACCAATATGTTAAACATAAATTTCGTTCATGCAAATAGGACGTCTCAACTAAGTAATCAGGCTAATCTGATCACGAACAAAACAATTTCCAATTCTGGAATTAAGTCATCAGAGGCCAAGATTTACCCCAAAAACGGAATAAGTGGTGACCCCATCACCAACAACCCTTTGGCATTCAGTTTTAAGAAGTGTAAAGTCTTCTCCTTTCTTGCTCTGGTTGGCCTGACCGTGTAAGATCTCCGGTTTTTCCACTTTCTCATGTGCCAACTCTCGCTTTAACAGCACCGAAAGCGGCACCGTTTGATGGCCTCTCGCAGACATCGCTAATCATACACTAAATTCAACCACCCACTCGCTGCTACTTCCTCAGACGTGTCACCGATTCACACCACCACCACCTTCAGTTCTACAACAAACTGCAAAACCGAAAAAGATAAAGAATAAAGTAAACTACATAGAAGATACTTCACATTCACTGAAATGAAACGAAATGAAGACGAACAGAATCAAAGAGATCTTCACAGAGACAAACTACATTAAAAAGAAAAGGCATAAATACGGTACAACAAACTTCAACGATCTGTCATTTAAAAGAAGAAGGTAATCTTTTGAGACAGAAACGGAAAATCCGAAAACGAGTAAAACCAAACAAGGAAACAAAATCAGCGACCAGGTTATGAGATAAATGTGGAAAATATGTCCCAAATAAAACCGTTGAATTTTCCAAATCTCGACGAGAACAGATTCAGAAACGGAAAGAAACAAATAACAGAAACATAAAGAACAAAGGGTAGGATGGGAGACAGTGAGAGAGAGATTACGGTGGAGGTGCGCCGATAAAAGAACTTTACGCGTGAAGTGATACAATTGGAAGTCGCCACTATCGAGAAACTCGGATCCCGGCGAGCTGCGAGAATTCCATTGTCGAAAACTTTGAAACTAACAGTGAGAGGCAGAGACACGGTGAGAGAGCGCGGGGCAGAGATTAAGCAAATTACAATTACTATATAATATGATCAGTCAATCAATTATTACAAGAGGAAGCACATTTTTCTATAGGTTGACGTGTCCAAAACGCGCGGTACAGGCCGTCCGGCGCCGTTTCCCTCCACACCTCGACTATATCTTTGACGTCTTTGGCGGGCATCGTGTTGACCCCGTTTAGTTACATTCATAGTACCAGCGGTGAAAATAAAGGAAAAAGTAAATAATTAAAAAAAATTCAAATGAAGTTAAACGACGTCTTTTTAGTGAAATAATCATAAGATAAATCAATAAATAGACAAAAATAACATCATATCATATTATGTAATTGATTTGATTAGCTGTTAAACTTAAACCTACGACCTATGACCCAAGACCCGAAACTCTCGGCGCCAGTTATCCCAATCATACATAGTCTTACACGTTCTTTACTAAACATCTTAAACTATGATTTGAAACTTTAAATAGCTTTAATTATATATTTATATATATATATATACTATGATTTGAAACTTTAAATAGCTTTAATTATATATATTTATATTTATATATATATATATAGATATAGATATATATATAATTTATGATTAATGTAATCAGACATGGTGTTGGTCACGTTGGCAAGGGAAAAGCGCGTGGAAGGTGACAACTGGTGTGGATTTCCGCGTGAAGTGAAGAACAATGATAGCGTTAATAATTATTATTATAAGTAACTGCGCTAATTAATCAACAACCGCTGCTAATAAAAAATAAATAAATATGAAACAATGGGCTTAGTGGAATAGTGGGTCACGGGACCAGGTCAATGGGACCCCACGAACGTGAAGGCGAAATTACATAGACAATGTCAAGCCACTTTCCTTTCTTTTGCTTGGCTCAAAGGCATGTTGAAGTGACGGAATGCAAGTAAAAAAATTAAAAATTAAAATGAATAAACAACAAGAAAAAAGTCGGTCTACCTTTTTTGGGTCTAATATTGAATATGGATCACATGCCAGCGACAACAGCAATGGGGTTGGATACAATTTGGAGGAATCAACTATACGCGGAGGACTTTCAGCGCATTTATGCAAGCATTTCAAAGTCAGGTATCGTTCATTGCTAGAGTAGTTGATGAACGGAATCAAGTGAAAGCCCCCATATGGATGATACTTACCGTCACCATCTTCGTCTAGCGAAGTTAAAACTGTCTGAGACTCACCAACCAAAATCCGCCATTAACATGGGATTGAAGCAATGACTTGGATGTAACTAAATCAAGTCAATGCTGGTACTTCCCTTCATTTTTATTTTTACATTCATGTGAATCAATATCATAGCGACAGCAAATTCATTTCGTCTTCAAAACAAATGCAACTAGTTTAGCAAATCTTGAGTGCTGAATTTCTTACAAATTGGAACAATAGCACTAGTTAAAACAAAATCAGCATAATATTTGTACATTTTTCATTATTTTTTCCCCTATTTCAACACCCTCCAAGCTAAGGGCTTCTTCTATCCCGCATATTCACAAATTTGTCACTAAAAAAACTTTACAATCTTGATCTTCTTATGCACCTGATAGGGTTAAACGGAGTGTGCCTCCTTGAGAAAGTACGGGGGCGTGCATTGAAGGATGCAGATGAACTTATGTCCCAACCTTCAACATCTCTAGGAACACAAACGTCAAAAAGGATCTGACCAAGAACTCCATGAGCATTGATACTTGGCAGTTTGCTCAGATGAATCAAATCTTCCTTCTGTTGATCTTGAACTGCCCCGACATCTCTACCCTCATAATACTCCAATGAACTTGGCATATAAAGATCAGTAGAGGATGTGGTAGCTCCCCTAATGCTCCTGTCTGGACTGTAAATTGCCTTTTTCAGATTACCAATTTTTGATTTCTCGTCATGTGACCCTTCCAAACCCATCTTTTCTCCTTCAAGTAATTGAATTCTTTGGGAATAAACAGCAGCTGCCTTACCAAGGAGCTCGGTCACAGCAGCCTGGTAATCAATCGGATAAAGCCGATAATGACCTAACCAACATCAAGATACCATCAAATTTAGAAAAATATGGTGAGAAAAAAAAAATACTCTGTTCTCCGAAAAGCACACAATGCAACCATGATTAAACATAGGATTACCAAACTTTTGAGACATACCTACATGAGGAGACCCATTCATTGTCACCAATTTGACATCTCCGCCAAGTTCACGTAGCCTTTGAGTAAAATTGCAAATTACTTGATAAGAAGCGAGTTCATCATTGTCTGAACAAAGAATTAGATACGGAGCCCTCATACTCTACAGCACGAGGTACAAAGTTAAATTAAGAAAACAATAATAAAATTGCATAGCTCTGTATTAATATATACTTACAACAGAAGAGTATAGAGTCTGCCAATATTCAGCACGTTGTGATTCAAACTTGTTCAGGAACATTGCATCAAGACTTTTGCTAATGCCATTTGCAATCCATGAAAATATTCTTGGTGGATTAGACACTCCAGTAACAGATGGGTGAACAGCAAATCGTCTTCCCAAATCACTAATAAAATCCACTGGACTAGAATCAAAGATAAAGCCTGCTATACAGTCCCTTACCAGCTTACAGTCATCCTTTACATAAAAAAATATTGACGTCAAGAGATTGAATGATTGCAATCATCCTTTATTATGAAAAATATTAAGGAACAGTCAGGAGATAGAATGAGATATAAGAATAAGACAAGTGTAGAAAATGCAATTGTAGAAAAATGGAAAATAATGGAACAGAATGTTGGACCATTGCATTTAAAAGTTTCGATGATATTTATACCAAAAACTAGTCACCCCCATAAAACCATAAAATAGGACAGTTTAAGCTAAGACAATAGTAAAGAACTAAGCATGATAGCATTGCAGGCACAGAACGAACTTAGAAAGCAAAAGTTACTTATGAACTTGAAAGACCAATATACCAGATTCAGAGTTACTACACACTTTGCTTCAATGATCTGCACAAAAGAGAAAATAGAATGTATTTACTCTTCTAGAGACTAAATAGTCGAAAGTTTCAACAATGAGAATAGATAAAGAGTTGTAAATTGGCTTGTTTACCTGCAGAACCTTGTACATGCAGGCTTTGGGACCACCAGAAAATGATGCAAAGACTACAGGGCATGGCCTAAGCTTCAGCTCCTATACATCAAAAAAAAAAAAAAAGACAAAGCAATTACAACTAGGCAAAATTATCTGAAGAGCTGCAGTTCAACTTGGAAAAAGTGCCAATAGCAAGAAGATGCTGTGCAAAGTCTAATGCTACATCCATCATTCACCAATTGAATTAGAATAGTTGCTTTCCAATGGCAAAAAGTGTTCCACCAGCATTCAAACAATATCTATTATAACTAACCTCAAGAAGTTCCCGGAGAATGTCCGATGCTAAAGCTTCAGCCTTTTCTGGGAAGAACCTGCACATGTCACAAATATTAGACATCAAGATCAACTGAGCTTGAAAAGTCAAATACTTATTATCAAAAAATAAGCAGAAAATAACGAGAGGAATCAGATTTAGAATCAATCATTATAATTGAGAGGTTAACAACAGCTAGCAGTTAAGAAAGCATTGTCAGTACCATTTATTTATTTACATAGAAGTTTAATTTACTCCCTTGGAGAAATATACTGGTAGTGTTAACATCGCTCTACCTCCACCTCCAGATAAAATGAAATATCATCGAAACAGCTTTTAAGTTCATCAGAACAGAGGAGGAAAAGATGGGACAAGGGATTGGTCAAGTTTGGTGAACAAAATTCCCCAACCTTTTTAAGGACCATAACTTCAACAACAGCCATATCAAATCCTTCCCGTCCTTCATGTTTCTCAGTGTAAATGCAAATTTTTTAAGGGAGAGAGGACAATCCCCATCACTTGTGAACATTTATCCATGAATTATAATGGCTCCAAATGATAGATAGGAGAAATGAATCTATCTTAAATTCTAAATTACATAGTGTTTAGACTAGCATTTCCAGACACAAAATCAGTTCAAGAACAAAAAACAACAGAAACCATATTTCTGCCTATAACAAATGGAAAAGATTTCAACAGAAAACCAGAGAAAAGAAAAGGGAAAAAAAAACTTACAAATTTAGGAATTGAGAATGACAAATGAGGGAATCCCATCCTAGAGAAGAGTAGAGCTGAACGTAGCTCTTAACATGCCTCTCTTGACTCGACATCCAAGCAAATATCACCACAATTCCTTCTCTTTTCTTCCCCTTTCTCCCCCAATAATACCTACCCCCAAATCCCCACATCTCCTCTCTTTTCCCTTCCAAGAAATACAAAAACAAACACGTAAAACGGGCTTCGCAGAACTGTTTGCAGCAACTCGTCGCCGATAAGCTTGCTCAAGTTCGGATAAAAGTACAATTTGAAGACAATCGGATCCGATTTATGGACAATGATGTAGAGAGGGTAGGGAATGTCCCTCCAAGGCTGTTCTGGTTTTTGTCGTCACAGATTTTTCATTGCACATATTCATTTTAAGCGTTGAATTATTTGATCCTCTGGGGAATCCAACACCCAATGCTCCGTGCAATTGGTTACTGTAGCTAATAACAATTCGCCACGTCACGAGCCATTTGCTTAGTTTGATTGGATGGATCAGAATTAGGAAGAGTCAAACCGTGCTCAATTAGCGCACGCAATGTGAAGCGGGCGGATAGACGTTAAAGGGCAGGCTGCTGATTATCTTTTTTATAATATATATATGTGTAGCCCAAAGTGGGTGTCAGTGAAAGGAACGGTGTGGCCTAATAATCGAAGAAACAGGAACATGTCTAATTTGTCACTCAGTTCATGCCAAGAAATTCACCAATGTCACACATCTAATCTTTTAAATCAAATATAAATTTAGCTTCACCAATCACAAGAAATCACGTTTTTCGTATGTCAATTCCTTTTAGAAAGTAGCAGATGTAAATAGCTTTTGTATTATATTAGTTAAGAGTAATCCTTTCTAAATTTTCATTAATGAATAATTATTGTTGCATTAGATGGGTAGATGAACGGGATAGTTTCACTCTTTACAAAGGTTTCGTATCTTAATATTATTAAACGAGCCTCGGCTATTGCTATTACAGGTGGGCTTCTCCGGGATAGTGACGGTAACTGGAAGGGCGCATTTACACAATACCTTGGCTGGTACACTCCATTCACTGCGGAACTCTAGGGCATCTATACCGGGTTGAACCTTGCGTGGATTCTGAGGTACCGCCAGATCAATTTTGAAGTGGATTCCGCAGCAGTGATCAAAGTCTTATCTTTCCTGGTTCACCAGACTAGGTCTCTCAACTCTCTAGTTCGAAGCATCAATGAACTATTTAACAGGAACTGGACTGTTGTTCATCGACACATCTATCAAGAGAGTAACAGATGCGTCGACTGGCTTGCAAATTATGCGAGTCATTTTGATGTTGGAGTCACTTATTTTGCCACACCTCTTATAGGGTGTCACATGATCCTTTTGCTGTGTAATTTTGGATCTTTTCTCTTTATTAAAAAAATATTTTTAAATGCCAGGTTAGTATATCATCTTTGTGATATTAAACAAGTTAACTTATTTTGAAATTTGACTAAATTTTTAATTCTATTAAAATTTGAATTACTATTTTTATTATTTTAAAACTTAAGATTACATGCTCTTATACACGAGTCATACACAATAATATCTCCTTTGGTGAATATCCTCATCGTAAGTTGTGATGTATCCTTGTCTAACATCTCGATATCCCTAATTAAGTTTAAACAATGCTTGAACTTCTCTATATTAACTAACTTTGTTGATATGTCAACTGCATTATTCAAAATGTAAACTTTTTCCAACAAGATTTGTCTATGTTATCAATTCCCTGATTAATGAAACTTCATTTCTATGTTGCTTAGTCTTAACATGGTACACTTGATTCTTATCAGGTAATGGTACCTTTAGTATCACACTACATTTAAAGTCCACCTTAATCAATGTTCACCTCCTTCGCTGTCCTTATAGTGAAGGAGCCTTAGTCACTGTCATGTACTTTACTTTAATCGAAAACATTGTAACCATAGATTGTAATGTTGATTTCTAACAAATAAGCCCTCTTGCAAGAATAAAGACTTACCATTTAGCTGATCTCATGTTATCCAAATCTCCTACATATTTTGAATTCTCATACCCTAAATTTAAAAAATCACCTTTATTAACTGCTAAACATAAACCAACCTTTTTTATCGAAATATTCACAATAAATAATATAAAGAAAACTCCAGACACTTTTAATTTGAAACTATTTACAATAAACACTTAAGAACTTCCTATTTAAATCTATTAATTAAGAACTTTCACAAAGTTATCAAGCATTGAACGTGCATAATATTAAATGAACTAAACATGATAACTTTATATAATCTTATAAGACTGTATGGACCAAGTAAATTAAAAGCCACTACTTTCACTAGATTTACTGAAATTATACATTTTTATTTAACAATTCCACTAAGACGATTGAGAACAAGTTATTAAATAAAGTTGACCACTTTGTCACATCATCGATCCACTTTGCTACAACTTTAAATAGTGCCATAAATGGGGACCTACTTTTGATGGTTATAAGAATCAAAATTTTGGCATGTGGAGTTTTCACATAGCATGTCAAATCGTTCAAATTAAGCAAGAAATTTTGTCTAAATTGGAGTTTATAGAGTTTGAAACAAATCTAATATAATATAAAAGAATTGGAAGGGAGACAAATTAGGGCTATAATCCTATAGTTGTTGGGATAATCAAGGTCATTATCTTCATTAATTTGATATGTATTTTATTTAGTCATTCCCAGTTATTTTAGTGTATGGTCTAATCAAAAATACTTATGATGCATTCATGATGGTCCTAACTAAATTTGGCAATAATTCAATTCATTTGTATAAGAAACCTTGTGGATTTTTATATTTTTAAACTTTTTTGTTAAAGTTAAGTGCTTTTGCACTCTTAGACTTAGCACGATAAGACACCTTATTCATGTTCTTTGCCATCTCCTCCTACTTCTTTGATGATTTATCCCACTAACTTTTCAACATCACCTATGATCTTCATCTAAAAGTGAAAATTAGCCAAGTTCCAAGCCAATCCATATATGGCCCCACCAAAGATGTCCAACACAAGTCCAACTTACCTAAATAAAGTCTATCAATGCCATATGGTCTATCAAAGCTAGTGGCAGCTCCAATCACTACAAGAAAATGGGGCATTACTGACGGAAATTGCAGAGTTGTCGTCGGCAATGTTATTTACCGACGGAATAGATCGACGAAGACTTCCGTCGTCACGAATACGATCAATATATTTTACCGACGATACGAGGAGTTCGATCGGCAAATGTTATCGATGGTTTAAGAAAATTGTCGATGTAGTTGATAGTAATATACCAATGAAAATCATCGGTATATTTGTCGATCAAACCGTCGGTAACTTGAGACAACTCAAATGTTGACGGTAACAACAAATCATCGGTAGTTGTAAACTATATTAGTAACGGGACCTTTCCGTTGTTAATTATTGTCCTTCTTCAAATGTAACCTTGATTGCTTAATCTAAAGGTCAAAGTTGTATGCTCGCTGAGGTCACCTTTAACTCTCTATAAATGTCTTATTGAATGGCAATTATTCTGAAAATCTCGATGTGAAATTTGATTTCAATGTCAACAATTATAAATTACCCTTTCATAAATTTTGGATTTTTCAACCCATGGAATTTGTTTAAACAGAAAATTAAATGATCATATAAAGAAAAAAAGATTTCCTAACTGATAATTAAAACATTAAATAGTACATAAATTAATACCAAATTAATGACAACAACAATCCTATTGTCCTGATGAGCGTGGGTGATGTGAGTATATATTCCTCGCTTTCATTTGCACTATGTCATTTTGGAGCTTACTTATTACGTCCATCTAAGTCTAAACTGTGGTCTCAAGCTGATTAATACGTTGCGTTGTCGGCTATGAACTAGATGCTGCTGTAGTGGACATAGAAGACTGTGAATAAAATGTGTTGGCATATGAGCTTAGGCCAAAGATCCTTTTACGACTGTCCCTATTACCCACTGCATCAAAGTATGCCTGGGTCTCATCAACAGCTTGTTCTTCCTGTGATTGTTGCCTAATTGTTTGTTGTATTTGGTCATATTAGGAGGTAATGCTTATATTATAATTAGTAAGTGATAATTATTAAGATTGAATATTAAACTATGAATTTCACATACATTTAGTTCTCGACATCGATTGTTGACGAATGTCACACCAACATGTTTCTTAGTGTGAGTATGCAAAAACAACTGACGGGGTGTAGGCCTAATGTCGGTAGACTTTTCCTACATAACAATAAAATATTATGAGTTAAACTATAATTTATAAAAATTTCGGCAGAATCTCTTCTGTTTTTATGATATTACCCCCTGCTCAAGAAAGTATAGTACTTAACACAACGATAAATGACACCAACAAATTACTCGACACAGTCATGATCATTAGGCATACTACACATATTTTCATCATAACTTTCACACATCAATTTAAATTGAAATATAGCAAAGTAAAAATTGAGAATATAAGTGTAATATTTATATACTTACAAGTCTCTCTACATGCTCGCGGTGAGTAATTGGTCCTCCCGTATGAATGGTAAGACTATCTGCCCCTGACCTACCACATATGTTGGTGGAGTTACGACCTGATATGATCATTGCCTCAAGTAATATCCAGTACTCTTGCCAACGACTCCATGTAGGCTCAAAAATAAAAGAGGGTCGTACACCAGCATTGCGTATCGAATTAATAAAGTCGCGATAATGTGTACGAGCTCGTTACTCCCATACACTATGTATTATCCCGTCGATAGCAGAATACCAGTAAAAATATTTCTGAAAATAAAGAGAATAAATTCGATAACTTATAATATATTTATATGTATGTTATTAATGTATATTAAAAAATGAAAAATGAAAATTAATTGCATATTGTACCTCAAACTCTTGAAAGTAAAATGTTTTTGTAGCCTGAGAGATCTTTTTTCATACATAACCCTCAGGATCAATCCTCTCTTTAAATATAGATGTCATATGTCTGGAACACGGTTCAGATGGAATGAACCTAATATAAGAACAAATAAGTTCATAAATTTGCAAAAATTTAAACCTATAAGTTAATGATAAACATATATAGTGTTTCATGTGATTTTACTTACAGTTTATTGACTATTTTTATATACTTTCTTGCAACAGGACCCTCAGATCCAGGGTGGATCTCATCTCTTTCATCCTCCGTAACTATATTGGATGATGTATAAGTAGTGGATTGTTGCGTATCAGTAGTTGCAGGTGATGCTGTTTTTGCAACTGTAGGCGCTGGAGGTGGTGGTGGTGACTCAGTTGCAACTAGAGACTGTGATGGGCCACCCTCACAGTAAATCCCTCCAAACATGTCTCTGAGCATGGGCCGCATGAACTCACGTTGTCTCTTTGGTTCCATATTTGTACCTGAAATTCTTTGTTTATTGAATTTTGTGGAAATATATGAATTTGGATATAAGAATTTGAATCCAAATTTAATATTTTACACAATATATGTAAAAGGAAATAAGGTGATTTGTTTCATATCATAACTTCGAATTTAGTTATGAGAATAATTGTTATAGTCATAGTATAATAATATAATTAGTTTATAACACAATCATGTGTATTACAGAGATATATGACAATAATATTATTATTTTGTTAGATTCCAAGTAACATGAGAGTCGGTAAAGGTAAATGACTCCCCAATGGTTAGATTCCCGAGAAGGTATCTCGCATGTTCGAACGCTCTAGTGGAAATAGTAAAAGTTCTTCCCGCACGTGTTTGGTTTTGAATACCTTCTTGCAACAATGTTTCCGCTATTGCTAAACTTGTAGGTAAAACGTTCAGAAACGGTTTACCTATAACACAATAGGAATGAACTTAAATATTGTCATATTAAAAATGGGATAATGGAACCTATCCTGAATACCTATACGTACGTGAATTTCCAGATGAGCTCTGTGGAATTGCCAACTTTTCCAAAGCAACTGATTTGTCTAATCCTTCATCGACCGTTGTGTCATTACTCCCGCCTTCTTCGGCATATATGTCATCTTCGAGATTCATAAAAGCTTAAAACAACATGTAATATATTCCATGAAATGTTAATATAATAGCTTCATATGTTTGAATTGAGATGTACATAATAAGGAAAGTGACGTTGTTCAGATGGTAGTATACACCTTAACGTAGAAGATCAGTCATGGAAGGCAAATGATCATTACTTAAAGAAGTGGAGATTGTTGTTGCATCCTTTATTCCTTCGGCAGGGACAATTTTGTCACATTCCTTCCAACGGAATGAATTACTACCATCCAGAACCAGACGCTAAGTCGACATTCCTTGATTAAGAATTTGAATTAAATATTTGACAGAATATATTGAAAAGTTTGAGTACATATTACTTGTAAAGGAAACAAAATATTCCACTACATACACAAATTAATCGCTATCATAACTTAATTGTAAATTACAATCATCTTCACTTTCTGAAGAATAAGAATCAAAATCCGGCTTCTCTTCAGATCTTTGACCATCTTCCTCCTCTCCAGATGAAATCTCAACATGTTCATTTGATGGATCGTGCAATGGTTCATTATCATCATATGTCACAGATGCATTTATAAAATAAGCATCTTCCTGAAACGCTTCACTTTTAATTCTCTTTTCTCCTTTTCCATGTGATTGAAAAACACCTCTAGGTATAACTTTGCAAACCGCCAACCAATCTAACTTATTTCGTCGTATGCCAACAAAAGGGATATAACACACCTGTTTCGCTAACATATCTAAAACGAAAGGTTCAAATTGTTTCAATCTTCTGCGTGAGTTTATTTTAACAAGATTGTATCGGTTATGCACTTTTGTTCCGAAATTTGGAGTCGGTCAAACCAATCACACTTAAATATCACAGTTCGCTTGATTGGTAACGCAGAGTACTCAACTTCAAGTATCTCAATGATTTACCATAGTAATCTATAAATTCTCCTTGTATGGAAACTCCACTATTTATTGTTGCCATGCTATGACCATGAGCTTCTGTATGATATTTGTATCCATTAATGAAATAAACTGGATACGATTTAACAGTTCACAGAGATCCCTTAGCAAGATCACAAATGAACTTGTTCTCTATTGGATTTTCTAAGACCTACATAAAAATATTATTTGAATATCAATGAATATATCCGCTTATTTCAACACTTGAATTGTATAAATTTAATTATGAAAATATTTGTAAGTGGGAACTAACATATCTCTCGAACCATCGTGCAAAGTGTCGTCCAACCTCATTATTTACTTCATCCTGTGTGTTGTCTGCCATGATTTCGTGTAACAATGCCTCGTATATCCTGAGTAACATTATTATGTAATTTAGTTATGAACAAGACAAAAGTTGACTACCGATATAATGTGCTTTAACTTACTGCACGAAAGGTTGAACCTCTTGACAGTTCAATAAAATGTAACCATGGGCAGCCTTAATTTCTTGCTATGTTAACATTCTTCTTGTTGGACGTCCATATGCTCGCCCAGGATATATGAAAATAGATATGTTACCATCAGCATCACTCGTTCCTCTCCCATCGTCATTACGAGGAACTTTCTTTCTCTTGTGTGAACGTGTGGCGCAAAATAATGTCCACAAAATGTACTAACCTCCTCCACTAAATAAGCATTACAAATGGAACCTTCAACTCTAGCCTTGTTTTTGACATTTTTCTTCAAGTGATGCAAATACCTATATTAGAAAATATGATTATTACAATGTAATAGTTAAAACATGTTATAACTTCATTTACAATATTTTAAATTTGAATTACCTCTCAAATGGATACATCCATCGATATTGAACTATACTAGCTAATTTTGCCTCATATGCTAAATGCACATGTAAATGCTCCATACAATCGAAAAAGTCTGGAGGAAAAATTCCTTTTAACTTGCACAAAATTACTGGAATCTCCCTTTCTAGGATTTCCATTTAAGTGTACTCGATTTCAGATGATGTTAAACTTTTGAAAAATAAACTTATTTCTGTGATCACTTCCCAAACCTTATTTGGTAGCAACTCCCGAAATGCGATTAGAATTAACCTTTGCATAAACACATGACAATCATGACTTTTCAACCCAAATAATTTGTACTTCTTCATGTCCACATACCTTACCAAGTTTGAAATATAACCATCAAGAAACTTTAGACCCTTCAACCATTCATACAATATTTCCCTTTGATTTTTGTCCAAAGTGTAACATGCTTTCGGATATTTATCGATGCGAAGCTCTTTATGTAACTCATTCCTTCTACAAAAAATTTGCAAATCAGCTCGTGATTCTGCGTTGTCTTTTGTCCTCCTGTCAATGTTCATTATGGTATTGAACATATTGTCAACAAAAATTTCAATATGCATGACATCTAAAATATGACATATCAAATTCGTTTTCCAATATGGAAAATCCCAAAAGATGCTTCGTTTTCTCCAATCAAAGTTTTTACTGATGCTTTTTATTAACTTCATCAGCTTCAAATTTTGTAACTTTTAGCAAGCCTAATTCATCAATCTCCAACAATATCTCTTCACCATCTTTGTAAGGGGGCGAAGTTGTTTTTACCATCCTATTCTTAATTAACTTATGTTTATTGCATCTGAATAGATGATTTGGAGGAAGAAATTTTTTGTGATTGTCAAACCAACACACTTTCCCCCTGTTTGGAGGATAAAAGGCATCAGAATCGTTGCCACAATAAGGGCAAGCCAATTTTTCAGCTGTGCTCCATCTAGATAACATGGCAAATGCTGAAAAATCACTAATGGTCCACATCAAAGCTGCTGTCAACACAAAATTTTGTTTTAGAGAGACATCATATGTTTGTACACCATATTCCCATAGATGCTGCAATTCAAATATCAATGGTTGTAAGAACACATCAATTTTACGCTTCAGATTTATAGGCCCTGGTACAATCACTGTCAAGAACATATATGTCTCTTTCATACACAAAACGACGTCGTTTTATGATAACCAAACGACGTCATTTTCTTTGAGCTCGAAGATGACGAATTACAAAGATAATTACCCATGACATTTATCGACCGAATTTATAATGTCGACAAATTTTATTTTCCATCTGATATTGCCGATGCATTTGTTTTTTCGTCAGTAATTACCGACGGAACAATATCAGTCCTTAAATTTCTGTCGCTATTATGTTCTTTTTCTTGTAGTGAACCATGCTTGATCCCACTTAATTAAGTCAGTTCCTTTAACATGCCTTCCTCATGCCCAATCCATCTTAGATATTGGCTAAGGTCCACCAATTGCTAGCAAAATGTTCCTATAATCTTAAGGGGCTTATAATAGGTTCATCATATGAACCTTATGCCCTCGTTGGAACAAATCAAAGTTAGTCATTTACTTAATCTTCAAACTGCCATAAGAAAGTGTCTTTCTCAAGTAACCTCAGAGATTGGTTTATTTTTCCATTGAAACAAGAACTTAGTCTTGCCACTCATCTTTTATTGCCCTAATGTTTGATAATCCAAAATCTTTTTAATTTGATAATATAATTGTTTCCTTACCACTGATGAGGCTCTCTTTACTTGATTCCTCTTTGGATTTGTTAAATCCTCATGATATAGTTTTAAGGAAATTAACATGAAAATCTAGATGTACATCTAGTCGCTCGGGTAACTTAAGTTAATATGCTACATTTCTAGCCTTTCCAAAGATCTCAAGTGGCCCATCATACTTGGATAGTAAACCTCAGTGCAACTACTTGTTACTAATTTTCTTCCAAATCTATGGAGTGAGTTTAAGAAGTACCTTATCTCTAATATCAAATCCGAGAAAATTTCTTCGTTGATCTGTATACTTATTTATTTACTTGGAAGCTTTGCAAAGACTGTCCCTTGCCTCATGCAACAACTTCTACCATTTCCTCGCAAATTGATAGGTAGGTAGGCGTTTTCCTGCCAACATTTGTTATGCTATCTGAGAGGTGTAAGGATTTGTTTTTCTAGAATAACTTTAAAGGGACTCTTCTTCGAAGCTAAAGATCTATGCAAATTATATCAAAACTAGGCTGTAATAAGTAAGCTTAACCAACTTCGTCAACTTACACTTACATAATGCCGTAAGTAGTCCTCCAACAAGCCAATAATCCTTTTTGCTTGGCCATATGTTTAGGGGTGCTTTGCAATGGAAAACTTCAATTCACACCCTCATCATGTTGAAGAGAGATGTCTAAAACTAGTCAGTAAATTAGGTGTCTTGATTACTTACAATGTCCTTAAAACTCCAAAATGCTTCATAATATTTTTGTAAAAAAGCTCCACAATAACATTTGAAAGATATGAAGCTGGAGTTGGCATAAAGACTACATATTTTGAGAACCTATCAATTACCACCATGATTGAGGTCAATTCATTTGCCTTTGAAAACTTGCTAATGAAATCCATCAAAATTGACATCTATAGTTTTTTCAGAATGGGAAAAGACTACAATAATCATGTCTCCTTCTTCCTTTCGGGCTTATCTAATTGATAAAAAAGGCAAATTTTGAAATATACCTTTATGTCATTCTTTGTCTTTAGCCAGTAGTAAGAACGACAAAGGAGCGCAGACATTCATTGAACTCTGGGATTACCAACCCACTGTAAGTCATGCATCTCCTTCATCAATTGCTTCTGCAAAGCCATAAAACTTGACGCATACAATTGGATATTCTTTATCATCAATAGCCCATCATCATCAAGCCAAAATTTTTACACAACACCATCCTTCACTTCTGCACAATTTACTTGTAGGTATTGTGAAGGGAGCTGTTTGTTTGAATTGCTCTAATAGCTCCAATTCTACTCGAGTGATAGCATATATGATTACAAAGACTTCTTTTCAACTTAATGCATTCACCATATTGTTGTGCCTCCCTAATTTATGCTTTCATATGAATTCATATTTAACAAGAAATTCTTACCATCAAGCTTGCCTTGCAAATAATTTTTTTTAATCAATATTATTTGTACAAATAACCAGCCTTGTTCCCAATAGGTAAACTAGACAAGCTTTTAAACAATGCACTGCTGGCAACATCTTCTTCTCACGGGTTAAGTATCGTTACTCGACACTATTAAGCTTATAACTTTCAAAAGCAACAAGATGACCTTCTCATACCAATACTTTACCAATGAATTTGTTCAAATGATCCATATACATCTTAAATGGGAGATCAAATGTGTTGCAAATAAAGTTGTTAAAAAGAATTTACAATGAACACCAAGTTTTACTGTCATTGTAGGACTGACAATAAGAGTAGGAATATGCACTTTTCCTTTTTTTAGTAATACAATTGTATAAAGCTTTTATTCCACTACTTTTTACTATCTTCATTTATCATTCGACTCATTTTCATCCTTTAGTTTTAATTTTCTTCATTGGCAATTCTTTTATTTTCTTGGTGATCATGTTACTCCAGTCTCAAACTATTACCTGACTAAAAGTAGTATCCACTTTTAATGGTGAAAAATTGCTTACTTGATTTGATACTTTAGAAGCAACTATTGTCCCTCAAATTTAAAAAAGATATGGATATTGAGAAATCTGTCAATTCGCGGCATATCTTTTTGCTATAGTGTTTATTAGGGATTATAGATGCAATTAAAAGTTGCCTAAGTCACCTGTGAAAATACGACTGAATTATATCCTACTTAGATGTTTGATAATAGAGATTGTTGTATTAAGAAACT
The DNA here is from genome assembly GCA_025531925.1 of Erythroxylum plowmanianum. Taxonomy (NCBI): domain Eukaryota; kingdom Viridiplantae; phylum Streptophyta; class Magnoliopsida; order Malpighiales; family Erythroxylaceae; genus Erythroxylum; species Erythroxylum plowmanianum. The sequence goes on along the minus strand of JANVCQ010000006.1, from coordinate 3,394,629 downwards.
CTCTTTCGTCCACTTGCATTGCAATTTCTTATATCTCTTTTCACTTTTTTTTTAGTTTATAGATGCAGATTCTGGTTAAAAAGAAAATTCTTGTTTGATGAATGTTTAATTGCTGTGGATAAAAATGTTGATATCTTGAGATTGGCTTATTCATTAAAGGCTATTTTAATTGCTTGAAAGCTGACTTAATATGCAATTTGTGGCTTTGTATGTTAAGTTTAAAGGAATAGGGATTTCACCTAAAATGATAATATTTTGAGTTGTTGTTTTACATCTCATTTATATTGTATAATGGCTTTATGGATATAGGAAACAAATCTAATCTCATTCTAGTTAGTAAGGATGACAATTTTGACCTAACAAATATTTTGTGAGGAAGACATGAGTTTTACATGGGAAGTTTTTAACTTGTCGTTACCTCTGTTGGTAATTATTTGATTTTCTCATATTTTATACTCTTATTAAATTCTGTCTTTTTAGAGCATAAACAAAACCCCAATACATAACAAACCAGTAATAAGAAAAAAGTGTGATACTAACAGAGTGCGGAGAAACGACGTCGGTTTCTTTGCTTTGTTAATTCTGTTAGGGTTTGAAAATCGTTTAAAAACCCAAATGTATTGGAGTTGGCTACGAGAGGAGAGGCTGAAGGTTAAAGAGCCAGATTCCCGATACGAAATTATCTCCAAAAGGAGGGTTGGTTTTGGCCTTGCAGGTGATCTTAACATGTTTCCATGGAAGAACACTTCCCGTGAAACCCACTACCACACTCTCTCTGTAGAAGAAGACGCAAACTTGGAAGAAATCAGGTCTAATTACCGATCTGCCCTCCTCGCCTGTCATCCCGACAAACTCCAAACCCCATGTCAAAGCGATGTGGGAGACAGGTTTTTGAAGGTCCAACAGGCTTGGGAAATCCTCGGAAATCCCAAATTGCGAGCAGCTTACGACAACGAGCTGCGGGCCTCCAGACAAGATTTAGGAGTAGCAGAAGAGCTCAGCTTGGAGGACATGACGATTGAAGATGACGCACAAGTCCTAATCTTATGTTACCAGTGCCGGTGTGGGGATTACTTCAGCGTTGATTCCTCGGAGTTGGAGAAAATGGGATATAAAGTGTCGAGGGAAGAGAAGGAGTTGTGGTTTGAGACACCAGATGATTTGCCAGCTTCTGTTGTTATTCCTTGTGGTTCGTGCTCTTTACAAGTTCGCTTGTTGATTATTACATACATCAAGCTCCCAATTCACGATCGTTCATAATGTTCCAAAAATACTTTCTTTTTTTCTATTTTGTGTGTCATTTTGTAGCTTCTCTTCAAGAATTGAAGCAAGGTGGTTTTGTGTGATCTCTAATATTTTAAAAACTAGACCAAAATTTAAAATTGCAAGATAAAATGTTTATATTATAAATTTGTTTAAATATTAAATAAATTTAAAAGTTTTAAAATATAATTAAAAAGAATTATCTTTAATCAAAAAGTTTAATTAAAAAAGATTGTTAAATAAAAATCAAGTAATTAATTTTAATTTATAAAAATTTATTAATTTATAAAAATTAACTGATTTATTAATAAATTGATTGATTTAAAGTTTTAACAATAAAAATTATTAAAATAAATTGAATCAGAAAATTAAAATAAAAAAGTTAATGATTTAAGATTTTTACGGTTGAATCGAACAAATCAGTTAAGTTTTTTAATAATTAGCCCTAAAATTAGAGATCAGAATTCATTAAGCCAATTTGGGTTAGAAGATTTATTCCAAACTCAATTTAATTAAACTAAATTATTTTATCAAAAATTAGAAATGGATCGAATTTACTTCTAATTTTATTTCAATTAAATTAAAGATATTAAAATAATACAGTTTTGTGGAAAGATTTAAATCTGACCTAATTTGCAAATCATATATTACTAATGTAATGTCACAAGCCTTAATTGAAGTAGAAGTCTACATTTTGGGTTGGGCCAAGTGGTAGTGAGAGAAATATGAATCCTAAGAGCTAAAATCGTTATCAGTTATTAGTTAACACCGTCCGATTCACTTCTGTCAGCCATTTTTCGCGCAACCTAGAGGCTTCCAATTCGCTCCTTTCGTGTCTTTAGAGGTAACCTTATTGTCCCAATCTTCTTTCTGTATCGAAAATTTGGAAAACCCAACTTAATTCTAGTTCGAAAAGCATGTGAAAGGCTTGATTTTTCCTTATTAATTGGCCTCATACGCGAAGAATTTGATAAACCCAATCTGAAAGGATGATGGAATTGCTATCTTTTGTATGGAGCAATGTTTAATAATCAGGATTTGGAGAGACCTACGTTGGATTGGTATTTATATGAAAGTGAATCTGAGATGGGGTCTGAAGAAGGAAACTCCCGATCAGGATGGAGCGTATTTGATGGCGTGAAAAGTTTTCGAACAACCCCGGAAGTTTTAATGGCAGATATTGACGCTGCCATTAAGAAATTGGAGTACACTCGTGCCACTAAGCTTTTAGAGTCTGCTCCGTCTCTTTCACAAGTAAAGAACAAGTTTACTGATGTCCGGTCACCAACTCATGATGCCCGTGCTGCTGATGAAGCTTACAGGGCAGGGTGCGCCGCTCTGGCTGCAGGGAAGCTTGATGAGGCTCTTCAATTTTTGAATATTTCTCTTGCCAAATGCCCTCCTGATAAGACCTCTGCTGTTGCTAAACTTCAGTCTCTCATTTCTCTTACTTCTCAGGAACTTCATAAACTTTCCATTTGACTTCATGAAAAGGTATATATTTTTTGTTCTTTCTCCTATTCCCATACTTATTGATTTGTGTTGCTTGATCTTCATTGCTCTGTGCTGTTCCCAGTGAGCGTACATATATCCTGTAAAGGACACAGTTTTATCTGTAAAGAAATAAACACTTGATGAGACTCTTTAGTTTTTACTTTTAGTATGGACATTGAAAACTACCAAGTTTTTGCTTCCTGATTATATGCTCATGCTTCGCTATCCTTTTTTTTTTTTTTTCCTTTTTGTACTTCAGATTTGGACTCCAATAGCAACTTTCATATAAAGAACTTCATAAAATGAAGTCTATCGTTGCATAATTTGATAAAGTTTTCCTCTAATTAATGCAATGAGTGAAGACAGTACCAATATAAAATTGGGGATAGCTTTATGTTACGGGGCATATTGCAGAAACAATAAACACAGTACAACATGTCTAGTTCTTCTGCTTTGCAGTTGACCCTGACAGAAAATTGTTGCTTTGCGTCCCCGTGGCTGAAAATCATCCCAATTAATTTCATGTTCTTCACCACCGTCTCTCTTTCTCTCTCTTCACGGACATTTTGTTAGAATTTTGATCATGACAATCACAGCAGTTGGCTCTCTGAATGCTTTTTCAAAACATCAAAGGTGATGCAATGACCTATTTGTAGGTTATTTTGGGGGAATTAGTCGAGAAAACTTCTTTGCAAGGCCATGGCAATGCAGTCTGGACAAGGATATCACTCTTGCTCGATTTCCAAGCATCAGAATCAGCAGTGAAGTAACTGTTATGAAGGACTCTATGAGGTGAAAGAATGGTTATGCAAGATTGTGCAAATAGGTGAATAGTCATGCTTGCAAAGATTGTTGTGGCAAAACGCCTCCACTTAATGTGTAACTCGTCTGTCTGCTCAGCTTTACGCCTTTAACGTGTAGCTTGACTGGTTTTCCTCTTTGCTTTCGGTCTCTGGTTCTGGATATGGAAACTGTTCAATATCTCTATCTGGTAGCCACTGTCCCTGGTTCCCCTCGTCTTCATTAGCATTCTACATTTCTTGTTTATGTTGTGTTTTTTGTTAGGGGTCACTCCGTGTTTTCCATCTTGTACTTTGTCTTCTTATTTCATTAATTACTTCCATTTTCTCTTTTTTAAAAAAAACCTGATGTCTCTTGGTTTCTCATCTTTGTTGTAACAGAAAAACTTTAGTAGCTTTACTATATCAAAAGCTTTACCCTTGTTTGTCTATTTATAGGATGGGATGTTGATAGTATTTCGTTTCATACTTACTAATTTGAGTCTGAATTTGTTAACAGGAAAGATTTTTTTTTTTAATTTTTCTGGACTTCCAGATGCAGCCAGGGGTTGTTCTTCTTTGTGTTTTCATTACTTGAAATGATCCCTTAAGAGAACCATTGAATTTGCCTTATTAGCCACTAAATTTAGTTATGATGTGTGTTTTACTTCAGTAGTTGAAGGTTCATCTCCATGGAATAATTCAAGTAATGGCACCTTATCCGTTCCTGTTCTTTTACGAATTCTCTTTCTTCTAATTCTTAGCCATCTATTTCATCCGACTCGGTAATCTCTTCCCATTTAACCGAATTAACTTCCCTGGACGGCCCTTTTATCTAATATTAAACTATAAGACAGTGCAGTAATCTTATGAAGTTAATACCTTTCACGGTTTGGTACCACGTCCACTTCCGCCATAACTTGAGCCTGAAGAGATGGTTGAAAATGATGAATTCATCCCTTATCTTTCAGACACGAATGTTCATAAATTGACAACTGAGGGTCCGCAAAATAGTTTTTTGCAGCTAACAAATCAAATCTTTGATACAATAAGATACTGATTTGGAATGGAATATGAGGTAATTTGTTCATATGTCTCTCGAAGCTCTGTTTTAACTTTGTCTTTACCCCAAAGTCTAGGAAAAACAGTATTTTCAGTAAGTTGCAAGGCCATTATCACCTCTCTGAAGGTCAATTTATATCATCGACAAGAAAGTACACCACCAGATTGTGGCTCATATATATGACTGTAGTGGGCTAATACCAATAGAATTGTTAAAATTCCCACCATGGGTGTTTTTCATCAAGAAGAGCCACCAAATCCTTCCAAGAGATGCAAGTTTCTGGTTGCAACTTTGAAGGACGTGTTTTCCAATTGCAGTACTGGTGGTGGTCGGCTTTCAAATTCGAGCCCTGAGCATGATTATCCTGCGACTGACTTTGATGATGAACAGGAAGTATACACACTTTACACCTCTTAACTTTTACCATCTTCCCTTGCCAGTTCAGGTTTGTTTCATGATTGCTGCTACCTCTTCTTTTTGTGTCTTCAGATTATCGTCTCAGAAATCCGTAGTAGAATTATGGAGAGGTCGAGACAGAGGTCTTTTGTTTTGACAGATAGCTTTTCCTGGGTTTACTCTCCAAAGACAGGAGAGTTGTTCGTGACACCGAAGGCTTCATTGAGAAAGGGAAATGAACAGAATGAAGAAGACGAAAGTGAAGACAACGAAAGAGATGAGTTTTTCTCCGTCGGGAGCTGTTTTTCATGTTGCTCAAGCGCTTTGAGCAGGGAAACTTTCATGTCTGTGAAGACAAACTTCTCCCGCTGTTTCAGCGACAAAGGGCTTGAGTTTCGTGAATGTCCAAGAAGATCAATAATATTGGAGTTCTGTCATTGCGAGGGGTGGCCATTTGGTCTGTGCAAGAAGGCTGTGTTACTTCCTCCTTTGCCTAAATCTCCTTCTGAATCATGGTCGTGGCGTAAAGGAGCTAGGATTGTGAAGATGTCTTCTACAAGTTCCATATGATCTTCGGGAAACATATGCCTATGGAAGCAACTCATAAACCGATAAATAAAGCTGAGTTATAGATGATTTTTAGTTTCTCCTTCTGTTAGATTTGTCCAACCCCTTTAAAACATTTATGTTCTTTGTGGGTCTTGTGTGCCATGCACCCAAAGGCTGAGAAACAATTTCATGAAATTAAAGTTCAAACTAATCCTCGGTTCAAACGGAGATTAGTCTGGGTGTGGATAGCTTAAAGGTGTCTTTCCATAATTGAAACCCTCCTAAGACATCTCGTGGGCAATAAAAAAAAAAGAAGTTCAGATTATTCCTCTCGACAATAGAACGAGCAACTTTTTTCTTGGATGATGCTTGTCTGTCACAGTAACACCAACATTGATCAAACTTGATTTAGGATCAGATTAAAGTGAAACTTGAATAAGGATAAGGCGAATATTGAGCCCTCATTCATAACTAGAGGTTTAACCTTCATGTATGGATCAAAATCTTTGAGCTTCACAAATTTAAGTTCCAGCTACGTTGCATTTGGCACCAGCAGCCGTGTTGCATCTTCAGGACTTTAAACAATAGTTTTCCAGGATATTTTATTCAACTGTTCAAGCTCTGAGAGGGCAGATATCACTTTATAATTTATATGAATACACTGCCTATTATTACCGTTAAATGAGGCACCGAAATTATACAAATGAACAGGTTTCTATGTAGTGATTACCCAACCTTTACTAACGTATCATAAGGGCACTTTGGTTGGAAGTCGGTAAGGGTGAAACAGTTATTGATAAAGATCAAAGAATTTTCCAGGCTCAAACAGACACCCAAATTGTTGATGCATACAACCTTTTATTTTAGAAAAGCATGAAATCCAGATTCAAGGTTTCCCTTGAGAGAATACATCAACGTGTCTCAACTATTCCAAAACTCAGCAAGTTCAAGATTATATCACAAACTCCAGCACTAAGCTCTTTGTTCGATGTATGAGCCAGCAAGACCAGAAGTGCCAAGAAGAGTAACCTGGAACCAGAAGGCAAAACACGGTTAGAAATGACCAAGCATGTCTACAATTCGAAGCATCACCACAAGTACATTACATTGAAAATCCTCTTGGTCATTAAAACAACTTTCGGACCACAATCCTCCTAGGTGACTAGCTCAAGAGGGTGTTAGCAATTTAATAACCTACTTCCTAGCAACGGGGAAATTCAATCATTCTGCTGATTTCACAAGACAATTTGTCAATGATAATATGTTTGATAAGTTGTTCACCCACACTTATGAAATGTGGTCATTACAATGTCTGCAGTATCAGACAATTGAATCAAGTATTAATACCTTTCCCCATTGTGCATCAAGGCCACTGCATCTCATCTTCAAGTATATTAGCTTTGATCCCAACTCAGTCTCTATTTTTTTTCGCAAATAACTTTCATCAGGTCCAAATGCTCCCAGATAGTCATTATACCGTTGGAAAACAGTGTGGAGTGCATTAGCATACTCATCTGGCAAGGGCTTCACATCCTATGGAAGAATTGCAAAACTATAAAATTAAAGAATCACCAACACAGAAACAAAAGGAAACAAGTTATACATTTCCATAAGTTCATGCTACCTCTCCAAAGGATCCAATGCTGTCATCAAGTTCCATTTTCAGAGATATTACCATGCCACTGAATTCCTCAACTGCTTCAGCTGCATGAAAAACATTTTTCAACACTTCTTGGCCTGCCCTGTCATCAGTGTTTTTAGATAAAGCGTTCTTCACATCATGAATGACAGAATTGGGAAGCTCATCCCAACTTTCAGCCATCAAGTCTTTGAAAGCAATCAGAACTTCTGGATCTTTTATGTCAGGCATGTGAGAAACATCCGCACTAAAAGACCGAGTACTCCCTACACCCATCGCCAAAGGAGACCCGAAAGCTGCACATATTTGCATTGTAAGAACAATGCATGAGACAGCAATTTTCACAAGTATAAAAATGAACTAATTCACATGTCACTACAATATGGACATATAAACTGCTGTCTTCAATAACACAAATCACTTGTAAATTTGAATAATGCTTTCGAAAACTCTTCTTATTTGCCGGTTAGAGGAATTGGATAATAATCTGTGGTACCAACTCTTTCGTTACCAAAAATTATTCCGAAAAAGAAATGAAACGCTAATAACAATCCAATAGGCAATAATATTAGTTCAGTTCGAGAAGAGATTCTATGCCCCGCAATCACTTACATGTTAGACTGCAATAACAAACAACGGCTCTATAACATCCCCAATTCAGAAAAATATTAGAAAATTAAAAAAGAATCTGAGAAGTAAAAGAAGAGCGAATTCATTTTCGAGGAAGAACTTATCAAGTCGACATCTTTGGTTACTAATGGACTCCATGGATACTCGAACATGATTCGAAATTTGGAATTAGAAAAAATCCCACTAATCAAAGATGAGAGAGTAGCAAACCGAATAAGAAAGACGGAGCAAGTACCAGAAGGGAGGCATCTGGGAAGGGTTGCGACGGAGGAGGAAGAGAAGAGGGATCGAGAAGTCAAGCGATGGTGACGTTGATGTTGATGTTGATGTTGATGGGCAATAGCGGCTGCGAAACGGGAAGATCTAGAAAACCCAGCTCTGTATATCGACCTTAAACCCACAATCACCTTCTCCATTTCTTCAATTGCTCTGCTTCCCTTTTGTTCTTCAAGAAAAACACCGGTAGCTGAAAGGGACAGGTTCCCGGATTGAGTATAAGATATGTTTTCGGGTTGTTGGTTTGGTCTATGGACCAAAGAGCTTAGTGAATTGGGCTTATTTTAGCTACTTTATGCTTCCCAACACCAAAAGGCTTTTCTTTTACTTTAATATTTAATATTAATTATTTGGTCAATTTATTAATTAATTATTTAATTTTAATAATCAATAAATTATAATTAATTAATTTTTATTTAACAATTTTTATTAAATTTAAAATTTTAATCATTTTAATAATATTTTAAATTTTAAATTTTAAAATTTATTTAATATTTATTCGATAGTTTAATATTTTCAAATTTTATAAATTTTAAATCTCTTCCCTCTATAAATTTTTTAATTTTCGGTCAAATCACTTTCATTTAGCTAGTTGTCAATATTTGACAATAGCCACGAGAGAACAAACTTGGGAGTTTTGGATTCTGATGGATTCAAAGCAACCAGAGGCAGCTCGCAAGTTAACTGGTATTGTCCGAGTTTACAAAGATGGTCGTGACGAAAGATTTCGAGATACCGATTTTGTTTCGGTTTCACTTGATGATCCGTCAAACGGTGTTTCCTCAAAGGACATGACCCTACTTTCTGACTCCGACGTCTCTACTCGTCTCTGTCTCCCAAAACTCACCAACCCCAACCAAAAGCTCCCTTTCCTTGTCTACTTCCATGGAGGCGCGTTTTGTGTCTCATCTCCTTACACAAGCCGATACCACAACTATGTGAGCAAGCTGGTTTCAAGAGCTAACGTTATCGTAGTTTCTATGAACTACAGGAAAGATCCTGAGCACCCGATCCCCGCAGCGTATAAAGATTCACTGGGTGCATACTTTCTCATGCCAACAATGGAGGAGGGACTAAACCGTGGTTAACTGAGCATGCAGATTTTGAACAAGTGTTCATGGGTGGGGTGAGTGTCGGTGCCAACATAATCCATAACTCGGCCATGGCTGCTGGGACCATGGAGCATGGGCTAAATATTGGGCTAGTTGGGATTGCTTTGGAGCATCCATATTTTTGGGGTTCGGATCGGATTGGGTTAGAGGCTGTGTACCCGGATAGCAAGGCATCGGCTGATTCATTATGTCCATTCATCTGCCCTCCTAACCCGGATAATGATGACCCTCAGGTTAACCCGTTGATGGCGGGTGCACCGAGCCTAACACGGTTGGGGTACAAGGGGGTGTGTGGCTGAGAAAGATGTGCTGAGAGATAAGAGGATGGGTTTACTAATTTAAGGATTTCATTTTTTAAGTCGTTTCATTAATTATATTAATATTAGCTGTATTAATTTTAGTTGACGAGTATTATTGTTAAGATTCTAGAACTATGTTAACAAACTTAAGACATTAATATCAAGCTAAAATTAATAAAAAAAATTAAAAATTTTAGTATTTAATTACTATTTTTCAAAATCTGAGTTATAATTATAAAATTGAATACTTTTTAGCAGCAAGGTTTGAGGCTTGACCATCGCTAATCTGACCTGTTAATTTCAAGTAGGGTCTATGCTCAATTGTCAAGCCTGCCTTTCATTTTTTTTATTACATTAGATATCCTGGCTTAATCAGACTAATCCTAAGTTCCTACGACCCCACCCCAAGAACCTAGAGGATGTAAATTTGGAATCCTAAGATCCCTCAGGTTCCTACGTAGTCTGTACACTTCTGTGCACAAGGAGTCTACTTGATTGTTCAGCTGATGATTGTTCACTGGCTCCCTCCTGCTCAGCATCAGGTTCCCATCAGCCCCCAGGTTCCCTAGTAACTCCAACTCCCACACTGCCGCTGGAAGCAAGACGTCCGTAATTGATCCGATCAAGGAACTTTGTTCAGGGGGCTAAAGGATCATCAATAGGAACATACCTATTTTTCCTCCTTTGACGTGACTCGAACTCAAGACCTCCTTGTTATAGGAGAGTCTTAAGTGAGGAAGCTGGACCAATTGGTCCATCCCTCGTTGTCTCAAGCCTGACTTTCATGATTTTAGGTGAAGAAGTCTACAAATAAAGGAACAATTTTATAAGGTCGATCTTAGACTATTCTATATCTTAAAAGTGTATAATATTGATTGACTTTAAAGAAACTGTTACTTATCAACTTTATTGGAATTATTTAGAAGATATTTTGGCTTAGGCGCAACCTATCAATCTACATATAATAACAATAGCAGATACATACTACGCAAATGTGTAGTAATATAATGCCCTCTTAATATATTATTATATAATTTTAATATATAAATAAATATAGTTGATTTAAAAATTTGTAATCAAATTATAAATATTTAAAATTTGTAACGTATATTTTATTAAAAAGGTTTAAATTTGTTATGTTAAAAATATATAGGTTATAATATCACAAATGAATAAGTAAAATTAGTAAGTAAAAATTTGGGATGAAAAATATAAAAATTAAGAAAATGCATAGTGTAATGTGTTTGTTATAAATGTATAAAATATATAAAATAAATTTAAAAATTCAAACAAAATAAGTGTAAAATAAATAAATATTATGTAATTTAAAATTTTGTGATAAGATTATTAATATTTAAAATTTTGAACGTATAATAAGAAAAGAATTATGATAGAATTATCCAAAATATATAAATATGAGAATAAAAATGAATTGGTAACTTTAGTTAGTAAAAATATGGAATGAAAAAATCCGGAGTAAAATATGATCATTCAACTTATACAAAACTTAGGTTGAATACAAAACTTAAGAATATAAATGTTTTGTTATAAATTAAATATTTTAGTTATTTTTTCATTCTATAATTTAAATATACTTAAATCATAGTTAATTAATTTATTCTGATATAATTAATAGGTATCAGAATATAATAAATTAATTCAGTTATTATTAATAATAATTTATATATAATTAATTAATTGATGTATTAAAATATAATTAATTAATTAAGTAGTAAATATTCATATTTAGTATATATGTTACTGCGTTATTTTATATATATATATAAGTCATAGCCTTGACAATGTTTTTTATATAGTAATAGTTATAGGCGTGACTCCGATGTTATCATATTAAAAATACATAAGTTAGAATATTAGAAATGAATGAGTAAATTTAGTTATTAAAAATTTGGGATGAAAAATTAAAAAATTAGGGAAATGTATAGAGTGACTAATTTTTCATTTCATAAGTTTAATGTAGTTAAATCATAGTTAATAAATTGATTTTGATATAATTAACAGTATTTATGATATAATAAATTAATTGTTTTATTAAAATAGACTTTATTTATAAATTTATTATTACATATATTCAGTTATAATAAATAATAATTAATATATAATTAATTACTTGATGCTTGAAAATATAATTAATCGATTAAATGGTAAATATTAACATTTATTATATATGCTACCGCATTATTAATTACTATTAATGATCATACAGTACTATTGAGTATATATAAATCTAATTAGTCACCCATGTGAGTTAATAGTCACAGGCGTGATGCAGAAATTATGATTTTATAATTAATTAATAGAATGTTTTTAATTAGCTGATTAATCATTACATAATCGATTGACTAATTAATTATAATATATTTAACATACATAAAAATTAATTTTTATTAAAATATAATTAATTAATTAACTAATTAATTGTGAATAATAATGACTGAATAATTTCTAATTCCTACTATTAATTAAGATGATTTTTATTACAAGACAAATTATGAAAGGGAAAGACAATGATAAGGAGATAAAGAGAAAAAACAAAAGAATTTAAGAAGGTTTTATGTCACGTGACACCTTCGATGCCCTTTTTCCTTCTTTACGGGTGTGAGTTAACAAGTTACACCTGTGACACTTCTTGACATGTTAACTCCCCCGTGACACCTGCTTAACTTTGAACTATACAAATAAAATAAATGTGCAAATAATTAATCAATTTTTTTTATATAATTAGTAAATAAAATTCTTTAATTAATTAAATAAATTTCATGTAATTCTTTGTAATTAAAATTTAAATTAATTAATCATCTTTTTAAGTTAAGTTTAATTAATGAAATAGTTAATAATTTTGTAATTAATGGACATTATTATTATTATTATCAGGACCTAAACCAAATTTAGCTAATTAGTTAATTAACTAATTATATTTTAAATAAGTAATTATATTTTTATTATTGTTGAATATTGAATATTATTAATTCTCTTTAACAATGTTCTTGCAAAAAGAAAAAAGAAAAAAGAGAAGACAGAATTCGAGGGGGAGATCGATTTCGATGCTATAAATGTAATTATTGACAAAGAGGATGGTGCGAAGGAGAAGAAGATAAGGAAAGAGAGACAACACTTAATATAAGTGTATTGTGAATGTTTAATTTGTGAATAGAGTATTTATGTTTAATTGATAGTGATAAGGTTTTAGTTGAATGTTTAACAAATTGATCGGCGATTGATGATCCGTATTGTTAATGTTTAATTTGTGAGTTTAAAACTTTTGATTCTTGAATCGTTTTAATTTATTATATGATTGTAGCTTTTGATATTTACGTAGTATTTATGTTTTTGTAGTCGAATTTTAGTTAAATGTTTATGTTAGTTGATAGCTTAACATCATCAATCACGGGTGTGACTTATTTATCAGTTATTGGAGTTGATAGTCACGTCCGTTACTGGTGAGTGTTGTGAATGCTTAATTTGTGAGTAGAAATTTTTGATTCTTGAATAGTTTGACTATGAATGTAAGTTTTGATGTCTATGTTTTAGCCTCTTCATGTTGTTGTGTTATGTTGTTATGTTATCTATCAGTCACTTATGTTGGGTTGATGTTATGTTATCATTGGTCACGGTGTTAAAGTTATGATAGAGATTGAAGTTAAGATAGAGATTGAAGCTAAGTAAAAAAATTTCAGTTTGTTGTATATATTTAATAAAGTTTATTTATTTCTTAAATAACATGTAATATTAAGAGTAGTAGTTTAATATTAAGAGTAGTAGTAAAATGAGAATAAGTTAATCAAGTTTATATTCAGAGTTTACGTTTATATTTAGAATTTGACATGATGTTCTATTTACAAGAATTTATTTCACAAAAATCTGATAAAAATGAAAACACAGCAAAAAACGAGAAATGTAAAAAAAAAGAGATAATAAACATAAAGTAAAGAAAAAGTTTTCTTTTGAATAATTACTTCATGAATTTGCATGAGTTTAATAAAGATAAATAATTTAGGATTTTATAAATAGATAAAAATACAAGAGTCACGAGTGTGACTTTTTTAAGTCACATCCGTGACTACAAATCCGCAGCCATGAGTGCTCGTGACTGAAAATTTTTAAATAAATCTCTCTCTATATATATTATATAATATAATAATTTTATTATATATAACATTGTCACGATTGTGATAACATAAGTCATATCCGTGACAATTTTATGTTATATATATAATAATTAACAATTAATAATGCAGTAACATATATACTAAATATTAATATTAACTACTTAAATAAATTAATTATATTTTAATAAATCAATTAATTAATTATATATCAATTATTATTTAAATTATAGAATGAAAAATAATCACTCTATAATTACTTAACTAATCAATCTATTAATTATGATTTAATTAGTAAATTAATTATATATAAGTTAATATTAATAATTAATATTTTAATTAATTATATATCAATTACACTTAATTAAAAATATATTAATACTAATAATTAATATTTTAATTAAAAAAGTGATAAATTTATATAGTAGACTAACATCATAGTCACACTTGTTAATTAAATTTTTTTCTTAATTTAATTTAATTACTCATTATTTTTCATTCTGAAAAATAGTAACTTAATTATAATTAAAAAGAAAAAATTATTGGTGACTTAAAAAGTTTAAATAAATCCTACAAAATTCATTCACTTATGTGACTTTTTAAGTCACACCTGTGACTAAGTTAATTAAAATTAAATCAAGTAATTAATTAAAAGCTCCGAGAAATGTGTCGAAGATCCGAAGCTCCCTAGGATTGGCTGGGTATTACCGAAGGTTTATCAAGGAGTTTTCTCTGATCTCAACCCCTCTGACTAAACTTATGAGAAAAAATATAGTATTTAGATGGAGTGAGGAGTATCAGAAGAGTTTTGAGGAGCTGAAATATCAGTTGACTACTGCACTGATGTTGACTATTCCATCGAAGACCGGAGGATATGTGGTGTACAGTGATGCTTCGCATCATGGATTGGGATGTGTGTTGATGTAGCATGGCAAGGTGATCGCCTATGCATCGAGACAGTTAAGATTTCACGAGATCAATTGTCCAATACATGATTTAAAGCTAGTTGCGATTGTCTTTGCTCTAAAGATTTGGAGACATTATTTATATGGAGAGACTTTCCAGATATACACAGATCATAAGAGTTTGAGATATTTGCTGAGTTAGAGGGAGTTGAACTTGAGGCAGAGGAGATGGATTGAGTTACTGAAGGATTATGACTGCATTATTAAGTATCATCCGGGGAAAGCTAATGTGGTGGCAGATGCTTTCAGCAGGAAGGCTAATATCAATGCAGCTCAGATTTAGTTATTGAGGTTACCCAATTTGATTCACTTAGAGCTTTGAATGTGGAGTTGAATCTGGAGCAAGATAGGGCCTTGATTGCTACATTGAAGTTGAGACTGATGCTACTGATAGAATCAGAAGAGTACAGAACAAAGATCCTAATATGGTCAAGCTTATGAAGAAAGTGAAGATGAATATGGATTTCGAGTTTAAGTTGATGGATGAGACATTATGATTGAGACAAAGGCTATGTGTGCCTAATGTGGATGATCTGAGGAAGGAGATACTTGAGGAAGCTCATATATCTGCCTATGTTATGCATCCTAATACTACTAAGATGTATAATACATTAAAGCATCATTTCTGGTGGCCTGAAATGAAGAAACAAGTGGCGGAGTATATATCTAGGTGTATGACTTGTTAGCAAGTTAAAGCTGAACACCAAGCTCTGGTAGGAAAGCTCCATTCGTTGCTCATTCTAGAGTAAAAATAGGAACGGGTTACTATAGACTTCATCATGGGTTTGCCTAAAACTCTGAGGCAGGATGATGCTATATGGGTCATAGTGGACCGGTTGACTAAGTCGGCCCACTTCTTACCAGTGAGAGAGAATAACTCACTTGATCAGTTGGCCCGGAAATATATGAATAAGGTAGTGTAACTGCATGGGTTTCAGTGTCTATAGTACCGGACAGGGATCCAAAATTTACTTCGAGGTTTTGGAGGAGTTTGCAGTCTACTATGGGTACTAAGTTGAACTTCAGTACAATATTTCATCCTCAAACAGATGGACAGAGTAAGAGGACAATCAAGACTATTGAGGATATGCTTAGAGCTTGTGTATTGGAGTTTAGAGGAGCTTGGGATCAATATATAGCATTGATAGAGTTTGCCTATAATAACCATTATCATAGTAGTATTGGAATGGCACCGTATGAGGCACTGTAAGGTAGAAAATGTCAGTCACCATTGTATTGGGATGAAGAGGGCTTGAGAATGGTGGAAGGGCCAGAGTTAATACAGGACACAGTGGATAAGGTAAAGTTGATCCGAAGCCGAATTAAAACGACTCAGGATAGGTAGAAAAGTTATATGGATCAACATCGACGTGATATGGAGTACAGTGTGGGAGATAGAATATTCCTAAGAGTGTCACCCTGGAGGGGAGTTTTGAGATTTGGTAAAAAGGGCAAATTGAGCCCTAGATATATTGGTCCGTATGAGATCATTAAGAGGATAGGACTTTTGACCTATAAGCTGGCTTTACTGAATGAGATGTCTTAGTTGCATATTGTGTTTTAAGTGAATATACTCCAAAGATACCGATCGGATCCGACACATGTGATACCAGCTCAGGAGATTGAGGTTGCTAGTAACTTAAGCTATATTGAGGAGCCGATCAAGATTGAGGGATCGCAAGTCAAGCAGTTGAGGAACAGAGTAATTCCATTGGTAAAAGGCCTGTGGAGGAACCACTCAACTGAGGAAGCAACATGGGAGACAGAGGAGCATATGAGGAGACAATATCCCCACTTGTTCGAACAAATAGGTAAGAATTTTAAGGACGAAATTTCTTTAAAGGAGGAGAGAGTTGTAATATCCCATTATCTGTGGGAAGGTTAAAATAGTAAATACGAGTGATTAATGAGAGCTTAGAAATGTATAATATGGAATACAAATACACGTGAATAGTGAAAGTTTGGCACATGAAAATAATTGTACATGCATTCATGAATAATTTCGGGTATAATTGGATTGAGTTGTAATTTTTGGAAATTTAGTGAATTTCAAATTTATTTATGTTGAAATTATTACTAGTTAGTAGAATTGTGAGATTTGTGAATTTTGGTGAATTTAGGAATAAATTTTAAAAAATTAGAGAAAATAGGAAAAAAAAGAAAAGAAATCAAAAGAAGATTAGAGATAGTTGGATTGTAATGATGAGAGTTTAAGGGAGTTAGTTTCAAAAGAAACTAAGTCAGAGCCTAGGTATTAGGAAAGTGACAAGTGTCACTTAGTTGAGGGGATTTTGGGCTCATTAAGGGTAGAAATGGAAGAAAGAAATATAGTCTTGCTTTTTAAGAAGGGGGAAACATGAATTGAGAGAGCCAAAGAGAAGTTAAGAAAGAAAAGAAGAGAATTTCAGTGGTTGAAAGAAAAGAAAAGAGTTGAGTTAGGGTTTCAGCACTTCCTAGTCTTGAGAAGGATTTTGGAGTGGGTCCAGAAGAGAAAAGGGAAGAGGAAGAGAAGAGCTTTAAATTGAGCCAAATATCTTTCCATTTGGTGAAGAATCAAGGTAAGACCATTTAAATTTTTTGGAAGTTTTGGAAGAATTTTAGACCAATTAGGAAATACATGAGTTTAAGTATTTTAGAATCCAATTTTAGTGATTAGGCATTGTGGGATTTTTTTATTTAAAAACCCTATTGAGTTGAGGTTTGAGAGTTGAATGAAGTCAAATTGGTAGCTGAATGGTTATACTCAGGATTTTCCAAATTTGCACAATGCAAAAGTTCAAGTATTCTTTAGGGGTAAATTTCATGTTCTGACTTTAGGGTAAAATATGGTTTAATCTAGGCTAAATTAGACAAATTTGTCTTCTGGAAAGTTGTAGCTTATTTTTCTATCTTTCCAACGGTATATAATATGAAATTTTTAGACATCAGAGTCGAAGTAGAGATGCTCAGGAGAGTAATCTGCTTTGTCTTAAGTTAACTTTGCTTCGTCTTAAGTTGACTCTGCTTCTTCTTAAGAGTCACTTCGTCCTAAGTTGACTTTGCTTCATCTTAAGTTAACTCTGCTTTGTCTTAAGAGTCACTTCGTCTTAAGTTGACTTTGCTTCATCTTAAGTTGACTCTGCTTCATCTTAATAGTTACTTCATCTTAAGTTGACTTTGCTTCATCTTAAGTTGACTCTGCTTCGTCTTAAGAGTCACTTCATCTTAAGTTGACTTTAATTTATCTTAACTTGACCATCTGCTTCTTCTTAGGTTGACTTTCTGCTTCATCTTATGTTGACTAAAACTTCTTCTGGTCCAATTTTGACCCCTTATATGATAGAATTTATCTTTGAGATCTTCATAAAAGTTATAGATCTCAAAGTCATCTTCAAAATAATTCAAAGAACACCTTGATCCAATACCTATAGAGAAAGTTATGCTATTGCCCCAAAATAGGTTCAATATGATCAAGGACAAAACCTTGTTTGATTCTTTCAGCCATAACTTTGTTATCCGATCTCCAAATGGAGTGATTCTTAGTCCAATAGATTCATAAAACATATTTATATCTCTCTATAAAAATCGGTAGCATTATGAATTGATTTGAAAAAGTTTGGTTGAAAGAAAATGAGGGAATCTGTTGAAATATTATGAACTGGTGTGATTTTACTGAACATGTTCGACTATTTCAGTTATACCTGGATCTATATGACTCTAAATGAGATGATTCTTGATTTGGAGTGAAATAGAGATATAGTCCTACAAATGATTTGAAGAAGTTGAATTGTGATTCAATCTCTGAGATATTTAATTTCTAGAAGGAAGTTGTGTATAGTATACTGTTTTGGATAAGAACAGCTCAAAAATATTTGTGGCATATCTTCCAAATTACTAAACCAAATTGAGTGATTTTGGTGTCAATGGAAAGATAAGACATAGAGGAACACTTTTCCAGATGAGGGTGTGATTAAATTACATTAGTTTCCCTTTTTGATTGAATGTGAATAATAGACTTGAAAGTGTGACTTGGAAAAATTCTGAAGTGAGTCAATGAGAAAGGAATGGAGATTTTAATGGTTTTAGTGAGGAATAAACCTAAGTATAAATTATACTTAAATGAGTTTTGATATAAGAATGACTTTATGATGAAACTAATGGTAGAATACCAGGATTGTCATGAACATGCATTGTACATAATTCATTTCCTACATGTGCATTATTGAACAATTATAATTGTGCATATTGTGATATATGTGTATGTTT
>JANVCQ010000006.1:3350058-3361012 GCA_025531925.1 Erythroxylum plowmanianum | reverse complement strand
TCCTAATATCTCTCATTCTTTCTACTTAAACACATAGACAAAAATTAAATCTCATAAAAATGCCAATTTTAAGTGCAAGTGGCACAGAATCAAACATATAAAACCACAAAAATTTACAGCTAGATTGCAATTCAAGAACAAAAGTAAAAGATGAAGCATAAGCTGTAATGTGAATAGTATCAATACTAAGAAAAGCACCAAAAAATACCTGTTGCGTATTTATATCAACACCAGATAGCCAACATCCAAATCCAGGATGCGAATGGTACCACCCAACAACCATCTCTGGTCTGCAACAACAGCAAACAAATGTCATTAGTGAACAACACTTTCTTAATTGATACAAAAGCGGAACAGTACCTGGATCAGTGATAACATTACTTATACTAGATTCCCTAAATGCTTCCAACACATCAGGTTGCATATCAAGACTATTAAGTGCATACAATAACAACAACGTAGTCATGGAGAATACCGTCCAGTCTGTTTGAGCATATCAAGCATGTTGGTCTGGAAAACATGATCAACAGCTTCCACACTAACCCCTGTACCACTCTGTGGCATGGCAAACACATCAACTACACGAACAGTGTATTCATCCACAAACTCTCCAAGCATCAGGCCCATAACTTCCATGGGCACTCCAGCTCGTCCTATCATATGGCCCAAATCAGAGAAGCAAAAGATACACACTATGATGAAAATTTTGCTCTTTTACGAAAAGATTCCATTCAATTGAATCATATCTTAATACAAATAGTGGAGCAGTATCAGGAATCACAATCACACAATTGCTCCAAATTTACTTTAAATCAAACCAAAATCTTCGCACTTGGAAATCCAAACCCTAACGACATCTTTACAAAGCCAAGAAATAGTAAGATGACAAGGAAGTCTATAAAATTCTCACATCCCAATTGATTCAGTGAAAGCCTATTAGCGGTTTCGATTTCCCAAAATCCCAACAACTTTAAAACGAAAAGCAGTGAAACTAGCAAAACACAGATAGTTAAGAACAGTACCGTGCTTGAGCATCTTGAGGAGGGCAAGAGAGGAGATGTAGACCTGCTCGGAGGAATCAAGAGTTGGGGAATCCGGCGGTGGGTGGCCCAACGCCCCTCCGGCACCGGCAAACATCCTCTGAAGTCTCTCCATACCGGACATACCCTTTCGTTCTCTTTCAGCCAAACACAAGATCTCAACTTTTCTTCCGCAGCACGACAAGCCCCCAAGACTTAAGAATACTGTTAAAAGTAAGCTGCCGACCTCTTGATATCTGTAATTATTTCATCCTCTACATATTTTAGCCCAACCCAATCCTACCCAACCCAAATTCTTAGAAAACGGCCCATTTCCCACCCAAAACCGTATAAAAGAAGATGCGCATATCCTCCGTAGAAAATTCCCAATCCGAACTATGTGAACTACTTACGTGATTAATTGTTAACAGTGTTTCTAATTACGATTAGTATTCGCTAATCTCATTTTTATTTGATTACGTTACAAGTTATTGTTTCTTCTTCTTCTTCTTCTTCTTCTCCGTAGTAATCGCAAGACTCAAAGAGTTACGCGCCACCGCCATTCTCTGAAAAAAGAAAGAGAAGACTATCCTTAGACTAAGGCGAAAGAACATCTTTCCTTTGTCTCATCACTTTGGTTATAATTCCCCCACATTTATATATTTTTTAAATAATATTTTAAGAAACAATTAGTTATGCTCCGACTTTGTCTTCGTCCCCGACGCTTCTACCGCCTTCCGCTTCCTCGCTCCTTTTCCTCCTCCTCTTCTTCTTCCAAAAGTCCAATTGAGCCCCCGAACAATGTTAGAAATTCCCGCAATGCCCCTCTTCAACCGCCTGTCCTTCACCACAGCCCCCTCGTAGCCACCGCTGTTCCGTCCACGAGCCATAGGTCCCGTACGCCTCTTCTCGTTCTGTCCGCTGCACTCGCCTCTGCTGTTGTCACCTCATACGCCGTCGTGTCTATCGACCGGGACTCCGACCACCATTCCAGTCCTCTCCGCGACGCGATTGATCGGACGGTTTCCAAATCAAACGAATCCGTGAAGAGGATCTTCCACCACTTCAAGCAAACCGGCGTCGCCGTGTCTGTTCTGTGGCAGTCGTTGAGGTCGGTGCTGTCGTCGGCGAACCACGAGGTGAGGGTGGGATTTGAGCTAAAAGTCGCCGCGTTGCTGGCGGATATTGCGGCCGCGAATGCTGCGCGTAGAGCCGCCCTCGTCGGGGCGGGGGGAGGGAAGGTGGTGGATTGGCTGCTGGAGACGGTGGCTGGCGGCGACGGGAGTGGGACCCAGGCCGAGGCCGCGAGAGCGCTGTCTTACTTGATTACGGACCCTAATGTGTCCGCAGATGTTCTCGGGAGGCCCCATGCGGTGCCGTTTCTCTTGCGTTTTATTTTTTCTTCACAACCTAAGAATAAGGTGATTTGTTTTCTTGTGTAAAATGACTCCTTCGTTTTTGTTGTGATTAATAGGAATACTTTATGCTGCATCAGTTATCATCGTAGGTTGTGTATTTGTGTGTTTGTGTTTTTGTCATTAATATATTGAATTTCTGTGGGAGCAGCATTCGAGACGTAGTTCATTTGATATTTCAGATTCTTTGAAAGGTAGGAGCATGCTTGTGGATGCAATCATGGATATTGTTACTTCAAGTTGCAACAATTCAGAAAGGAAATATTTTAAGCAGTTGTTACCCGGAAATGCTGCAATGAGAGACATTGCTGCTGCCATTGAAGTCATTAAGGAAGGTGGGCTGCATTTGGATGAGCCGCCTGAAAATGAAGATGACGACGACGGTGGACAGGGTGTGAAGGGTATTGGGATTAAAATTCTTGAAGGTACAACCGCTGTAGGGCTTTCGAGAACTAATGCCCTTATGGATTTAGAGCACTCTGGTGCTAAAAGTTCAGTCTTGCTTCATAAGCATGATGGTTCGCTAAGACAAGAAAGCTTATCTTCTACTGGGGTGCTTCCTGGACTTTGGGATGATCTTCATTGTCAACATGTTGCCGTGCCTTTTGCAGCATGGGCGTTGGCTAATTGGGCAATGACATCTGAAGCCAATAGATGCCACATTCAAGAACTGGATTTTGATGGGCAAGCTGTGATGACTGCTTTGATTGCACCTGAGAGATCTGTGAAATGGCATGGGAGCTTGGTAGCTCAGTTGCTGTTGGAGGATCGTAATCTGTGCTTAAGTGATTCTGTTTCTGATTGGAGTTTCAGTCTTCTTGCAACAATATATCAGGCAAGTAAAAATGAAGATATTCCTTTGGCTCAGGTGGCCTTGTCTCCCTTTTTGCTATCAATTGAGAGAAGTTCCAAATCGCGGGAGGTGGTGATGGAGGAGGGTCTTCAGCTGATGAGAGAAACAGCTAAGCTGACAACAAAATACAAGCAGGTGCATGAAGCATTGGCGAGGGCCTTAGAGTTACTTTTGGATGGGGGCTTGCATCTATCTCTTGAAGAAAGTCAAAGGTGGTCTGGCATTCTACTTCCATGGGTTTGTGGTAAAGTTTCCTCTGACACCATTCAGTTGTCAGCTGCTAAAATCCTTTCTTGCATTCTCAAGGACCACGGCCCAACTTCAGTACCTATTTCTCAAGGATGGTTAGCTATGCTGCTTAATGAAGTTTTAAGTCCCAGCAAGGTTTCATCTGTTAAAGCAGGCAGTCAGCCTAGTAGTGACAAAGCGAAGGTTGTAATGTTTGGCCTCATATTTTATTTAACACGTACTAGCACTGGTTTTATGTTCATAACCTGGTTAACTTGCTCATATTTCTTGTCTTTGACACTCTGTGATGGTAATAATGGTTGTGTCAACTACATTTTTCTGCATCTGTGCTTAGCACTTTGTCATCAACCATGTTTTTTCTTGTGCTTATGGTGTAGCAAACTTTTGCAGACTCAAATTGATCAGTCCAAGATCGTTTCTGCTACACAAGCAGCTAATCAGCTGGCAAGTGCAGTAGTGAATCTAGCTGGGAAACAACTGGCAGCAACCTCTGATTCTGTTGATACATTTGCACTGGCAGATTTTCTTTCTTTGGAGCCTTTTGCTGGAACATCTAAAAACTTGAAGAAAGATACGATGCCTAAATCTAATGCAGCAGATTCTGCTCTAGCAACCCTTAAGGCATTAAAAACTCTCACTGAACTTTGTGCGGAGGACAACTCATGTCAAGGAAAAGTAACTGAATTTGGAGTTTTGTGTTTGCTTAGGCGCTTTCTCTTATGCGATGACTATGAGAAACTGGCTGCAATTGAAGCTTATGATGCTTCTATAGCCCTTGAGGCACCAGAACGGGTCTCCAATACTCCTGCTGAATCTTTTCATAATGACAGGAGTGAACCATCAAGTCTTCATGTTCCAAACACAGCTCACTTACGAAGGCATGCTGCTAGACTGTTGACTATTCTCTCAGTCCTTCCCAAAGCTCAGAATGTTATTCGAGCAGACAAAATTTGGTGTAAATGGTTAGATGATTGTGCTAGTGGGAGGATCCCAGGTTGCACTGACCATAAACTACAAAGTTATGCTAGAGCAGTGTTCCTAAATGTTCTCTGCAGTCCACGGTCAGGGAAAGACTCTTTAAATAAAAATACTATTGATGTACGTATGAACAAGAATAGCTCTTGTCCTCGATATAGTGATATGATATTTTTGATCAATCCTGGGCAGCTCCACTGGAAGCATTGTGAGACAATAGAAGGTGAAAGGGGTCGAAAGGATAATCTTTTATCTGGGGTTGATTCTGTTGATATTGAGGGTCTAACCACAACTTCAAATGTTGGCAATGCGTCTACTTCTGCCAGGGAATCCCAATCTGATTCTGAATCAGGTACTCCACAACTAGATATTGTCTTTATCCATGGTTTGCGTGGTGGACCTTACAAGACTTGGCGATTAGCCGATGACAAAACTTCAACTAAGTCTGGTTTGGTGGAGAAAATCGATGAGGAAGCTGGGAAGCAAGGAACTTTTTGGCCTGCTGAATGGCTTTCAACTGATTTCCCTGAAGCTCGTTTGTTCACCATTAAGTACAAGGTTTGTTTTGTTGTAGTTTGTTCTTTGTGCAGATCTTAACAGCTTGTTTTAATTAACTGCCTTGAAAACAGAATTGTTTCTTGTTTGCTATGGGTTTTAATGATTTGAGATGATCTTTTGTTATTTGTTATTTGATAATCTTCTCAAGTCCTGAATGAATTTCTGATGCAGTCGAATCTTACACAATGGTCTGGAGCTAGCCTTCCACTTCAGGTTGGCACTTTCTCTTTGACACCTTACAAGCAACTAGAAGTCTGGTCTTTATAACTGTACAATTTCTGAGTGTCCCAAGTTTGTTAAGTAATACCCAACAGCAAATGGCATCATAGAACATCTTTCTAGGAATTTTGTCTTTGCTTCTATAAGCTAGTGTTTATCTAGCTGATGTTTCTTAATTGCTTTCTATTCTTCTTATTGTGATATGTTCTCATCGTGCAGGAAGTAAGCGCAAAGATATTGGATAACCTTGTTGCTGCTGGTGTTGGGAATCGGCCTGTTGTGTTTGTAACTCACAGGTAACATTTATCATGATATGGTGCTATGGTCTGTTATTCATGTACCTTACATCAAATTATATATGAGCCTCTGTAGCTTTACACTTTGTTCACGTTTTGTTACATCATGGTGTCTAGCAACTGGGATGTTGAGATTGATGATTGGAAAATATTATGCAGAAATGAGGTTGTTTGTAAATGTGAACAAATTTGGTTGAGAAGATTGCCAGGTTTAAGTAGTTATTAAGAGGAATTTTTATGAGGCGATGTTAAAGTACCACCTTTGATGCATTGACTGCTGCAGACCTTAAATTTTTCAGAGCTATTGCCTAGTTAATAGTTGTTTGATAGGTATTTAGTGATACTGGAAACTTGATTTTCAACTTTGATTCTCTCCCTTTCTTTGGTTAGGCTGGTCTTTATGCATTTGGATTGAAAAGGGACCCCTTTGAAGTAATATTTGTCTATATCTGCAGCATGGGAGGTCTGGTTGTGAAGGAAATGCTGTACAGAGCGAAGGCGGAGAATATTGATAATCTTGTGAAAAACACTGTTGGAGTTGTAAGCTCCTTTTGCAATGCGAAGCATATACATGAATTTTATCATTGACATTGCAAGTTTTGATTTCTTTGTTGGTTGATGACATTTTGTACTGCCCCCTGATTTTAGGTGTTCTATAGTTGTCCACACTTCGGCAGCAAACTAGCAGATATGCCTTGGCGGATGGGCCTTGTTTTGCGCCCTGCTCCATCAGTTAGTATACAATTTGCACTAATTTGTCCGTTTTGAATTCATGATACTAGTTGATCTTGTGGATCATGCATTAGTTATTGTTGATAATGTTTTGAATTCACTTTATTAGATCGGGGAGCTGAGAAGTGGTTCCCCAAGGCTTGTGGAGCTGAATGACTTTATTCGCAACCTTCATAGGAAAAGACTTCTTGAAGTTCTAAGTTTCTGTGAGGTAATATATATGTTTCCAGCTAAACCAAATATTTGCAAATAAGTTCCATTCTTATATCACACCAAACAAGAATTCCAACTCCTATACTTCTCACTCTCTCGCGGACTCTCTGTATGTGCTTTATATGAGCCTAATTGATTGCCTGTTGTTGCATCTTAGACCAAGGTCACTTCACTTGTTGAGGGCTATGGAGGATGGGCCGTCAGGATGGAAATTGTACCCATTGAATCTGCATATCCTGGATATGGTGAACTTGTGGTAAGTGTAATTACAGCAGGGCTTTCTCCATCAAACTCGGATGTACATAGAGATTTGGTGCATGAGTTCAATACTTACTTGATGGCTTGCAGATCGATCTAATCAAACTAATGTTGTGGGATGAGTGTTCTTTTCATTTATTATTAGTGCATTGTTATCCTTTTTAACATGTATCTTCATTATTTTGTTGTTCAAATTTTATTACAGGTATTAGAGTCAACTGATCATGTAAATTCATGCAAGCCAGTTAGTCGCTCGGATCCATCCTATACGAAGACATTGGAGTTCCTGCAAATACTGAAGGCCCGTTATTCATGAAAGGATGTTCCATTTTAAATGCTACAGTATCACAAAAAAAAGGGAGAAAAAGAAAATTCTAAGATGAAAAGTAGAATTAGCTTGGATTTGATGGCCATGTCCGCATGTATAAATGCATTCTGCAAGACAGCTGGCTGTTAGATCTGCTTGTGTTAGACCTCGGCAACAAATAAAATCACCATACACTTCCAGAAGAGGATTAGATTCGCTGATCAGAGTACGTCAGCTACAAGACTCAGTTCATTGACCATCTTCATTTTACACATCAACCAGAGGAATTTGTTGTACAGTACTTACAAATTTAGCTTCATTGGGAGCTGTACATAGAAACCCTGTAATATCATTGTCACATTCTCCTTGTCAACTTGTAAATGACCTTTTTTCATATTAGGTTTACACGTTGTACAGATTGAAAGAAAATTTATTGTTTGAAATTCCTGAAGCAATTGAAAAGCAATCCCTTTGACATGAAATTATCTGATACCTTTTACTCTATGTTCATCATGTTTGCAATTGTTCAGAGGCTACAATATTGGACCCAACTGAAATAGGAAATTCAGTTTTTGGGCTCTAAATTTGGGTTAGGAAAGTGTACTTTTCGGCCGAGAGATAGAAGATCCTCATCAGCCGTCATCTCTTCTAAATATCTCAAGAGCTGGAATGGTTGGAGTGGTTTAGGACTTGGAAGTTGTTATTACTGTTGGTTATGAAGCTTTTCTCCTTGACGTCATCCAAACCGCCGTATGCGGCGGTGGCACCACCATTGGAATCTTTTGTACAGTTTTCCCTGTTTCCATCACAATGTCTGAAGCTCGGGAGGAGCCTGACTCTGAACGGAAACGTCCCAAAAACAAGATATGCTCCGGGGCCGCGTATAACATGTTGCATGAATCCCGAAACAGCAACGACGAATTCGACGACGACAGTAGCAACAACGAGTGTGGGACCTCCAGTTGTTAAGAAGAGAAGAAGGTATAGGAAAGCTTATCCAGGAGAGAGCAAGGGCATCACTGAAGAGATGAGATTTGTGGCCATGAGGCTTCGTAACATTAATGGCAAGTATACTTACAGTAAGACCACTGTTAATTCTGACGATGGTTCCCTTGATTCTGAGGACAAGAGCGTGAAACAAGAACAAGAAGATGTTGTCGAAGAAGAACGAGTCGAAGAAAGAAATAGTGACAAGGCGAGCTGGTTGCCCAGTATGGAAGGCTTCGTCAAGTACATGGTTGACAGCAAACTGGTCTTTGACACTGTCGAACGTATTATTGATAAGTCCGATGATGTTTCATGTGAGTTTTTAATATGCTTTCTACTTTTCCCAAGTGTTCCTTTTCTTTCTCGTTTATCTTCCACTGGCTTGGTCAATCCTGTTAAACTTGTAAGTGCTTGTGTTTTTGGGTTCGATTGTTTCTAGTCTTCTTCCATCTTTGAGCTTTCTTCATGAAGAATAATCTTACTTGGGTATTTTCTTTTCCTCTCATCAGGCTTTGATTCACTGTTTGATTTTTATGAGCTAATGGGAAAATTCGCTTGTGTAGTGAATGTTCCTTGGCTTGATGTGATTTCGTGGTGATGCAATGTTTGCTTGTGTCCAATGTGCAGATGCATATTTTAGAAATAATGGCTTGGAAAGATCAAAGAGTCTTGCAAAAGATTTAGACTGGTTTAGCCAAAAGGATGTTGCAATACCTCAACCCAGTGCTCCAGGAGTTTCCTATGCCGAGTATTTGGAGGAGCTTGCAGAGAAGAGTGCCCCGTTGTTTCTCTCTCATTTCTACAACATATACTTCTCGCATGTAGCTGGTGGTCAAGTTATAACAAGACAAGTATGCTCTGTGCTCACCGAGGCTGCTGAGCATCCTTTTGACTCACAGACTTGATTGAATATAGTTGTGATGCAATTGCATTTTGACTTGCTGCCAAAATTAGGCCTTTAATATGATCAACATCATTCTATTTGCCTATCTATTTTATGAATGTTTCCGTAATTCCATCTCCTATTTTTGCTGTTGCCATCACCTTATGTTTGGTTGAAACATGATATTGTTTTTCCTTTCCAAAACACTTCGTATGTAAAATTGTTAACTTCGGAATTAGATAGACCAAATGACCTCTTAGTTTATCGTTTACAGGTTTCTGACAAGCTTTTTGACGGAAGAGAGCTGGAGTTCCATAGATGGGATGGTGATGCCCAAGAAATGTTGAAGAGTGTGCGTGAGAAGCTCAACATGCTTGGCGAGGTTGGTTACCTGAAATTTCTGTTTGTATGTGAATTGATAGTATCAATTTGGTGGTTATGACACCAAGTTTTGCAGCACTGGTCTAGAGATGTGAAAAACAGATGCTTAAAGGAAGCAACAAAGTCATTTAGGTACTTGGGGCAGATTGTCAGGTTGATCATCTTGTGAAGCCTATTTCTTTCCTGACCTATGAGAGCTTGGACCTGGTAATGCTTCAATATCTTTCATCTTTCATTTACCCTTATGCTTTATGATGAAGTCTTGATTCTCCTAACGTTCTGATACTATAGCTACCTACAAAAATCTTTTACAAAGAGAGATTTATGCCCACTCCAAGTCTGCTATAAGTTTTAAGAAAAGCAGTAAGCTCACGCAGTATGGTTTGTATAACATTGTTGGATCTGCAATGTGCTAAGGGTGAAATCTAGGATTTGAAGGCTTTGTCTCTTTGATTTACTGCAGGTAATGTCAATGGCTGCTCTCCTTATCTCTGTCCAAACTCAACATAAATCTAATGCATTGAAATCAGAAACATACCGATCACTGAGTTAAACGAGATCCTCTTCTCTGGGCATAAATTCAAGTACTCGGTTGTTCGTCATTGCAAGTTTCGATCTAAAAACTGTTTTAAGTTTCGTGCGGAAGCTCTTGTTCAGATTCACAGAATAGCAGTCCCACGTTGGTTTCCTGTCTCTCAATTATATGCAAGGCTTTTTCTTTCAGACCTTGATCTACTTTCTATCTCAACTCTCAAGATGGTACAGATCGCCAATTCACCTATGATGCTGCATGTGGATTGATAACGTTAATTTCATGCAAGAGACCTCCAAAAATTGTGGAGGGTTAGCTTTGATAAGAACTTAATCTTCATGAAGTGTCAATGGTGTTCTTTTCTTTCTCTTGTATATATTGCAGGTCACAAGTTGATCAATTCCTCGGCAGAGCCAACCTCAAGTATAGCTTCAAGTGAATCAGATTGACAATAACAAATTTATATATTAAATTATTAAAATATCATATTCTATACAGTGTAGCCATGTTATTTTTCGTCCAACATTATTCATGTTCCTAAACCTAGTTGGATACATTCGAGTTATTATAAATCAACACTTCTCTGAAACTCCACACAAGTTGATGTACATCAACTCTATGGTAGGAACCACAAAGAGTAGAGGTAATAGAAAATAAAGAGCACAATTTACCAGATGGATATAAGCAAGAATTTTAGAGCCTGTTTGGATGGGCTTATGTCAGTAGAGCTTTTCTGAAAAGAGATTTTCTGATAAACCAGTTGACTGTTTGGCTGTCAATTAAAAAAATAGCTTTTTTAAAAGAGCTTCGTACAGTAAACTGTTTGGTAATATAAAAATAAAAAATGCTTTTATTAATTTTGATTATATTTTATTTTATAATAAAATTATTTATGCTAAATAATATTTAAAGTATACTAAACAATATGCAAAGCACAATATATTATATTTATAGTTACCTATTTTTTGGATAACCATCTTGTAGGAAATTTTAGATAACTATCTTGTAGGAAATAATTTAAAAAGATGTCTTATTTTCTTGTAGGAAATAAAATTAATATGAAAAATAAATATTAAA
>JANVCQ010000006.1:3338600-3349958 GCA_025531925.1 Erythroxylum plowmanianum | reverse complement strand
AATATGAAGTCACAATGTTATCAGAAGTTGTTCTAATACCAAACAAGACCGCACAAAGCAGAATTGGTCTGCGTTGACGAAGTTCAATGCAGACCACGTCTGCGTTTAACAACGCAGAGAAACATCTGCGTTTAACGCAGACGAAGAATGTCTGCATTGAATCAACGCAGATGTTTATATAGGAGAAAAAAATCAAGAACTAACCTGCGATTTTGGTCCGTGGTTGTCTTGAGAGAAGGTGAGTGTTTTGCGTGTTTGTAAACAAAAGAAAGAAAACCACATAAACAAAGAGTCATTTTAACTTATGTTATATACAGAAGTGACGAAAAAATCTCTACTCGAAAAAGCTGTATTTTAGCTTTTGAAAAAGCTATTTCTACTTCAAAAACACTTTTAAAGTTTACAGCCAAACACCCATTTTTTTTTCCTTAAAATAGCTTTTGTGGTAAAAAAAAGTACTTTTAGAGCCTCCAAAAGCTGAACCAAACAAGTGCTTAAACATGTACCAATTTGATAACCCAAAGGAGAATCTCCAATTATAAATAGAGTAAATGACCATACTTTCATGTACCGATTTGAACATTATTTAAATAGATAGAGCAAACAAAGAAATGGAATAACTAACTCCTAAAACTAAGTCGCATTACAGCAACTGTTTCCTACAATTTCCTACAAGTACTGACACGTAAAGCATTAACTGCCCCTGAATTACAGCTCTTAACCCACGTTCTCTTGGTAATTGTATTACAGTTGTGTAATGGAAAGTTGGTCTAAGCTCAAGTCACGCTTCTTCCTTCTAATGTATGTTTTGATGGGTTGGACCATATCTTTGCTCCCCCTCTAGAAAAACGCCCTATCCTCAAGGCAAAATTCTAGAAATTGCTGAGTCAACAAGTCATTCTCCTAACTAACCTCCTCCAATGGTCGTCCCTGCCACAGTATTAAGAGCTCCAAAGTTGGTTTGCGTGAAATTGATTTCTAGCAATGTTGTAGGACTTGTGCTGGTTGTAATTGGAGTTCCCACATGGCTATAAGTGGCAAATCAGTCAGTGGTACAGTGGGGGAATGACCAAAAGCTAGCCGAAGTAGAGAGACATGAAAGATAGGATGTATTTTGGCAGAAGGAGGAAGTTCCGGTTTATAAGCTATAGAGCTTATGTGGTTTAGCACCTCGTAGGGCCAAAAAACTCTGGGAGAGAGTTTTTCATATTTCCTTTTTGCTAAGGACTACTGGCGATAAGGTTGAATCCGAAGAAAAACTACATCCCCAGGTGAAAATGATAGTTCTCATCTTTTAGAATCTGCTTGTGCTTTGATGCGGGCTAAAGCTTTGGTCAAATTATCTCTTAGGAGTTTAAGCATATCATCCCGTCGTTGTAGTTGTTCCTCTAGATCAGTATTGTTTATTTCTCCCCTAACAAAAGGATGAAGAGTTAGGGGACCTCTCCCATAAACCAATTTAAAGGGAGTGGTCTTGGTAGAAGTGTGAAAACCCGTATTAAAAGAATATTCAGCCCTGCTTAAGTATTTGCTCCAAGTATGTGGTTGCTCATGTGCAAAGCATCTCAAATAGACCTCCAAGCATTTATTGACAACTTCTGTTTGGCCATCCAATTGCTGGTAAGCAGTGCTCATATGTAATTTAGTTTGACTTGGTCTAAATAGTTCCCGCCAAAAAGTGCTAAGGAAGATGGTGTCTCGGTCAGATACAATGAAGCGAGGTACTCCATGTAAGCGAACAATTTTCCTATAAAACACAGTAGCCACAGACTTGGCAGTATAGGGGTGAGACAGTGGCATAAAGTGGCTATATTTGCTGAAACGATCAACAATCACAAGTATGGTATCGAAACCTCTAGATTTGGGGAGATGCGTGATAAAATCAAGAGAAATGTCTTCACAAATGTGATGAGTTATAGGCAGAGGTTGTAAAAGTCCTGCTGGTAGAAGTGTTTGATATTTATTTTTTTTGACAAACTAAACATAGCTGCATAAAAAGCTTAACATCATTTTTCATTCGCAGCTAATGAAAGTTGGACCTTAACCTGTACAATGCTTTCAAATACCCTCCATGTCCACCAGTGAGGGATTCATAGGCTTCTACTAATAGCTTTTGTCGTAGGAGAGGTTGGTGTGGTATCACCAAACCCCCTTTGTAGAAGAGTTTATTATCAGCTAGGGAAAAATCTGGTAATGATGAGGAGTTCTGTTGTAATGTCTAGATGATATCCTACATATGAGGATCCTGGAGTAATGCATCAAGAAGATTTGAAAAGTCTTGTGAGATTGACATAGTCAGAGCAAACAGGTCAGCAAGTTGTGGTTTTCGAGATAAAGCATCCACTCCCTAATTGTCTTTTCCTACTTTATAATTAATTGTCAAGTCAAAGGGCAATAACTTCATGATGAGGAGTTGTTGTTCGTGAGTGGTGAAACGTTGTTAAAGGAGGTGCTTAAGACTATGATGATTAGTTCTAACAAAGAAAGAACGCCCAAGAAAATAGTGTTTCCATTGTTGAAATGCTAAAACCAACGCCAAGAACTCCCGATCATAGGCTGATTTTAAGCGATTGGAAAAGCATAGACCCTTACTAAAGTATGCAACTAGATGATCGTCTTGTCGCAATATTGCCCCAACTCCTTCTGCTGATGCATCGCATTCTACACTGAAGGGTTTGTCAAAATTTGGCAATTGCAACACAGGAATAAAAGTGAGGGCTCCTTTGAGGTGTCAAATGCAGCAGTTGCTGAAGTTGACCAGCATAAGCCATTTTTCTTGGTGAGTTCAGCTAAGGGTTTGGCAATTATTCCATAATTCTTCACAAAGTGACGATAATAACCCATAAGTCCTAGGAAGCCACGATGTTCCTTTACATTATTAGGTAGAGGCCAATTAAGCACTACTTGAATTTGTTTTGGGGTCCACCCTAACTCCTGCCTTGGAAATCATGTGACCCAAAAAGTGTATCTGTGACTGGCCAAACACACACTTCTTAACGTTAGCATGATATGGAGAGTGTGTAGTGTAATTACTAAGTGGTTTAAGTATTCCTGCAAGGAGGGACTGAAAATTAGTATATCATCAAAGAACACCATAATGAATTTTCTGAGATAAGGACGAAAGAGATCATTTATGGCTACTTGAAAGGTAGATGGCGCATTGGTAAGGCCAAACGACATTACTACGAATTCATAATGACCAGAGTGCGTGTGGAATGTTGTTTCAGGGATATCTTCTAGTGTTACCCGAATTTGATGATATCCAGAGCGAAGGTCTATTTTTGAAAATATTGAAGTGCTATTGAGTTCATCTATCAATTCATCAATATTCAAGATTGGATATTTGTCAGGCACTGTTATTTGGTTGAGACCCCTGTAACCCACACATAATCGCCAAGAGGAGTCCTTTTTTCTAACCAACAAAACTGGGCTGACAAAGGGGCTGGTGCTGGGACGGATAAAGCCAAGTTGCAACAGATGTTCCACTTGTTTCTCAATTTCAGCCTTTTAGTAATGAGGATAGCAATGGGGTCGTATATTGGGTGGTCTTACTTCGAGTAACAGAGCAATAGAGTGAGAATGACTCCTGAAGGGCGACAAGGAGGTGGTCTCTTTAAAAAACACTGAATATTTGCTCAGGAGATTTTGTATCTCTTTTGAAGAACTTTCTTTGCTAGTATCTTGTAATACGAAACTCTATAAGGCCGTTCCCCCTAGATTATTCTTAGGCACCCCTTGTAGCTTGCATTTTCGTCCATTGAGATGAAAGATAAGAAACATCTCATTCCAATTTGCTTGCATAGTGTTTAATGAAGTTACCCACTTTATTCCTAGGACCATGTCTGTAACGCCAATAGATAAAGGATAGAAATCCTCCATGATGGTAAGTACAGGTAATTTGACCTCTAGCTATTTGCATATGGTGTTACATTTGATTACATCTCCATTCCCAATCTGAACACCAAATGTAGGGACATTTTGTATAGGCAAACTAAGGTCAGAAACCAAAGAGCTAGAGATGAAATAGTGGGTAGACTCACTGTCAAGAAGAAGAAATACTTCCTTGGCATTAAGTGTCCCCTTGAGCTTCATTGCTGCCCCAATTGGCTTTCCCAAGATGGCATGGAATGAAATCTCAACCAATTCCTTAGATACTAGCTCAGTGTCATCTCTACCCAACTCTTCTCCTTCTTCTAAAACGCCGCCACCGGTCAGCTCCATCAAGGCGAGGTTCGATGGCTTGCAGCGATGTCCTGGTGTGAATTTCTCATTACACCTTAAGCATAATCCTTTGTCTATCCTTTCCTGTCTCTCCATGTCGCATGTTTGGCCAGTCCCTAACAGATTTGTGGAAGGCGAGGAAGAAAATCGTGATGTTGGACCTATGTTCTTCGAAGATGGAGGAACCTGCGTGAATGATGGCCTAGATGGGTTTGGGGTTCGGGCATCCACATTAAATGAGTTATCAGGTCGACCCACATAGCCCAAGTTGTTTTTCTTTGATCCATGCATTGATTAGGCTTTAGTCTCATATTCTAAGGCTAAGCTGCAAGCCCGATAAACACTTCTGGGTTTGTGTATCCTCACATCCGCTTTTAGTTTTTCTTTGAACCCATTAATAAAAATGCCCAGCAAGCAATGTTCAAGCCAATTTTTAATTCAGACAGCATGTTTGGCAAATTCAATCATGTATTCCTGCACAGTTCACACCGACTTAACACTACAAAGATATTTGTCAGGATTTTGAAATTCGACAAGGCCATAATTTTCTTGCAGCGCCTTCACTAACCCTTCCCAATATAAAAGAGTACGTTCATTGTTAATCCAAGAAAACAAATCTAACGCATCTCCCTCTAAATACATTGTTGCAGTATCTACCTTCAGTTTGTCGGGAGTTTGGTAATACCTAAAATATTTTTCAGCTTTTAGTATCCAACCTCTTGGGTCTCCTCTTTCGAATTTTGGGAACTCCATTTTGGTATGAGGCTTGCAAGATGGGTTTTTAAGCCACCATGGACTATCTGCATCATCCTCTTCTTCATATGGGGCCTTGCCTCGATCTCAGTCTCGTTGACTAGTTCCGACTTGTGCAGAATTACTGGAATGCGTCTTGAGAGAAGCTACTTCTGCTACTAATTGATCCCCCATATTCAACTTGGATGCAATGGTAGTTAATTGTTAGAGAATTGGATCTGGTTCATTGGTAGGTTCTGGGTCGTTGATGGATGCAGTAGAGCTTGTGGTCACTATGGTTATGTCTCTGATACCATAATGGTAGAAACCAAAAAAAGTAGAGGTAATAGAAAATAAAGAGCACAATTTACCAGATGGATATAAGCAAGAATCTTAAACATATACCAATATGATAACCCAAAGGAGAATCTCCAATTATAAATAGAGTAAATGACCATACCTCCATGTACCGATTTAAACACTATTTAAATAGTTAGAGCAAACAAAGAAATGGTATAACTAACTCCTAAAACTAAGACATTCATTACAGCAACTGTTTCTAGCAAGTACTGACACGTAAAGCATTAATTGCCCCTGAACTATAGCTCTTAATCCACGTTCTCCCGGTAATTGTATGACAGCTGTATAATGGAAAGTTGGTCTGAGCCCAAGTCACGCTTATTCCTTCTAGTGTAGGTTTTGATGGGTTGGACCATATCACTCTATCTTCTTAAGGTGAAAATCCATATGATTTATATTCCTTTAATAAATAAGATTCTAACTTGAAGCACATTTTTCATTTATATCTCCTTACATTTTCTATAGGGATAAGGCTGTGTGTTATTAAATTTCTTCATATCTCGCATATAAGTGAGACTCTCATTAAGTGTTGTTGTATTTTCTTACTCACTCTATATAATTTCCATTTTGAATTTTTATATGAATGAACTTATTCAATAGTTCCGAATCTAGGATTAAATGGCTTTTGAACTTTTTGATAACTTCTCATATAGTTTCTCATATATATATGGTTGATATTTCTTGAGTTGAATAGGACTTTGCTCTTAAGAACTCAATCTAATTTAGTCCTAATGAAAATGATATTTTTTTATTCAGTAACTAAATAATGCATTTGAAAAAAAAACCATCGATTTAGACATTAATTGTCAACTAGACTCATTCTTAATTATTGCACAATAATATTTATATACAAATAATTGTTAGTAACAAGTTTTTGCAGAATGTAGATTCTTACCTAAGCATGAGAGTACCCTGGAAGCAAAAGAAGGTCCTCTTTAATTAATACAAACCTTTTATTCAGCATGGTAGTTCCTGAAATGAAAATTCTGAAACTCTTTCTTCTTTAACAAGAATTTTCATTTTGTTTTCCACCTATAGATTCATGATCATGTCCAACATCTGGATTAACTTTCAAATTCCAGGATTCATTGAAGGCTCCTAAGAAATATTATCTATATGATCTATGAAGTTTATATTTGCTCCATATGTATAAAGGAAATAACCGTTTAAGGAACTGCCAAATTTTTGAAGATCAGAATATTGGAACAATTGAGTAATAATTCAGGGTATTGAACAATAGGAACTTCCCTACATCCATTCCTGAAAGCCTAAAACATTTGACAGGTGCCTGATAAGAATTAAAAATCATTGCTATCTTGGTTTCATCTCATGTTATTTGATTATAAATACACTTTTAGGGAAGAATGTGCCTGCATCCCAGTTTGATACTCGCAAAGATCAAGAATGGTGAAATTTTTGGATCCAAAGAAAGAAGGGTCAATGTTTCTGCAAATGCGAAAGTATTGCAAAAAGTAAATTGTTAGGATATATGTTATATATCTAAGTAATTAGTTTTGACATTATTTATTAATTGGACATATTAGATATTAATTGGATAATGACTTAGATTCAAAAGTCATATGAATAATCTTCTATTTAAAAAAGAATCATATCTTAGATTGGAGCCTATTATCATGTTGATATTGGAATTGTTTTACTACTGGACATGTTGGTGATTGGATAGTTACTGCTGGATTTGCGAGTTTTGTATATTGATGAAATTAAAAAAATGAGATTGTTGCATGTTTGAATTGAAGTGGTTGTTGCGTGTTTGAATTGAAGTGAGACTCTCATTGTGTGAGGGATTTATACACATCTCCTATCTACTCTAGAAGAAAATCTCTTATGAGTGGTTGCGGCAAAGAGGGGATGTATGTGTACAGTATGGACTTGAATTGCGTTAATTATCAATAAAACAAAACAAAAAACTGCAGTGGTGTAGAGGTTGTGGGGTTAGAGAGCTGAACCATGGGTGTGTGAGAGTACTGCTTCCCTGTGTGCGTGTTGCTTCTCTGCGCACTACTTCTCTGTGCGTCAATTACTTATAACTAAGGAGTGAACTTTTTGGTCTTTTAGATTGCTTAGGCAGAAGGTAAAAATTAGGGAGTGAGTGGATGTATTTATCAATGACATAGGTGGCTTCAGTGTGGGTGTATTATTAAGAGAGCAGTGGCTTGCGTGGGTGTTTTAGATATAAATAGTGTAGTGGGCGAGGACCATGTTTGTGTTCTTTTTATTGTGATTTTAATAGCTACGAGAACGAACTGGTTTGGGCAGTTGCATGGGTATTTAAGGCCACCAACTTCTCTGTTTATTGGATTTATGAAAAAGAGAACATCAACAACTTAGAGAATGTCTTGTACGAGAGTGGTAGCTTTGTTGAATTCGGATGGGACGATAAGTATACCCGTATAAACATTCTATGCTCTAAGGATTTTTTAGTGAAGATATTGAAGCCTGCAAATCTTTCGATGGTCAACTTCCTGTGCTTTCATTGATGAAGTGGTTTATTTAGGAAAGTTACTTTTTATTTCAAGTGATATCTTTGTTTATGTTGGTTATTGTTTAATCACTTGATTGTTTATTTTAGATCTATATTATCAAAAGTAGTCGAGAAAAATTCTCTATTGAGATTAACACGAATCGATCTTGTTATTAGGTGTGAAAGTTTTTCACGGGAAGTGAGGTTAAGAAATAGTGTCAAGGGTTGAGTGATGTTGGCTTAATAAAGCGTTGGGTAAATTTATTGTATATTGGTAAAAGTGGTTAAGTTGGGTGAGAGCCCTGCAGATATGGACAAAATGTGTCGAATTGCATTATTAAATTTTCGATGTTGATTTATTTTTTGATTCTCTTAATTTTTCTTTTTTTTTTGGTTTGTTTATGAAACTACTACCCCTTTAGTTTTTCATGTACAATCTTGACTGGTTCAGTAGTGCTTCCATGAATAAGCTCTGCTGGATTCAAATGGGTGCTTAACCAGTACTTGCTTCAATGGTGCCCCATTCAAATATATTGATTTTCTCGTTCATTAGCTCCTGAAACATTAACAATGCCTTCATCAGAACAATGTAAACTTCTGATCCAGTTAGGTTGTAACAGAATCCAAAGGCAGTTTGTTCTTTTACCACAAATTTCTTGTATGTGATGATTATCTATAACCAATAATCGTAGGGATTGTTGCTGCATCACAAGAGCCTGTTGTTCATTATAGGTGACGATCTTACAGTTCAAATCTTGTGGCGCTTCAGAAACTAAAAGAAGTGCTGGATTTCATAGAGCAAACTAGCCGCCAAGTTAAGATTCACAGATCGCCTTTGCTTTGCATATTCAAAACCCATATGAAAGCTTTTGAATCAGTTACTTATTCCCATAACAAGTCTTTAAAGAGCTTTGATTAACTTCATTGTTCACGTGGATGCTCACTTTCCATAGCTACAGGAACAGAGATTCAGAGCAAATGATCTGCCTTGTTCTTCATATTTTAGGACGTCACATAACTGAATCCTTACTCTTGAATTTCCTTGAACTGTATCCTTACTCTTGAATTTCCTTGATATTGAATTTCCTTGAACTGTATCCTTACTCTTGAATTTCCTTGATACCGAACTACGAACTACTAACTCCAAATAGTTGCATTTACCTCTTGCTTATCACCGGCAGCCTGCTCAGAGTTGCAAATTGCATTAACAGGAATGAACTCCGCTGAATACAACCAAGCCGGCAAGAGATATAAAATGATCCATCCCAGAAGTGATCCTCTGTATTACTTTTCTCATTTTCCTTTCCTTTGTGAATAGGAAAAATCTACCAATTTTCTTAGAATAAATTGCTACACACACGAAAAAGAAAAAAGGGTTACTAAGATCATCTGTTTTCTCATTTTACTGTATTCCACAATCTGGCAACAGATCAGTGAATTGATTATATTCCGTACAATGTATACAAATTGGATCATTTACCAAGACGGAAGTCCTTTTTTCTTCTACATTTTCCTTTGACTATACACAAAAATGGAATAGAACGCCGCCAGGAAACCGATATGAAAAATGACAATCATCTCCTGAGCAACTTTTCTACCATTTTTGATTGCCCCTTTTATCTTCCTATTCTTCCTACATCATATTACATATCTAAGACAAATTCCAATAGCAAGATCAGTGTATGACTGAGCCGTTGCTTGCTACAAAGTCCGACTCTTCTGTTTGTCCAATAACAAATTGGTCAACTATTTTAACGGTATTCAGCGGGTCCTGCTGAGGAGACGATGCACTCCATTTGCTAGGAAATCTTCGATGGTGGCTCAACTGCTGTGGTAGTTTTGTCTCCGCATCCCAAAGTGAATCCAGTTTCCATTCTTTTGGAACCTGTTTGTCATATCAAATTAGCAACATGTAGACAGAAGTTACAGGCAACAACATGTATATTAGCTACCATTAATGACTGATTTCTGATAAAAGGACATACGGGGGAGATTATAGTAAAACAATCGACCATATAGGGCGACAAGTTCATTAACACATAAGCAGGACCAACGTGGAAACTTCTTCAAACTTTTATGAAGCATACAGATCAAGGGTAGTTTGTCAGATATTAACATATTCCTGCTTGTGGACATGCCAAGCATTTTTAACACAAAATATACCGTTAACATAGAAAGAAGCAATAACTATAAGATCCTTGTGCACGAAAAGAGACAAGAAAATTGGGCATCATTAAGTTAATTCAAGTTGAGGCATAAAACAGCATCAAAACCGCAGTTATTAACACCAAGTCATAAATATTTTAAGTAGAGAACAGTATTGCAACATCCCTAAACCATCACCAACGTATTGCACTTCATAATACTGGCCTCATTAAATATATAAATCAATGTAGATAGCCTACAAGAACTACTTGCTTTTGAATTAATAACATGATAATATTTCTATTTTTTTTTTTGAAAAGTTAATATTTCTGCTTCTTGTGTCAACTAAAACAGGGAATAAAAGATGAGATGGAAACATAGAGCGTGGCTTCTTACCTTATCAACTGCAAGTGTGAAAACTTCAAGATCCCCATCCTTAGTGATGTGAAATCGTGTAAACGCTTTGTAATTAGCAATTCGGAGGGAGGAGAAGGCCTCGTCAAAGTGTAAATGAAGCCAATTAATGCAGATGTAGAGGTAACTTCCAAAAATGAGAGAAACAACCGGAGTTGAGAAAACCCAGAAGTAGAGGAACACGGAAGCGTAATAAATTATAGCACCCCCTCGTGATAGGGACTTCAATCCATTCTTGCAAATATTGCTCCGTGTGACAGCCATGACCTGACAATCTCTGGTGAGTATAAAACATTATCCAAGTAGTAACACTACAAATCTACAACATCGATGAATGTCCTACCTCAGGAACATCAAATGCAGACATAAGATACTTGATGCACGCTGGATAAAGGCCAAATGTCCACTTTTCTATACGAGCTCGAAGGCCAGTGGGATCTGGAAAATGCTCACTTTCCACAGTTCGGTACCACTGGTATAATGTGTGATAACCTGGAAGAGGTCATCAACAATCATCACATAATCAATAACCACAACTAAATTTTGGACCACTATAGAATCTTCACTCTTGAAGTAGAAACCATACAAGGGGTGAAAGATATGGTCTTCTAAAGTGAGGGATAAGATGACAAATACACCACATAACTCATTAAGTACTCAAATAACAATCTCTTTCATCACATTCATGACCATTTTAGACACAAACAACTGAAATTAAATGTCCATGAATAGAAAGGTCCAACTTCAGTGGGAGTTAAGAGAAGGATTTCAAGCTCTTAAGCTTAGGAACACGGGAAAACAGAGCATGGGAGATGGTGGGGATGGGTCACCGAAGTTGACTCACCTCGCTTCTTCTTCATCGGGAGACCACAGGGTCGAACCCAACCGACCGGAGAGTCGTCCCTTCTCCACGGTTGGAGAGCGAGTCTGGGAGGAGTTCCGCAATGCGGCGCGAAGAGTTGAGCTCCCTTCATTCCATGGTGTGGACCCATTTGCGTGGGTCG
>JANVCQ010000006.1:3328187-3338500 GCA_025531925.1 Erythroxylum plowmanianum | reverse complement strand
TTTGAATAAGCTCACGGTGCCTCACAAATTCCCCATTCCTATTATTGACGAGTTGATGGAAGAGCTGCATGGGGCAAGGTTCTTCTCTAAAGTGGATCTGAAGTCTGGATTTCATCAAATTAGAGTTAGAGAGGAAGATGTTCACAAGACAGGGTTTCGGACTCATGAAGGGCATTATGAGTATATGGTAATGCCTTTCGGACTCATGAATGCGCCTGCTACGTTCCAATCAACTATGAATTCCATTTTCAAGCCTCAGCTGCGTAGGTATGTTCTAATATTTTTTGATGATATCTTAATCTATAGTTCAAGTTGGGATCAACATTTGCATCATATAGCTCGGG
This sequence comes from Erythroxylum plowmanianum, assembly GCA_025531925.1. Taxonomy (NCBI): domain Eukaryota; kingdom Viridiplantae; phylum Streptophyta; class Magnoliopsida; order Malpighiales; family Erythroxylaceae; genus Erythroxylum; species Erythroxylum plowmanianum. Next base: position 3,338,156 of record JANVCQ010000006.1, on the reverse strand, counting down.
TGTTGCAGCTGCTAACGGATAATCACTTATATGCAAATAAGAAGAAGTGTCTATTCGGACAGCAGTCCATTGAATATCTTGGCCATGTACTTTCAGCTGAGGGAATTGCTATGGATCCGATAAAGGTTAAGTGTGTCTTGGAATGGCCTGAACCCAAAAACGTGAAGGGAGTAAGAGGGTTTTTGGGGCTAACGGGGTACTATAGAAAGTTTGTCAAGGATTATGGGAGAATTGCGAAGCCACTTACAGAATTGACCAAGAAGAATAGTTTTAATTGGGGAAAAGAGGCTCAGGAGGCTTTTGAGGAGTTAAAACGGAGGATGACTACTCCGGTTTTAGCCTTACCAAACTTCTCCAAAGAATTTTCAGTGGAGTGTGATGCCTCCGATAAGGGAATTGGGGCTGTGTTGATGCAAGAGGGACGACCCTTAGCATATTTTAGCAAAGCATTGGCGGAATCGACTTATTCCAAATCAGTCTATGAAAAAGAGATGATGGCATTAGTCCTGGCTGTTCAACATTGGCGACACTTCTTGTTGGGAAGGCATTTTAAGGTCTATACTGACCATAAAAGCCTTAAGCATCTTTTGAACCAACGAATTCCATCAATAGATCAGCAGTGTTGGCAAGCTAAGTTGTTGAGACTGGATTTTGAAGTGATCTACAAAGCAGGAAAGCAGAATGGGGCAGCAGACTCTTTGTCCAGAATCGGCGAAGATAAGTTTTTGTTTGCAACCCATTCCGCCCCTTTCTGGGCAGACATGGATTTGATCCGAAAGGAGGTTCAGGAAGATGCTGAACTTGGCAAGCTTATACAAACCTTGCAGCAGAATCCGGAGTCAAAACCAGATTACCAAGTGAAAGGAAACTTGTTGTTTTATAAGAACAGGTTAGTCCTCTCGCCTACTTCAGCTTTAATTCCTCAACTATTGCAGGAATATCATTCTACCCCTCTAGGAGGGCACTCTGGTTTTCTAAAGACCTATAAGAGGCTGGCTGGTGGGATATTTTGGCCTGGAATGAAGTCTTCTATCCAGAGATTTGTTCGGGAATGTGCTATTTGTCAAAAGAGTAAATATTTGGCTATGAGCCCTCCTGGTCTGCTTCAACCACTGCCCATTCCTAAGCTAGTTTGGGATGAAGTATCCATGGATTTCATCACTAAGTTACCTAAATCCCGGGGGTATGAAGTTATAATGGTGGTCGTGGATAGGCTGTCAAAATATGCCCATTTCACACTTTTGAAGCACCCTTTTACAGCCAAAACAGTAGCTGAGGCGTTCATTAGAGATGTGGTTAAGTTGCATGGAATTCCTAGTTCCATATTGAGTGATAGGGATCCTCTTTTCACTAGCAATTTCTGGAAAGAAATCTTTAGGTTGCAAGGAACATTGTTGAAAATGAGCTCTTCGTATCACCCCCAAACGGATGGCCAGACGGAGGTGGTTAACAGGGGCTTGGCAACCTATCTTCGTTGTTTTGCTTCTGAATAGCCTAGGCATTGGTCTCACTGGATATCTTGGGCTGAGTATTGGTACAATACTAATTTTCATGTGTCAATAGGAAAGACTCCTTTTGAGGTGGTTTATGGCCGCCTACCACCATCTATTCTGCATTTCATCCAAGGAGAGACTCAAGTTGCATCAGTGGCAGCAGCCTTAACAGATAGAGATGAAGCCTTGCGCCAACTTAAGCACAATCTGCTACGTGCTCAGTCAACAATGAAGAAGTTTGCAGATGTTCACAGGAGGGAGGTACAATTTCTGGAAGGGGACCTAGTCTACGTCAAGCTCAGGCCTCATAAACAGCTCACTTTAGCAAGGAACATCCGTCCCAAGCTGGCTGCCAGGTATTATGGGCCTTTTAAGGTCTTGGGAAGGGTTGGACAGGCTGCCTACAAATTAGAGCTTCCAGCTACAGCCAAGGTGCATCCAGTCTTCCATGTTTCTCAGCTAAAAAGGGCCATTGGGAACCATCCTATTGAGCAAGACCTTCCTCAAGGATTGGAGGTGGATGAGTCGGACAAGGCAGAACCGGAAGCAGTCCTGGCTTCACGCTTCAGTACCATTCAGGGCAGGCAAATCCAGCAGTGGTTGATCCGCTGGAAGTCTAAGCCGGCAGAGGAAGCTACATGGGAGGATGTGGATTTCATCAAGGGACAGTTTCCTTCCTTCTCCCTTGAGGACAAGGGTCATATTGAGGAGGAGGGAATTGTTAACATTCCATCCTCTCCTCAACCCATTCCGATCAAGCCCATTAAAGTGTATACCCGTAGAAATAAGTTGGGACAGGGGAGTGAGAATATGACTGCCATGTAGGCAAAGGTTGTTAGGAGGTAGTTATGGAGAGAGAATGAAGAGAGGGGAATATTAGCAAGAGAATGAGGGTAGAATGATTGCCTATCGGTATTGTTAGGAATTTGGCCTGGATTTCCAGGAGGGGGAGCTTGCTCCAGCAGTAAACTATCTAATTGTACCGATATATCATCAATACAAAGCAATCTCTATAGAGGTTCCTAACAGAAAGGTCCATAAATACAAAAAGAAAAAGGGAGAATCTTGCCTGAAGTTGCAAGTAGCTTATGCCTGATACATGTTTCAACACCCACTTCTAAGAGCAGCATAAGAATCAAAGCTGCTGCCAGATGTGATAACACATGAAGAATTCCAATAACGGCTTGTTTCCTCCGAGATGTCTTGGAAGGAACAAAAGCAATTGCCGCTGCTAGCAATACTAGAGCACCTGCTAAAGAGACATAAGACTCCCCCAACACATGCAAAAAAGAATTCCAGACTGTGACAAAGAAACTTGTCAAGTGACTGGAAAATGTATCAGCTTGCAAGATGTGGTCGAGCTTGCACTGGAAATTAAAAGGGAAAATAAGTCAATTCTTATATACTTTCTGACAGAAGTATATGCTACAAACCTTGTAGAGTATGGCTGAAAAGCAACAAATAGAATCATATCTAAAGTTTTAGGAAGTGCAAGCAAGTTCATGAAAAAAGTTAACAAATAGGAAAGACTCTTTTTCTCACTACTGACCCATATAGTCAAGTTTGTGGTATTAAAGAATCACTGAAGATACTCACCTGTGGGAACATTGAGAAGCTTAACACAAAGTAAATAATGCCTCCAATGAAATCAAATTGCCAGTTCTTCTTTCGAAACTTTAAAATGTTTCCTAGTGCAATCTGCATCAAATTACTAAGAAGCTAAGGGACCAAGAAATGGAAGCAAAAAAAAAAAGGAATACACCATAAAGAATCAAAAACCCTAAATCATCATAAGAGAATCACCCTGGTTGAATCTTCTATAGAAGGATAAGCAGCCTTGGTCTCATAGGTGGTACCATGGTATTTCTTGAAATTACTGAAGACATGGGTGGGATGTAAAAATGCACCACCGCAACCATTGACAAGTAGATGTTGCGCATAAACTGGTTCAGCAGATGGAACATATGAATGGCGCATGTAATGATGCAAGTCTCCAGCCACCCGAAGTTTACACCTTCCTTTCAAATAGTCACATATAAGGTGAGAGACATTCTTTCCAGAAACATCATTCCAGTACCAATCAAGAAGCCAATTAGGTTCATGCGTAATGATGATGACAGAATCATTCTCCCCAACCTGAATCAACAATGGTGCAATGAGGATCTTCTTATTCATTACTAGCATATGTAAAGACATGATAACATGCCACAGAAGTTAGCCTAGAAGTGGCCAATAACCAACATATCAAATTATCAATAAATCTCAAAGACCAGAAACATATTATAACAGGAATAAAAAAAATCGTGCTGCGGAATGAAATGACTCCCTATCAAAGAATTTCAAAATATAAACTCTCTAATAGTCATTGTGAAGGTCCAATGCATGGAAATATGAAAGGTATCAGAAAGGTGTTGTATCTTCTTCAGTAGATTCAGTCCCAGAATCAATGAAAATAACAAAAAAATTGAAAATAAATACCTTCTCTTTTATTAATTCTGCAAAAAATTTGAACTGGTACACATCGATGTCATTATGAAGTGCTAAATCAAGACCAAAGACCCACCATCGTTTGGGGAGTTGCAAGGCAAAATAACTCTTCTTCTGAGGCATGAACCAACCACCCAACCAGCTCTTGTGACAGATATGCCTCATGAAAGTATGAAGCCCATCAAACCAATCTGCAAAACCCAAAAAACAGAATGACTTGAAATAAACTAGAATGAACGTCATTCCATCATAAGAAACCAGGCCCGGGTAAGGAAACATGTATTAGTGGCTAGGTTAAAGAAACCACGTCAGCAAATATGCACTCAAACAAATCTTCTATGAACTCTTCTTGCCCAGGAAAGATCAAACTTAAAAAACCCAAATGGAAACCAACCATGATTTCCAGGAATGACAAAACACTGAGGTCCATCATATTGCTTCAGTTCAGACACTCCATGGGGTAGCTCAGGCTTGTGAGCAGCTATATGCTCTGGCATATGCCATGGTGGGGGTTGCAGAGCATATTCAAACGGACGAAACAGGCGCTTCTCATATGTGAATGCTGATGGATTAGGATATCTACACCAGAAACATGACCATCCATCAGAAAAGGGTTAAATTCATGAAGCACGAGATTAATAAAAACCTTTAGAACTATACATGAATGCTCACACAAACATAGACACCAAACTTTTTATAACTATCCATCAGAAAGGGTTTATATTTATGAAGCACGAGATTAGCAAAAACCTTTAGACATGAATGCTCACGCACACATAGACACCAACTTTTTATAACTATCTTCTGGTGCACATGAATGCCAACAAGCAATTCCTGTAACAATATTAACCTGTTTATTCTTTCAGGAAGAAACCAAGCCATGGTTAAGAAAAAGTATTACCAAATGTGAAGTTTTCCAAAAAGCATCATTGTGTTATAAGGTAAAATTACATCTCCATATCCCTTATTTTATGGTCTAAACGAGAGAATTAACAAAACCCTCCAAAAGCAATTGTTGAATAATGGCATTCAAGCACTGTACATGCTGAATCATTTTAGGACCAAAAACTGTCAGACAAAATATGAAAAGTTTAACTTGCAAATAAACCAATAAAATCTGCAACAAACAATCATATCATTATAAGCAAGAAACACCATAAACTTACGCAAGATCCCCTCCTATGAGAAGAAAGTTTCCGCGTGGCAAAGAAAGCACAGAATCACCACTTGTGAGACAAATGGAAGGCTGTGCAAGTAACCGTGCAACAGTATAAGATGAATTTCCCCCATCACCAGTATCAGCCATGAAGTCAAACCAGATATCTTCCTTTTCACTAAAATGATCATATATTGTATCTCCTTCAGCCCCATCTTGTACGTTGTTCATTGCTGCCTGATGAAACACAAGTGAAGAGATAGATGTCACCAAGTATGATCAATCTTTAACAAAAAATGCAAAAGGAACAATATGACTAGAATCAACCATTAATTTGAGCTTCACCAGTCATCTTAGCATAAAGATTATAAAGGATACCAGTTAAAAATGGCAAGTGAAATGATAATATTATTTTCTAATGACATTTTCAGAACTTTGAAGAAAAGATATGTTTATTGTCAAGTAACAAATTTCCACTCTATTAGTGAAACCTTGGCCACTAGTAACACCAAACTTGTAGCTATGACAGACTTTTCCAAGAACATCGCTTCGCCAGGAAATTATGTCATATGGCTGAATACTCGCATGAAGAGAAACGGGGCAAAACATATCTGAAGAATTAAAACGGACAAACACAACACATGAACTGATATCGGACAGCAGTATCACTACCTGCATCATGCGCATGTCAAAGCGGCCGACAAATACTGTAACTGATACCAAGAGGTCAAATACTGTCTTGAACAGATCAGCAGAAGTTCTGCAACATATAGACATTGACAAGTCAGGAAAGTAATAGAAAAGCACCCAAAAATGACATTAGTGACAAAACCAAGGAAAGTAAGGCAACAAGCATATACCCTGAATACCATGGAACCATGTCCAGGAAATCAGGCTTCATCTGCTTCTTCTTCAATTCCTCGTACTCTTGAACTGACAAAGGGTGAGTAAGAGCCCACCTGTACATTTTACCAGAACTGAATGAATTGGAAGGGAAGCTAAATACAGTAAGAGTGACAGAAGCAAGAGCAAGCATAACTTAACACATAACCAAATGACACTCTGAAAGTAGGTATAATTCAATCATCCCCCATGGAGTGAAATATGCACAATTCAATCATCACCCATGGAGTGAAATATGCACAATGGACTGCCAGAATCATGTTTTATTTATATCCCTGACAGAATAATTATCTAATGGTGAATTCAAGAAAAAGGAGAAAAAAACAACCTTCCTCTGGTATCAAGGAAGAAGCTTTTTAAAGCAAAATGAAAATACCACCCGTTTCCTAGTACAACAATTTTGGAACTTGTGAGGCTAGAATACCAAAAGGACAAGAAGAACAACTTTAACCAATCAGTTGTCATTGAGAATCCTTTAGTGAAAAGGCAAAAGAATAATAATACATGAAAATGATATCAATTACCACTTACCCAGTTGACCTTTCCACTACATAGTTGGCAATGTAAAGGCCAATAAATGTTGCCCACAATGAGTATATTGGAGAAATTTCATCAGATGACCCAACACATTCACTTCCTTTGCAACCTAACTGCAAGTAGTTGAAGAAAACATGAGAGGGATTTGCATTGAACAAAACCTACCACCTCAATATGTTTACAGCATTGAATAAGATGATACAAATCCTTGGAACTTATAGCTTTACCTCCCCATAAATAACCCATTTGGACAAAAGCGGATAGTCACTTGCTGACCCAACCGGAGCAAACCAAGATGAACAGACCTGGTCCTTTAGCTCGTTCATGCGAAGAAACTTTGCAATCCATGTATTTCCCTCACCATTCTTCCTCAAAGAAAACCAACCAGTGTTTCTTCTTTTAGGCAGCTTATGTCTCGTGATAGCAAGATTACCACAGTGGCTATAGAACACACAGCAGGCTACACTAAGGACCTAATCCAAAGATAATGGACTCAAGTTATGAATAAGAATATATAGTAGAAGCAAAACCACTTAACCTGACATGCTGGAAGCACCAAATGTGGCTTAGAACACTTACAGCACAATTTTGGAGAATGGTCAAGATCTCTGGCCTTCTTCCAGCCACACGGGAAACAATACCAATGTACCACAGGCCATAAAAAATGATGTGGAAGACAAGAAGAAACAAAATTGATGACACATAAATTGTGAAGAACAGGGACAAATTCATCCTCAAATCTACTCCCATAGACTGAAAACTAGGAAGATGATATAAAGCCGCAACAAATATCCAAACAATATACCTGCACTGACAATGTGGAAGCAATGAATACCTCAAGGTTCAAATAAACACATCAGCCATGTAGTAAAAACCTGATAATTTCACTAAATAAAAACTTACCAGCGACTGAAATTTGAGTAGCTGGGTTTTAACTTCTTCCCTAAGAATGGCGAAGAAAAGAAATAAAAGAAACCAACCAGGCAAGCATACATAGACCACCATTTAACATTCTTGTCCAGTTTGTCTACAAGGGTATGCATATTATCGGAAGAGATAAAGAATAAGCAACCAACAGCCACGGCAATAATGGCATGGCGCGAATGCTCGTGAGGATAAGGACTCGTATATGTCAAGATAGTCCTCACTCTCTCCATTCTGAATGCATCTAACAAATCAGAGCCCATTGCGCAATTAACACTCTCAATACAAGTAACTCGAGAATTTCCTCAAATTTTATACAACAAACCACAGCACTCCGCAAGCCCCAAACTGCGGCAATGACAAGTTCCAGGATTCTGAACAAGCAACCAGAACAACAATAAAATGAAAATATCAAACAAAGCGAAGCGTTAACGTAAGAATAGAAATAGACATGATTATAATAAAATTCAATGCGCGCACCGAAACTGAACAAACTACCACAAGCTAAAGCAATTCCGATACATACACAAATACATATCAGGTGGTTAACCAGTTGAATGTACCAATTTCACGACATCCAAACAGAGCACTAGGGTTTACACTAGAACAACTCAAGTCTCAACTCAAAACACAACGAACAATAAAACCAAACCAAAACAAAGCACTCACAAATATCGAACACAATATAAACAAATCAGTGAGAGAGGGAAAATTACCTGAGAGAAATGAAGGCGGAGGATAGGGAGAGAAGAGAAGAGCATTAAGCAATAAGCATGCATGCGTTGAAGTAAGAAGAAAATAATAATTAATTAAAAAATTGTTTTATCGTAAGCCGATTTGGCGTCTCAGAAAGTCAGAATGTGATTCCAAATTCTGCAAGAACACAATAAACCGGTCTGGAGCATATTCTTCTTTCCTTAATTTTCCAGTTAACTTTTTTTTATTTTTTTATATAGAAATATCTTTATTAATTTGCTGACTTCTCTATTTCATTAAACACATTATGTAAGTATTAGAGTAAAAGAAAATTTTATCAATAATTATTTTTCTATCAGCTTTTGAGAATTAAAAATTAAAAATAATATTATTTTATTTAAAAATTTCTAGTTTTATATTGTCAGAAATCTAAAATTAAATAAAGGATTAATTCAACTCAAAATTTCAAAGTGAACTGAGCATATTCCGGTTCTGACGCTTGGTTTGATTATTGTTCCAAGGTCAAAATTTATACAACAACTCCTTTGCATTGTCTTCGAAGTGCAATACAATAACCTTACGAAACGTGCCGTGCTGGTTTCCTACGAATGACTCTTGGGTCGGGACATTTGTGTGACTCATTCTCGATGTGATCGGGTCGGGCTGGAAGTTTTATTCGACCCGAAACTGATATCTTGACCGTTCTGTTGTAGTGGGCTTCAACAAGGTCCAAAGAACACTTACTATATAAATATTTCCTGAACTTTACGACCCATGTAGCAATGAAGCATACATAAGATTCACATCTTGGAAGAGCCTGGTCAATCGTTGACCCTCATTGACAAAAATCAATTCAATTTATCCATCAATTTTTGACAATTTTTTTACTTAATAATATAAGCTTTATTCTTTATTAAATAGGTATTGGATTTATAAGTTACAATTAGATATACGGTTTAGTACAGATGGTTTTAACACATATGGGGTATGGATAGCCAATTTTTTAAAAATAGTAAAAATTAAAAGGTTAATTACATAAAAAGTCTAAATTTTCATCAATTTTAAAATTATAATATGAACTTCAAAAAGTAGCGATAAAATACTTAAATTTGCAAATTTTCAATTCTAGCCCAAAGTTAGTTTTTTCGTTAAGTTAAAAAATGACATAAATTAGACTATACAGTCCTAACGATTTACTGATTTAGTATGTTATAATGCAAGGATAGTTTGGGGTGGCAAAAGAGCAAATAGAAACAAATGACTGAGGGTATCAGGAGAACAACAGATAACATCGAACTAAAATTAAAGAAAATTGAAAGTTTAAAAATTTTATTGCCACTTTTTGAACATTAGGTTAGAATTAAAAAAATTGAAAGTTTGAGTATTTTATTTCTACTTTTTAAAGTTTAAGCTATAATTGAAAATTTGACAAAAATTTGAGCTTTTTTTGACAATTAACCCAATTTAAAAATATATAATAACTTTTTTTAATTGGATCCAGGTCTAGACTGCCCAGGTCTAGGCTTACCCAAAGTCCAACTTTTTTAAATAAAACGATATTTTTGTGCTTAGAATAATTGAGTCTTGAGTCAATCTGGACTTATGCCTGATCTATTGAAAACAACTAAGGGCCCGTTTGGTTCCACTTCTGTTTTTCTGTTGTTGTTTTTAGTTTCTGTTTCCTGTTTTTAGTTTATGTTTTTTTGTTTAAAAAAATGAAAACCTGTTTGGTTGAGATTTGTAACATAAAAACTGAAAATAAAAACCTGTTTG
>JANVCQ010000006.1:3289441-3316549 GCA_025531925.1 Erythroxylum plowmanianum | reverse complement strand
ACACGATCATCACACCATGAGGTGGAGTAGGTCAGGTTTCTTTAGAAACAAGAAGAAGATAGCAAGCTATTTATGTGAATAATGGTGGACAAGGTTCAACTTTGAGGCTTTGGAGAAGAGAGTGTCGAAGATGGAGAGAGTAAAAGAAGAAAGAAATGAAGAGGATGAAGGAAAGCAACTATGTCGTGAATGGCTAAATGAAAGACCCAAAATGTGGTCTTTCATTTAACAATTTCGTAGCCTATACATGTGGTGGGGCAAGTGACACGTGTCACTTGCCACATGTCAATTTCTTATGATTCCAATTGGTCCCCTTTAGTAGCTAGTCCATTTGGTCTCCAATTTCTATTCCAAATTCTCCCCAAATTCCAATGGCTCAAATTAATAAATCTAAAAATCATGTATTTAAATTTTCAGTGCCATTGGACAGTCAGTTCTACTACCGGTAACTAGTCAGTCTGCCACTTGACATTTTTTCTAATCCAAAAAAGTACCCCGAAATTTTTAAAAAAAAATTTAAAATTCTCCAAAAATTCAAAACTCACAAAGACTCACTCCAACTAACTTTTCAAGCACAAAAATCTTATTTTTTACAAAAATCACATTTATGACCAAAATACCTGGAAATGTCATGAATGCATATATAGTCATTTACATGTGCAAAATTCATTATTCACTTGTATGTGTATGCATGAACATATCAAGGTAATTTTTTAAACGCTCATATCCCATTTCAAATTACTATTCTATCCTTCCCATCGGTGATGGGATGTTACAAGTTGAGTTTGATGATTTTAGAAAAAGGAGTGGATAAGCATATTTTGTTGCATTAAAGACGACATGGCGAGAAATGTAGATTTGGCCATGAGCATTGAGACATTTATACCCACGATGAAAGAGGCTGTAGTCAAGAAAAACACACTTAGTAGTATAATAGTTGAATTTGTGAGAGGAGTAAGATCTTAAGTAAGGATAGCAGCTGCATCCAAAAGGCTTCTGATGATCATAGGATGGCTGTTTGTTATACAGAAGCTCATAAGGTGATTTATGGTTTATGATGGGGTTGGGTAAGTGATTTATGAGATAAGTGCTTGTGAGAAAAACTTTTAGCCAGAAAGAGAGAGGTATAGAGGCATGGGAGAGTAGGGTGAGACCCATTTCTGTGTGATGTGACGATGTTTCCTTTCGAAAACACCATTTTGTTGATATGTATAGGGACAAGAAAGTCGTGGTGTGATGCCTTATGCTGTAAGATAAGGTATAAATGATTGATATTCCCCCTCCCCCCTACCCCTAATTATTAGTATGAAAGGCCTCTATTTGATGAACCGTAATTCCACATGTGATTTGAATTTTAAGAAGGTGGAAAAGGCTTCAAATTTGAGTTTTAGTGGGTAAAACCATGTAAATCTGGTATAGGCATCAATAAAAATAATGTAATATATATGTCCTTCTATTGATAGAGTTAGGGAAGGACCCATATATCTGAATACACAATTTCAAAAGGCTTAGTAACATTAATTGAGTGAATTTGAAAAGGAAGTTGATGTAACTTGCCAACTTTACAAGCATCACAGAATTTAAGAGTGTTAATATCAACATGAAGATTCATAGATTTGGCAATCTTGGATAGGATAGATGGAGATGGATGTCCCATTGTAGCATGTAGCACATTTGCATCAACAGTGGTAACATAGGCAGTAGGAGAAACAGAACTAGAAGAGGAATGTGTAGCAGATTGATCAGGAGAGGAAGAGGATTGTTGTTGTGAGATGATACAGACCATCCTGCAGAGTCCCTTGTAGAAGAGTGTTCCTTGAAAGCTTGTCCTTAAACAAACAACCATTATCAGAAAATTCAACAACAATATTATTATCTTAAGTAAGTTTAGAAATGCTTAAAAGATTACGAGTTATGGAAGGTACATGTAAAATTTGTTTGAGATGTAATGGTGTAGGTGAAGTATTAAATTTAAAGGAGGATGAACCAGTGTGAGTGATAGGTAAAATATTACCATTGCCTACAGTCAGATGATCATTCCCAGTAGAAGGAGAGCTGGTACCCAGATTTTGAATGTCAAGAGTGACATGATTTGTGGCACCACTGTCAACAAACCAGGTGGAATCAAAGGATGATTCAGATGTTGTAACTTGCTGTTGTGGAACCATATAGGTATGAGGAGGAGCAGAGTGCACATAGTTAGCTTAAGGAGAAGTATTATAACCAATGTAGGTATGTAGAGATTGAGAATGGCATCGTCAAAGCTGCTGAAATTGCGGATGACCCTCCTAGTGCTGATTAAACCATTTGTTACATTGCAGAGCTGAATGATTGGGTTTCTGACATAGCTGACAAAATACCCGAGGACCAGATCTACCACCCCTTTCTCTTTCTACACGACCACGTCTCCCATATCTACCACTAGAAAAGGTAGAGGAACGAGTATTAGGAGAGAAACTGGCAAGATTTGCAGATGGTGTAGAAATATGATACACAACATTTTGTTGGTATAAGCGAGTTTCATGCATAAGGAGAGAGTTTTGAACATCTTGTAAAGCTGAAAGGCCATCGTGTTTGATAACAGACACACAATAGGATCATAATCCTATCCTAAACTAGCTAGAGCACTGAGAATTAACTCAGCTTCAGAGACTGGATGTCCAACCAAAAGGAGAGAATCTCCAATAATTTTTATCTTTTGCATATATATACTAATAGTGTCAGATTCTTTTTTGATAGATGATAGATGTTATTTTAATTATAGGACTTTAACCATGCTGGTTTGGGCAAAGAGCTTCTCAAGAGTAACCCAAACATCAACAGAGGATTGATATTGAGTAACAAGACTAACAATGTCATCATCTACAGTGGTTAGCAACCAGCAGAGAAGTAGCTGGTCAGATCTATGAGCGAAACACAAGATTGGGCTGAGGAGAACTGTCATTTGAAGGGATAAAAGCAGTAGGGATCACAGAAGAAGGAGAAATGAATTTTTCCATCTCCAGGACACGAATGCAGCAAGAACCTGGGCTCTCCAAATAATATAGTTTGATCTAGTAAGCTTAGTAATGGTAAAGTTTAGAGATTTAGCAAGAGAAGGAAAGTTGAGAAGTTGATCACAGGATGAATCAACAGTGGCAGTGGAAGAAGAACGAGAGGAAGATATGGCAGCAATAGACGTTAGTCTATTAATGCTCTGATACCATGTAAAACTTGTACAAAATTTTAAAAGAAATATCTGTATATTTTTCACCTTATTGATACACAATAGAGTGTGTGTTTTTATATACATTTCTGTAACAACAATACAGCTTAATAATCTTTTTGTTACAACAGAAAGAGTGTCCAAACATTGTAACAGATGCTCCTTCTAGAACATCTATTACTTCTCTGTCGATGGATTTTTAATTTTGTGAGCTAATCGTTTGTTTGATGGGCTTTCTGACGTATTAGCTGATGGGCAATCTTTTGTACATTCCTTTACACCAGGAACCATGTTCCAGAATTTCGCTTATGCTACTCTCGGAACTGAATTTGAAGAGGAATGAATCATCATCCCTAAGCATAACTTTCTCAACGTCTTTCTTTCCCCCCATTTTGCCATTGCCCACGCTTGCAATACTGGAAAAGCTAGTCGGTTATTCTAGAAAACACAACCAGCGCCGATGCCCAGACACTTGCTCCTGCTTTAAGGAGTTCGACCGGAGGCCTTAAAATGCCATTCTTTATTACATTCAGAAAATGCCGCAGGCTGCTCCTATTACACTGTATTTGAGGTATGGATTTCAATGATCCAACATTGTTTAATTTAATATGATAATAAACTAAAGTTTTTCATTAAACTTTTGTTTATTATTTAATAAAGTTAAAAATAAAGATGATTATTTTTATTTTTATTTTTAAAGTTTTTAATTAATATTACATATTAAATATTTATTTATAATTTTAGTATAGGTAATAATATGTCGATATGATGCATCAATAAAATGATAAAAATTATAATTTTATTTATTAATAGTAGAATCAATTAAATTAATTATTAATTATATGTAAATTATAAAGTGCAAATAAAAGTAATTTTATTAATTGAAATATTAATTAATTTTCCTATATTAATATGAAAAATCAATTAATAGATTTGCCTATATTTTTAAAAATTCTACTATATGCTAAATATGAGAAACTGATCATTTTTATTATTAGTATTATTAGATAATAAATATGATATTAATAAATAATAAAATATGTTTTCTAATTAATATTACGCATATTAATTTATTATCATATTAAAATAATAAATATATTAAATATAAAAACTATTATTAATAATGAAACAAAATGAATTGCATTACATATTTAATATTACAAAACTTTATAAAATAAATAGTTTTATAATATAAGTAAAGATATGTACAGGATAAATAAATAAAATCAATAAATCAGTCTGATTGATTGTGTGGCTTTTCACAGATGTCCATAGGAACATCAATTGTATGCAACATTTCCTTTGTATTTTTTTAAAGAACTTAAACATTTGCACCATTTTATATGTGGGGTTCTGAAATGATAATTATAAATTTGCACCATTTTTTAAGAAAAATGCTATTTTCTAAATAAATCTTGACATAAAAACTAGTATCGATCAATAAAAGACACTAATGTTGACGGAAATTTAAATGAATTTGAGTTAGTTTAAAATTAATTCTAATAAAAATTTCAATTTTTAATTTTTTATTAAGATCAAATTCATCTAAAAAATTAATTAAATAAGAAACAAATAAAAATTCACCTTTTAATATAAAAGTCTAAGTGCCCTCTTCAACACAACTCTAAATATCTTTTATATTCATTTTTATCACTTAATTTTGTTTTTATACTAAATTAAATTTATTTTTAACTTTAATATGTAAAAATTAATATATATGTAATTTCATATTTAATTTTTCTCATTCAAGTCCTCTTACCTTGACTTGAAATTTAGTTACAAATTTAAGTCTAGGGATGACAAAAGGGCTCGGGCTCGGTTCCAAAATTAACAGGCCAGGCTCGGGTTGATTAGGTATTGGGCTCAATTTTCTCGATCTAATCAAGCCTCTAGGCCGGCTCGGGCCCTGGCTCAGTACTTTGACAAAGGATAAGAAAGTTTTAGCATAATTCTAACACAAAGACCCAAAAGTCAATTTTGGAGCAGCTGGAAATTTTGGGCTCATTCATGTCAATTTTAGCATAGTTCTCTGAATCCAACTAGAACTACAGCGTTGCAGTTCCCTTAGCATCGTTAAGAGTTGGTTGGAGAACCAACTCTCCAACAACTCTTTATGCAATGCTATATTGAATAGCCAAGAAAGCTGAAGTGCATCTGCTTTTTGATCATCAAGGCGATCCTGAATCATATTAGTCATACCTAAAGTTTGAAACTGCGATTGCAAGCTACATTATAGTTTATGACTTGTTACGATAATCGCAGACTGGGCATACATGTCAATGATCTATATGATTAAATTGGCATTCATTTCAACTCTCTGGAATTCTTTAATCTCATGCGGTTTGATTGAGAAAACAAAAAGACATGCACGTGTTGTGCCCAATCCAATTGTAGCACAGCAATCACCTTCTTTAATGCTCAACTGAATTCACAGGGTGCCTGGTTGGAAAATTAAGAGACTGTACGACAACATTCAATCAACATATTCTTCATCGGAATGAATCAAATCCTTTCTTCTGTGATTCATCGGATCCGTTTCACCTCAGTGCTTGAAGTAGAAGATTTCTGATCATTTTTGTGTTGAGTTAGAGCTTTAGTCAATCACTTATAACTTAAACAAGTGCAACATGATTATATTTTGAAGTATAAATACATTTAGTTTTGGTTATTACTCCAACAATAACGTAAAAAACAGGTTACAGATCCAAAAAGTCGGATCCAGATTAATTTGAAGTCAACATCGAATGTTAAATTTTTAATTTTTAAAAAATACGATTTGGAAAGTGTTATGAACGTTATGGTTTTGCCGGAATTCTTATCAGAAGATTTACAATTTTCGCTGCTTAAATGATGAAGAGTATGACATGTTTCTGAATCATGAGTATCCTAATTTTAAGTACGGTGTATTAAAGTCTTATGAGCCATGGCACATTTGGGCTAGCTTGGTTGCTAGTTTGGTGTCCAAGGCCTCGTCCCACTCAGTATCTTTAGTAGTCTTTTCTTAGTTATTTTTTTCGTCTGGTTAAGAGAGAATATTAAAAAATTTCGAAAATTGCATATTGAATTAATCTAATTTGTTTTTGTTAAAATTTAGAAATTATAAAAATAATTTTTTTATTATATGAAAAAAATTATATCAATTCGGGATGCCCCTAATAATCAACGAATGGCAAGTGTTTTTTCTTGTGCAAATCCTAGAGAACTTGATGAGTCAATCCACCTGCACGTCTTGTTTTTATTGTTATATCGGGAGTTACTCTACGTATTGCTTAACGTAAAATAGTCAAACAAATAGTCGATTTTTTTTGTTTTTTGTTGAATCTTTTTCATCACTCTATCATGCTCACAGTGCTAGAGATGACAACTTTTAAGTTATGAAATTAAATTTAGTTGTTTTTAATGGGTCAGATTTAGGGTCAGATTTAGACTAATTCAAGGTCCAAGTATTTTAAATAAAACAATATCATTTTACTTAGAAAAGTTGAGCCTATAGTAAGTATGAGCCTGAGTAGTCAAGATCTAGACCAAATTAAAAAATTATTATATATTTTAAATTTTTAAAAAAATTATTTTAAGAAAATTGACAAGGGCTAACTCATTGGCATCCCTATGCAGTACAACTCTTCACATTCTTCTATAATAACCGAATTATTAAAATTTTAATTAATTTAATTGTAAAAATTTTGAATCATTTAATTTTTCGGTTTAGTTTTCAACTTTTCAGTTCAATTTGTCTTAATAATTTTTGTTGTTGAAAAGTTTTTAATAGATAAGGGCAATCTCTTTTAATTATATCTTAAATTCTTTAAATTTATTCAATTTTTAGCTGATTTTATGACGGTTAAATGTAAACTAAATTTTTTAAAACTTTGAACTTCTTATCTTATCATTCAAATCCAATTTTTAAAAACATTGATACCAACTCCGATTAAGGTTCTTTCCCATTTGTTGTGTTGCCTGATCAAGACGTAGGGACTAGTTATTCTTAGAGAAACATGATTAATTTTTTAAAAGAACCAATTTCGTGATTATCATTTGATTATTATTAAATTATTATTATTTTGGTTTAAAGTCATGGTGTCCCCGTCTAATGACAAGGGAGAGATAGTGACTCATAAGACCAGCTGGCTACACGCTGAGCAAGTCTTACAGTGACCCAAGAATGGGACATCTTAACTTGTTTTACCCTATAGGAAAACACATGTGACCTACAATACCAGCTTGCATGGCCCATTTTGGAGAGTTACTTTAGCATCAAAAAGCTCTATGATTTAGCTTTATTCCCCAATAATACAGATTTGTAGGCGTCTCATCAAATGGGATTTCATCGGGACTCTATAACACAGTGACTGTTAAATCTATACAACAGGCTCGACCTAGCTCCGGCCACCAAAAGCTTAACCGACTTTAACCATCAACTTCTTGAAGATAAAATGAAGCTTTTCTTTTCTTTTTTTTTCCCCCTGAAAGTAGCTGCTTTTCCACTTTTATGACGAGAGTGCCTTTGGAAGTGTATTATTTTGGCCTGACGGTCCAGCTCTGCTCACATAAAGCTGAGGCACCAGAAAACCATGCGTTGAGACACCACCAGCTTCTATAGAGATCAGTAGGGCCACTTCATCTTCATGCCATGGGTTAATTTTGACCTTCATGGCTTGACGGAATGATTCTATATCTTGGAAATAGGAAGTTGAATTTTCACTATCTTAACTACTGGATTACTTGTGTGTAGTATGCTCCCATTCACATGTCTTCTTCACTATTCCTCTCATATTTTTTAATTGACTTGCACGTCCATGGTCAGTAGTTGTTAAACAACTGATCAGATTTCTTAAGACGAATCTACTCGTGTAAGTTGTGAGAAGACCCGATTTAATTTCAAGGTTATCCTGTTAATTAAGGTACGGCTTTTGGGATTGGAGACATCTTTTACTGAACCACTTAAGAGCATACACCTAACATGTTAAAAGTAAATAAAAGTTGATTAAAAAAAAAGTGGACAAAGGAGAGAAAGAAAGGGAGAAGACGATCATGTGCAGCAATAGCAGAGCTTTAAAGAAACAGGAGGGTTAGTACAATCATTTTGGTGGCATGGCGATCAATTCCAACTCATTATCCACAAGTCCCCACATTGAAAAGCTACAAAAGCCACATAAAATCGTGCACTTTTAGAGGAAGACGTGGACATGGCAGGTGTATTTTTGCAGAGAAATGGAGAAATGACTTGTAGGGTATAGTCGGAGCACCATCATAGTCTGGTGCCACCACCGTCTTTTGCCTAATTGATTAAGTTTCTATAATCCCATTATTAAATTGTTTGATCTGTAGTTCCTACCTACAATTAAAGCAAAATGATGGAACATCTTGATACCATTACCCTTTATTAAATCTTAACCATAAGAGTGATGATACGTATTATGACTTCTCAACTAATGAAAATGGCTGAAAGTAGATGTCCTTTCGGAGAGAACTCTATAGGCATTGCTGTCTTTTGTTGTTCATAGCGTATGAAATTAAAAGCACACACTCACCCGCGTAAGAAAAAGATGTAGGTTACGTCCAAGGTAGGACCTGAGTGTCTTGTTTTGTAATGAAAATGATGGTGTATGGTCGTGTATCAATCCAAAACAAGCTGAATTTTCTCATCATCAAGTTCAATCCTCATTCACAGGTGGGAGCCATGGGTAGAATCACAATCGGCTGTCACCCACAGAGCAAGTTGTCGGCTTTGTGAGGGAAACTAATCTCCAACAACGTATTATATATCGTTATGTTCATTCGCAGATCTTGTGTATAAATGGTGCTTTTGATTTGCCTCAGCCTGCAAAATCCTTCTTGACTCGAGAAGTGTTCAATGAAGCCATATGAATCCTTCAAGGGGCTGACACCAAAAATAAGTTTTCTTGTCCATTTGTCATTAAAAAAGCTAAGAAACCCAGTCTTAGTTAATGCTTTTACATGTGGGGCAAAATTGCTGCATGGACAATACTACTGGCTTTTGAACCAAGTCATTAGTGAAAAGCTTTAGCAAAGTAACAGTGCATTTTCAAGTGATCATGCATCTTTCTCCTTCTCAAGTGATCCAGAACTGAATTGAACTTTCACTGTATGAACATCGTGTTTGAATATTAACTAATCTGGATATCTCAGTAGAGTGGTTATTAAAGTTTTATAGGTCCCGAGAAATCAGTACTGGGAGGTTCACTTTTGTCATATATTTCGGGAAAGTAATTGGTGTGCGGATTGGTTAGCCCATGAAGTCAGATCCTATTCAGTAGGAGTTTTTTGTTTTCAGTATCTATCTTCGGGTTGTAACTCATATATCCTCGCGGATACGTTACGGAATCTTCCCTGCCTCTTGACATATAATCTCGTTTTTTCTCCTTTGAAAAAAAAAAGTTTTATAGCTAGATCCCGAGTGCTCTATTTTATTTCTTTTTGTTCTTTATAAATATAAAGAACGAGTTCTCGTAAAATATAAAACAAAGTAAAATACGAATAGATCAAAAATAGACCCTAGATAAGTCCCCTTTTTGCCTTTGCCCGTATTTGTTACTAGCACGTAACACTTCTAGGAAGCTGAGTAGCACTATCTAGAGATCGAAACTCTTTTCAATAATTACATACTACTCGGATTATAATACAAAACAATGCAATCAACCCATGAAATATGTATACATGAAGGTGAAGACAAATTTTAATCTGACTTAAATCAGTGCATTGAAGATTGAGATTTCATCTGGCAGGACAAGGGTGATCAGCTAGCTGTGTGACAGGAAATTGGGTTTTAAACAAATCTTGTCCTATTACTTCCAACAATCATTTCCTTGAACCTTATTCTTTTTGTTCTTAGTCAAAGAAGCATTAATTAAATGGCGTAGAGGAAGAATCTGAGCAATCTTCTGGTATATATATATTTCATTTAAGAAATGTGAAAAGAAAACAATAAAAGGTTTAAATAAATGAGTCTTTGACTCTTTGTGTAAGATCAATGTCACCGTCCTAATTTTCTTTTCTTGTTGCTTACTTCTTGGAAATTAAAAATCATACTCTTGTCAAAAAAACCATTGAAACTGGCACTTGTTGTCCTACTAGCTCTGTGTTTAGATCCAGCTTTCATTAATGGAGGACAATTTCTGTCCCATGTACACTTACAGATGCAGACAAACGATGGACGGCAATAAATATAAATGGCAAGTTCTAATAGAAGATTGAGAAATGACTTTTGCTTGAGATGCTGCTTTTCTTCAGAATCTTAATAGGGGAAACGAGAAAGATATTAAAAGGGACAAAAGTGTAATTTAAACCTCGGTACAACTTAAACTAAACTCTTCAAAATGATAAGAACAAATATTTAATAGACAGAAAATTTAACATGATTAGCTATACCGTAAATTAAATATTATGTTATCATATATTTTTTAAATAAAAAGTCGATCAACTGTCAGTTAACAGTGAAATTCACAAATATACATTTTACAAAATAGGTCTTACTTGTCCCGTAGCAAATGAGACCCACTTTATTTTTTAAAAAATAAAAAATAATATCACGTCAGTATTAATGTAACATTTAATTGATGAAAACTTAATTTCATAAAATTTTTCCTTTTATTTAAGGTTTGATTTGAATGTTTTAAAAATATCATAGTTCAAAATGTTAACATGGACAGAGATTCAAAATGAAAATTTACCCTAAAGAGGGATGAACATATCCAATCATATTATAAGTTATTTAAAATTTTTGAAAAATATCACTAATTGAAATAAAATTACACTGATATATTATTATTCTAAATTATTAATTCATTAAATAATCTATCTGAAATATATAATGTATATATTTTTTAGACCTATAAAATTTGACCTAACACTAATATAGTTTGATGGGATCAGTCCAAAAATTAAAGGTATTGATTTATAATAATCAAACTATAAATTGAATTTGAGTTTAAAAATTAATTTAAAATAGTTTATGAGTCGAATTTCTATCATAAAAAATTTAAAATTTTTTAATTAAATTCTATATTTATAAATATACTAAATTTAGGTCAACTCACTAATGTCATCATAATTTGCATAATTATTTATTGTATTTGATTATTTATTGCAGCAAAAGATTATTCTTTTCGCGTGGTTTCTTCAAATGATAATAATATTGAAACTTTTTATTTAATATTCAAACAAATATTTTACTATTTAAATTTTGACATAATTATACTTTAATATTTATTTACTTAATTTAATTTTTACTATGAAATTTTTCTAACATTATATTTTTATTTAAAAACAAGTTTATAATTTTTTTTATTTGAGAAATAGTTAAGTGTTTTTATCAGTAACTTCACGTGCTAAAACATAAATCAATGCCTTTAATTATAGTTTTCTTCGGTAATTAAGACGTTAAGTACCTATTTGGATGGGTTTATATCAGTAGAGTTTTTGTTAGAGGAATTTTTTTAGAAGAGCTTTTCTAAGAAATCAGCTGACTATTTGACTGTCAATTAAAAATATATTTTTTGAAAGAGTTTTATATAGTAGACTGTTTGGCAACATAAAAATAAAAAGCACTTTTATTAATTTTAACTATATCTTATTTTATAATAAAAATTGTTTATGCATATAAAAAGTATTTAAAGTATATTTAATAATATGCAAAGCATAATATATTAATTATTATATAATTTTAAACAGTATGAAAAATAAATGAAAATATATATAACCAAATCTTTTATATGGATTATAACATAAGTAAAACTAATATCAAAAATAAATATTAAAATATATTTAAAAAATCAAATAATATTATATAAATCTCAAAATAATCGTGAAGATGAATTCGTGAGTATTATAGAAATTATATGTAAAATATAAGAATAAAAGCGATTAAAAAATAGGTTTATTATTTGATCTGAAATATCTACCCGAAAAAAGTATTTTTTTGAAAAACTCCAAATTTAAGTTTCTTTAAAAAAATTATATTTTAACTGTCAAAAAAGATTATATCTACTTTAAAAATATTTTTTATTTTATTATCAAACAGTCAATTTAAAAAAAAAAAAACTTTTGCTTATAAAAAAGGGTTAAGCACTAAGAATGCTGTAATGTCGCAAATTTAGTTTTCTACGATGGGTATATCATGATTACGAGTCAACAACTTGCACCAAAAAAGTCTCTTGCGGCTTTCACCATCTTGCCGTGCACGAAGACATTAGACATCACATTGGTTTTTTCACGTAAGCGTTTGAGACCATCAGCTCTCTGATTGCTCACCTTAAATATATTACTATAATCGTCTTTTCACTGTAACACGTCCTAAAGTTTGGCTTCATTCTCTAAACAATCTTTGCTCAACTGGGTTGTCCTCATTACACTTTTCAGTACCAACCACCTGAAGACTAAACTACCCTCCTCCCTGTATAATAAATTTAAAAATATTTAATATTTTGATATTTTTAATCATAATAATAAAATATTTAATTTACTGATATAAGATAGATATTTACGTGGTATATAATATTTAAAAAGCTAATTATTAAATTGAAATTTTTATAAAATCCGGCACAAAATTAAAAAATCTCAAACAATTAAGCGATATTTAATTTATTAACCCTATAATTAACTTAATACCCTTTCTTTTTATAAGTTAAAGAGTAGAATTTATAAAACTTAAGGATCATATCCTGCACCTTTATTTTAGTACAAGTAAGAGTAAACACATGTGAATTTAGTTGGGAACGTATTTATACTTCCTTTCCTTAAGCATAAGGTTAAGTTTTTTTTTTATTGCCCACGAGATATTTTAAGAGGATCTCGATTATGAGAAGGGACATTTAAGTCATCCACATCTAGACTAATTCCCGCTCTAGTCAGATAAGTCTCTTGTGGGAGGTAAAACTCTGGCCTCAAGTTTTAAACGGATGCATATATGGGAGGAGTTCGAATCCGTAACCTCATTTAAGCTAGAAAAGCCCCTTACTAACTCAGTTACGTCTTGGGATTCATAAGGTTAAGTTTCTAACTCTAATTAGGGTAGAAGTAAAAGTGGGCCAAACCAAAGTTGAAGAATCTACAAAAATGGTTGTTTGTTTCATTCTAAAAAATGCACCAAAGTGTCATATATCACGTGCTGCTCCAACCCTTTCAATCTAAAATATCATCTCTCAACCTTCCCTCATTATAGCTTTACAGCTTGAGCACACACTCCATGTGTGCCTATCATTTTGTTTCCACCTCACTGGAAAAGAGAACCAGAGCGTTGCCATCAACAAAATGAATTAAGAAATGTGTGAAGCTCCTTCACGTCGTCGTTTTAAATGTTTATTTATACATTTATCAGTTCCTTTAAGATTTTTAATTAAATATTTTAATATTTTGAAGTAAAATTGAATTTAAGAACTTTCATTAAAGAAAACCTCTACTGAATCAAAATGTTGGATTTATTTAGGTAAGTTCTTGATTGCTTCTAATAAGATTGATAATCATTAACCTTCAACTTGTCAAAAAAGAGGGAAGCTTGAATCGATGTTGCGAATAATTGCATTTCCTTACATACTCTACAGCCTCCCAAAAGAAACAAAAGTTCCAAAGGATTGCTGAAACCAAGAATTGGGTGAAAACCAAGAAATGATTACTGAAGACTTTGGGGAATAGGCCATATCATTTGTACACAGTAATGGAGTTTCCATTTAGATGAAACGTGAGAGCAAATGTCTATCCCATAAAAGGAATGGACCATTATACATTCTTTGGAATATCTGTTGTTATATTATAATTTCGTGTATTCATAATCCTGCATCCATCTACCTCCTCCATTGTTGAGAGACTTGGTAAATTTTATTGGGAAACAATTAGTTGGCAAACATGTGATTAGTGCAGCTTTTGGCTCTCAAAACCTGCACTGAGAATTAACAATAACTCTTAACTAAAATGTACCAACAACCCCCACATTATTTTCATAACCACAAGTCCACATCCAAATCCAGCCAATCTAGTTCTGATATCAATCCATTGCTCTGTTCATTTTCCAGAGTCAAAACTGGTTTCTAAGAGAGATTTTGGACATTGGAAAGGCAGAGACAGTGATGATCTAGGGGCATTGTGGGAATGACGAGATAAAAAAGACACAGGGGGCATGTCCAAAACTCTTTAAGTAAAGTATGTTAAGAAAATGGTGGGCGCACGTTATTTCATGATGACGCAGGAACGCCACCGAGCAGATCAGAGCAGAGCATGAAGTGTAGCATTTAGATACCAAAACCTTACCTTCCCGTTTCACCTTTCACTGTCTCGTTACGCAGTTATCCAAATCCACCATCTCTCTTTTTCTTTGCAAGTTGTGTTCCAGCTTAGCATTATAGGATATGGTAGTAAAATCTGTCTCTCTCTCCATCTCTGTCTCGTCCTGCGTATATATTCAGATGCAGGTATATAAATGATCAGAGGACTGTTTCATTTTTTGGGGTGTTGGTAAATTTGCTTCACATTAATCGAGGAATTACAGGGTTAAGTGACTCGTGTGCATTTCCAAAGGAATGAACTTTCTGTAAAGGTATATATTAATCTGCTACTCTGTTTTATAAATGATGATGACGCTAAATATATTCAGTGCTTTCAGGCTCTGTTCTTTTTGGTTGTCTCTTTGTCGATGTTGTTTCTAAAACTCGGGTTCTCCCTATGTTAGATTTGCTGCCTCGGAGAGAGTGGTGATTGTAGAAGATGAATTCCAGTGTGAGGACTAGGCTTCAGCCCATTAGAGCTCCATTGAAGCATGAAAAAGTAAGCAACTTTAATCAATCTCTAGTTCTCTACCAGTGTCGATTGACCACTCAATGCTTGTTTTGGGGAACGGTTTGCTATGTGGGCAGCGTCTCCATACTATGACGTTTATGTTTTCCAGGTTTTGAGTTTGTAGTTTTGTCCAGAAACGGTGACTTCAGTTTCTGGATCACTTCAGTTTCAGTGAACTGGATCCAGAAACTGAAAGTTCCCGGAAAATTCTGCTGAAGTGGACTTCTTTTAATGACAATCGAGAATGGATTTTCTATTAAAATTGAAAGTTGTCGCCTTCCTGCCATATTTCAAGAGAGATTTCTAGCAGACCCTGTAAATTCTTGCTTTCAGCGAAATATCTCTGGAATCACCACTTTCTTCATCTTTTTCTCTTGTTTGCTTTCATTTACGCCAGTCTCTTCTCTGCATGGTATCTTTGTTATAATTCAACTCAGAACGTTGATGGTTGTGTTATTTCAATAAAAATTTCATTGGTCTTTGAAGGAGAAAGTGGAAATGCAGCGGAGCAGATCAAATGAAGCTACGAAATCAGCCAAAAATCAACGAACCTCAATCAGACAGAAGAAAATGGCATTGCAGCAAGATGTATGGTCATTGGTACCTTTGTCCACTTCCTCTCTACCATTTCTTTTACTAATTGCTAGATCTTACATTGTGATGTTTCAGGTTGACAAGCTGAAAAGGAAGCTTAGGCATGAAGAGAACGTTCACAGAGCTCTGGAGAGAGCTTTCACAAGACCTTTGGGATCTCTGCCTCGCCTTCCTTCATACCTCCCTTCTGCTGTCAGTAACTAGAAATCCTTATCTACTATAGCGTTTCTTTTTTATCTTTCTTTTTCTGTCAGTAATTAAGGAATGAAGAAATTTAGACGATGATTATGGAACAACATTTCTAGCTGAGAAGATGCGAGGGGAATACAAGACATTCTAATTCCAGATAATATTCTGAGATTGGAACAGGATAATAACTCATGTTGTAACTTCTGCAGACACTAGAGCTTCTAGCAGAAGTGGCTGTTCTGGAAGAAGAGGTTGTCCGACTCGAAGAACAGGTTGTGCATTTCAGGCAGGATCTGTACCAAGAGGCCGTGTACATTTCAAGCTCCAAGAGGAACAATGAGAGTTTTGGAGATTTAAATAACTTGCATCCAAACAAACACGCCAAACCAGAAAATAAGTCCTTAACACGAAAATCAGGAGACTCTGCCACACCCACAAGGCATTTGTCATCACCTTCTGGTAAGCTGCATTTTAACACGATCACTGCTTTATACAATGAATCACATTTTCCCCCCTGATCCTTTTGCCTATCTTCATTTTATTCGTAGATGATGGACAAGGGAAGGAGAACCAATTGTGTAACAATTCTGTGAAGACCAAGAAAGGATCAATAGTCCATAAAGCCCAGGTGATCAGAACTCCACAGAAAAGGCCTTCCCTTGAAAATAGATCATCAGAGAAGCTTTTAGTCCGTCGAAACTTACAGGTTTATAATTCATCAATTATTTGTTAAGCTTTATTCAATTAATTTACACCAAACTAATGAGACTTACGTACTTGTCCAGCTAGATCAAGAAAATGCAGATGCAAGTAGCCTTAGTAAATCAGAAGAAAAGCCGTCCGGAGGTGACAACCCAAATAAGATCTCTGAGGATATTGTAAGATGCTTGTCCAGCATCCTTTTAAGGATGAGCTCAATGAAGAGTAGGTATACTGCGGATAGTTTACCTTTCCTATCAACTTTAGTGTCTGGAGACAATGGGGAAGAACCTGAGTTTCGAGATCCTTACGGAGTATGCTCAGAATATGGGAAGAGAGATGTTGGTCCATATAAGAACCTATTTGTAGTAGAAGCTCACACAATCAATACTAGCAGAACGTCGAATTCTTTGTTTCTACTTCACAGACTAAAGTAAGTCCTTCAATGTAACTTGAAGTCTTGAACTATTTTTGTTCATCCCCTTCACGGTATAATGAGTATAAAGTGATTTCTTATTGAATTTGCAGACTTTTGCTTGGGAAACTTGCCATTGTCAACCTAGAAAATCTCACTCAGCAAGAGAAGCTTTCATTCTGGATAAACGTTTACAATTCCTGCATGATGAATGTATGTGAAGCTGACTATTGCAAGTCATGCGGCTTCTAATCTATCCATTTTTGTTGAAAATATAAATGCTGTATACTTGGATGTTGTCTTCAGCATCAAGAGAAAGAACCACTTATTGTACTATTAACTGTTTCAGGCATTTATAGAGCATGGCGTACCAGAGAGTCCAGAGATGATTGTTGTACTCATGAGGAAGGTCTGTATCATTTCGGAATTTCTCTTCTATTTCCAAAGTGTTGTCATTTATTTTCACAGTTTCATTTCTCAGGCAACAATAAATGTCGGTGGACACTTGTTAAATGCAATAACCATTGAGCATTTCATTCTCAGGCTGCCTTATCACTCAAAATATGTAAGTGGTGTGGTGACCATCTGAGCTTCTTTGCAATTTCCCTTATCTTTTTCAGTTAGATATTTACCATTGGAATTCCATCAGACTTTTTCTAAAGGTGCTAAAAATGAAGAAATGACAGCGAGGAGCAAATTTGGATTGGAGTTATCTGAACCTTTAGTGACATTTGCCCTGTCGTGTGGAAGCTGGTCCTCTCCTGCTGTAAGTAAATAAAATAACAAAAATGGTTTGGTTCCGTCTCGAATTTACCTCAGCATCAAACTCATCAGTGGTCCAATATGAAATGCAATGCTGTCTGTATTTTACCAAAAAAAAAAAGTGCTGTCTGTATTCACGTTGCACCATCACTTTATTGCATGCATAAGTCCAAAAGAAAAAAAAAAGCTACAATCTGCTCTCCAATGCACTTTTTCTCATAGTTTTCCATGATCGCTAGCTTCTGGGATATTTTGTAACGCTCACATTATGCTATTACTGACTTGTGGACCTTCTGTAATGAAGGTAAGAGTGTACACTGCATCTCAGGTGGAGAGCGAACTTGAAGTTGCAAAGAGGGAGTACTTACAGGCTGCAATTGGAATTTCGAACACAAAATTTGGAATACCAAAATTGTTAGATTGGTATCTACTCGACTTTGCCAAGGATTTGGAGTCATTGCTTGATTGGATCTGCCTTCAGTTACCAACTGAACTCGGGAAAGAAGCAATTAAGTGTCTGGAAAGAGCCAAAAGCGAGTCTAATTCACCGTTTGTCCGAATCATTCCTTACGAGTTCAGTTTTAGATACCTTCTGTACACACAATAAGGCTGTGCTTCATTACAAATTTTTGTTTTGATGATTCCAGGGGAGTTGGGTGTAAGTTTTGTACACAGCTATAGGAGTTGGGGGTGTTAGCTACAGGGTTTAACACATGTTAAAGGTCAATGTATAATAACATGGTCGTGTCGTAAGTAATTGTAAGAAAATATCCTCTCTTCAAGCTTGGAAGTGGCCTTTTCGTGGATGCGCATGGAATCACAGAGATATTGGTTGTTCCGGGACATCTTTCAATGATCTGTGTGCCCCTTCCTTTCAGAAACTGAGCCATACTGGAGACATTTATTCTGAGATTAAACGTTAAGACTTATGTAATGCATAAGATCTTATGGAATTGTTCTGATCTGCCTTCAGTAAGCAGGATTCCATTGCTGTGACTGGCACAGTTAAGACATCAGATTGTGTTCGTCCTGGGGGACTAATTCCACCTAAAGTCATGGATCTGGACATTCTAAGAAAGCAACAGATGTTGAAAATACACCAATAATGGTACTTGTATCTTTTCTTGGTGGTCCAAAGAAAACAGGCCACAGTCCTCATGTAAAGCCATTTTATTCGATGCTTTTTCAAACATGGCTGCTTATTCAGCTTCTCAAACTCCTGTTGAAACTCCAGGAAATTGTCGACCAGATATCCGCCAATCTTCAAACATTTTGTGGACACAGTGTTGATGGACTTGTTCATGAGAATTGAAAAGAGCATGAAGGAATCTGAACATTGTCCAAGGGCGAAGAAAAGTTACAGGGTACTACAATTGGAGTGGTCCAGAGTGTTTGTCTTCCTTGTGATATGGAGCTAGAACTACCATGTGCATCCATGTTGAAGCAAAGAACAAAGTGCTCTTATCAAAAGGAGATCACTAATTACTAGTAGTTATGGAAATACTCAAGTCTTAAGCCTGGATCTGGTGGTTCTCCATCATTTTTCTGCACAATTACGTTTTAGCCTTTAGTATATTAATTATTAATAAAAATTAATTTAATTATTTGAATTTTTATAATTACTTTGAATTTAAGTTTCTAAAATAATAAATAATAAATATACTTTGAACTTAAAATATTCAAATTTTATAAAATTAGTTTTAATAATTTAAGTAAATATTAATTTGTTAATAAATTTTTACTTACTGAATTATTTATTTTAATAAAAATCGCATCATTCCTCATTAATTTAACTAACTTTAAATATATTATTATTCTATCTTACTTAAGATGTCTTATGGGATAACAAATTTTAAAAGGAATATTCTATTAAATTTATATCGACTCATTATAAATGTAATAGTGATTTTTCTTAAAAATCAGTTGAAAAAAATTTAATAAATATTTTTGTATTACAATATATTTTTTAATAATTTAAAAAGATGGAATGAGAATAATTTTTTTAAAAAAAGGTTTGTATCTTTTACTTCCTACAAATTTTTTATTGACGTTTTCAAAATCAACCTGTACTAGATAGTTATAAAATCAGTTAAAAATTAAAAAATTAAAGAATTTAAAAAAATTAAATAAGACTATCCTCACCTATCAAAAAATTTAAAATTTAATTTAAAATTAAACTGATAAATGAAAAATAATATATTTATTTTGATTTATAAAAATTGACTAGTTTATAAAAAATAGTCAATTAATTAATAAACTGATTAGTTTTTAAAAATAAATATTATTAAACTAAATTAAACTAAAATTTTAAAAAATAAATTAAAAATTTTACTAATTTAAAATTTTTATCGTAAAATCAGTCGAATGGCTTTGACATTTATCCTGTTTTTCTTTTTATTTAAGTTTTCATGACTGGAGACAGCCTCGTGCTTATTACATACAGCTACAAGGTCCAGCTCAAATACACCATTGGGCCCAAATAGTGTAATAACGAAACTACATCTTAAATAATAAATCTAAATTTCGAATTTAACACTTAAGCTTTTAACCCAAAAAGATTCACACTATTTTTCATTAAAATGAATCCAATTTTAATAAGATCAATTATGAATTTATATGAATGAAAATAATAATTAAAAAAACATAAAAGTTTTGTTATTTTTTTATTAAATATGTTATAAGGTCAAGGTTAAATTGTAAATATTTCTGTGACCAGCTATATGCTTAAGATTAATGCAAATCTTAAAATTTTCACTTATATTATAACAATATAAAATAATATGTATGACTCAAAACAGAATAGTGATCATTACTATATAAACAAGGCAACCTATACATGAGAATAAATTTGTACCTCGAGCAAATATACTATCATATCTCACTAGCAATATCAAAAGACTTATGATTATCAAAAATAGTAAGGTGAAATCCTTTAGTTAAAGGATCAATCAATATATACTTAGTTAAATATGGTCTATTGTTATCTCATCTTTTCTGACAAGTTCCCTTCTCGCCAAATATTTAATGTTTAAATTGTTATATTATATGATATTTTTACTATTATAATCCAACAATATTGTAGAAAGAGTATCACAATATAATCTGATAGATCTATTAACTTAATCAATCATATAAAATTAAAAAATTAAATTTATTAATTAAATTACCTGTAAAGCAACACTATACCATACATCTTCATATGTATAGTAGAAAAGGCCACAAGTATCTGTTTAACACTTTTCTGTAACATTTTTCATGAAACAACTTCGTCTTCTAATATAAAAATGTAACTTAATAGGGATTTATACCATCTAGACACATGATAAAATCAAAATATGTATACCCATTCATGTCTAATTTCTCAATCTATGTACCTAATTAGATCTTATTTTTCAATTTTCCTATATGTTAACACATAATTCATTTTTCTTTTAAAATATCACAAAACTCATTTTACTACATTTCGATGGTCTATAATTAAGTTAGATAAATATCTACTCAATAATCCAACGACAATTACAATGTTCAATCTAATACAAACCCGACCATATATCAGACTACTGATTGAATTAGAACATGGAACATTCCTAATGGCCCCTCTTTTAACATCATTATTTCAACATGGCGTTCGAGATAATTTCTTTTTGAGATATTTCATTACTAAACGTTTATAACATAAGCTTAATGTATGCTCTCTAAAAGTGACTCAACAAATTTCAATATTTGACATATTAAATATGAGTACTAAGGATAAAAGATGTTTCACCAAGATCTTCATGGACAACAGGTGCTTAACCTCATACAACATGAACAAGTCATTTGATATAAGTAAGACATCATTTAAAGTAGAAAAGATGACCTTGTACCCCTTGAACTTGTAGTAAAAAAATCTGTCATTTTTATTTTTATTTTTCAGAAAGTCGTATGGGATGATTACCTCATCAAATTTAAGGTACCACTAATAAGAAGCTTGTTTTAATTCACATAACGATTTTCTCAATTTATAAATAAAATAACTGTCATCATCTTCTTAAAACACTTTAGACTGTACCATATTAACATAAAGATCTCCATTTAGGACAACAACTTTAACATTCATCTTATGTAGCTCCATATCATAAAGAATTACTATTGTCATTTTCACTCAAAATATCTCTTTGAAAGATATAGGAGATAAAGTGATATTAAAGCCTATTCCTTATTTTTGAGTAAAACATTTGACAATCAACCTATCTTTAATTGCTTAAACTTACCTTAGGAGTCCTTTCTAATCTTATAAGCCTATTTACATCCAACAAGTTCACCATTTTGATGTAAAATAACAATTTTCTATACTTGATTACGCTTCATTAACTGCATTTTATCTTTCATTATATCCCACCATAAATTTGTATAAGGGATAAAAACAATACCTAAAAAATAATTAGATCAACAATATGTCCAATATTATACTCATTCTTACAAAAAAACTATATAATCAGATGAGATAGCAGACTTCCTCGCCCTAATATACCCCTTTAACAAAACAAGAATACAATGTATTTTCATAAAAATGATACAAATATACCTTAGTGGGATAACTCAAAATTTGGAAATGAATGAGACTAGGTTTCTAATATTTTCATAGCTTAAAAGGTATATAGGCACTTGTTTGATTGGGACTTTGTTTGAGATAGACAAATAGTCTTAATAGCCTTAAAGGTAATTTGGGAGGTTAGTCCTATTTTACATGGTTATCATCATATCTTTTAAGGTGCAATTCTCTTTAACATATCAAATTTTGTTAATACTTCACAAGTTTATAAAAATCCCACATTTGCCATAATATTCACCTTTGTGGTCAAGTTTGACAATTTTTATTATTTTCTCAATTGATTTTCATCTTCATTTTTAAAGGTCCTAAACCTATCAAGACCTTCAAATTAATCAATAACACATATCTATGTCAAGAATAATCATTAATAAAAGTTAGAAAGTATATGGAATTACAGATGGTGTGTGAATAAGTCACATATATTAGTATTAATAATTTACGCAAAAGTGGAATTACATGTTAACTTATTTTTGTTTTATTTTGTTCAACTTGCCTATAGATCAAAATTTGAAAGAATATTATCTTTATCAATCTTTCAACTATTTCTCTAAAGATATGAACTATTTTTTTATGCCATAACATATAAGATTTTTTTCTTTGTCAAAGACATTTTACTAACAATCTTTTAAACAATATACAAAGAAGCATATATTTCAGCAAGAGTTAAACATATTTTATATGAACCATATTGCAAAAAGATTGTACTAATAAGTTTTGTTTCAAAAAATAATTGTACACTAAAATTTTTCTATTACAAAACTATTTCTTCTTTATCTACCATCAAATCTATATCAACTTCTTTATCATTGCTAACCATTACTTTTGACTCATCTTTAGATATGAACTCTTGCACCATGAAAGTAACATGATTAGAAGCTCCATTATCTAGCCATTAATTACTTGATGCGACTGTAACAACATTAAATTCATAAATGACAAAAACAAAAAAGTTACTTGATTGTTCCTATTTTTCTTAAGCCTTATAATTTATACAGTCCTACTTTTACAACCTTTCTTTTTTGAAAAGAAGCTTCGTATTCTATATGATATCCCCAAGATTCCTCACGCCACTCATTTGTCCCGGTTCTTAAAATGGAGGATCTCTAAGAGCTTTAACTCTTGGTTGTCTGGGATTGGCTATAGGTTTTAGTTTAGTGGTTATTAATGATGATTGTATTATTTTTGTATTATGTTCTTTAGTTTTTCTTCATTTGCTACATAGTGTGTAATAAGGTAATTAACGTCTCAGTTTTCATCACATGAATTGTAACTAGTAACAAGAATATCAAAGTTTGATGGAAATGTATTCAGAACCTAGTGAATAATACAAGTATTAATGATAACTATATTTAAGTTGTTGAGTTTACTCTATAAATGAACTATATTGATGATACAACCTCTCACTCTCCTAACCTTAGTGTATCTCATGAAATACAATTATTTCATAGTAGTTCCAATCTCAGCATTGGAAGAAACTTTGTACCAAATAGTTGGTTTTGGATCTTATAATTAAAGGTTGGAGGAAGAAGAGAAGTCCTAGAAGATTTACCAGAGTCAAATGGTAGAATCTAAAAGGGGATACAATGGAACAACTTAGGGAGAGAGTAAAATATATGAAGAAGAATGGAAATTGGAAGGAGATGGTAACGAGATGTGGGAACAACTAAAGAGATATTTGGTGTTTCTAAATTGCCTAGGGGTAGTAAAATGAAGTTTTGATGGTGGAAAAAAGATGTATGAGAAAAGATTAGGATCAAGATGGGTGCCTATAAAGCTCTATTAGATAACACCACAGAAGTAGAAAGAGTATTTAATAGAGAAAGTGACAAACTGATAAAGAAAGAGGCAAAGAAGATAATCTCATAAGCCAAAAGCAAAGCTTATGAGAAATTATACCAATTATTGAAAATTAAAGATGAAGAAAAGGATATTTTTAAGTTGGCGAGAGCGAGGGAACTAAAAAACAAAAGACTTAGTTTAAGTTTGTTGTATAAAAGATGAATCAGGGTAGGTGCTCGTGGCTAAAAATAACATCAAAGAATGACGATAGAGATATTTCTATAACCTTTTTAATGAAGACATAAAAGATAATATCTCTTTAGATGATCTTAGCATAACCAAAAGGTATCGTAACTTTACTTGTTGTCGACATATTAAGGGAAGAAATTAAAAAAAACTTTGAGGGAGATGAATAATGGAAAGGCAGTAGGGCTTGATGAGATACTCATAGAAGTGTGGAATAGCCTAGGCAAATAGGGTCTTACTTGGCTAACTAAGCTATTTAATGTGATCTTTAAGACCGCCAAAATTTCAGATAAGTGGAGACTTAATATGCTAATTCTTCTATATAAAAACAAAATGGGACATACAAAGTTGTAACAACTATAGAGGCATCAAACTACTTAGTTACACCATAAAGTTATAAAAGAAGATGATTGAGAAGATAGTGAGAAAGGATGCTCCTATCTTGGAGAACGAGTTTGGCTTCATATGAAGAATGTCCATGATAAAAGCTTTCCATCCTTTTACAAGATTAATGGAACAATACAAGGAAAGAAAAAGTAAGCTACATTTGATTTTTATTGATTTAAAGAAAGCATATGATAAGGTAACTATGGAAATTATATGGAGGTGTTTAGAAATTATGGGAGTCCTATGACTTATATACGATTATTAGGAATATGTATGAAGGTATAATGACTAAAGTCCGGACAATATAAGGAGATACAGAGTATTTTTCTATTGATATTACGTCACACCAAGGCTCCTCAGTGAGCCCCTTTTGTTTACAATAGTGATGGATGAGTTCACCATGAATATCCAAGAGATGTGTCTTGGTGTATGTTGTTTTGTTGATGATATTGTTTTAGTGGATAAGACAAAAGATAGTGTCAATGTTAAGCTAAAACTTTGGAAGGATACGTTAGAATCGAAGGGCTTAAATTGAACAAGACTAAGATTGAGTATTTAGAATGTAACTTTTCGGATCATAGGGTGTCTACCGATGTGGAGGTAAAGTTTAGTTCAGAAGTTATACCATAAAACTAGTATTTTAAGTATCTAGGATTTGTCATCCAAAGCAATTGATATCCATAAAAACATAGTTCACCATATTAGATTAAGGTGGCATAAATGGAGAAGTGTATCGAAAGTTTTATGTGACAAGAAGATATCACTCAAGCTCAAAGATAAATTCTATCATTTAGTGATTAGGTCGACCAGGCTTTATGGGATGAAATGTTAGCCCATTAAATAGGAGTATAGTCATAAGTTAATAATAATGGTATGAGGATGTTCTATTGGATGTACAATCTTACTATAAGAAATGAGGTTATGGATGTAATAAGAGACAAATTAAAGGTGATTGATATTAATGAAAAACCAAGAGAGACAAGGCTTATATAGTTCGGACATATTAAGAGGAGACATCTAACGCTCTAGTGAGAAAATACAAGAAGATTGTACATAGAGATTGTAAGAAGAAAAAAAGAAGGCCTAAGAAAACTTAGAGGGAGATGATCAAGAATGATATGACTCTGTTAAAACTTACCAAAAACATGACCCTCAATAAAAAATTTGGCATACTAAGGTACGGATAAAGGATCTCATATATAGAGATTCTTGTCGTTCTCATAGGTCTTTTAAATATTTTCCTTTGAGTCTTATGTCTTATATTTAGCTTAAACATTTAAATATATAATACTTCTTTCCTAGTTATTTAACCTAAATATTTCTTTACTTAACCTAAATATTTTCTTATAATGACCTATTTCATTTATTTAATTACTTTTCTTCTTTCTTGGGTATTTATTTATTTACTTATTTTTATTAATATTGAATAAATTTTAATTTATAAAATTAATAATTAATAATCTCTTATATCTTTTAACTCTTGACTATTATAGTTAGCCTAAGTGATTATTACGTATTATTATTATTATTATTATTATTATTATTATTATTATTATTATTATTATTATTATTATCTTTATTATTAACATTATTATCGTTATTATTGTTATGTTCGATTATTAATGTTAGTATGATTATTATAATTATTAGTATTTATATTATTATTATTAGGATTAATTATAAAAAATCTCAAAATTTGCTCAATTTTGCAATTATAGCTTGAATTTTAAAAAGTTAACAATAAAATTTAGCAATAAAATGCCCAAATTTTTAATTTTTTTCAATTCTAGCCTGACGTTAGTATCTTCGTTAAGTTTACTGACGTAGCTTGCAACATGTTCCAGAAACATATTTTAATCACATAATTAAAATGATGTTGTTGTTTAAAAATGACCTAAATCAGATTACGTAATTCTGACGGCTTTATGCTTTGATTTCAATTTGTTCTGTTCATTTTCAGTTTGTTCTCTCGACGCTGTTACCCTTTGATTCTTAAATTATCCATCCTTAAGGCCCTCACATTGAAGATGTTAGGAGAACGAGCTAAAAACGAAAAGAAAAGCTTGCTAGTGCAGTGCATTGCAATGTGAGATTAGTTTGAGACGTTAAAAGAACAAACAAAAAACAAATGTTGATGGCGTGGGAGAAAGCAAACAAATAATGAAAGGCTAAGACTGCATAAATTGGTTTAGATATTTCATTTTTAAGAACGACTTTGTTTCATTAATAATTTAATGTAAAAACTAACGTTGATTTAGAATTGAAATTTTTTGAAAATTTAAGCATTTAGTGTTACTTTTTGAAATTAGGGCTAGAATTGAAAAACAACTGAAAATTTGAATATTTTATTGCTACTTTTTAAAGTTTAGGTTATAATTGTAAAATTGAGCAAAAATTGAGATTTTTTTGTAATTAACTCTTATTATTATTGTTGTTGTTGTTGTTGTTGCT
>JANVCQ010000006.1:3240987-3265247 GCA_025531925.1 Erythroxylum plowmanianum | reverse complement strand
AACTAATTAAAATATAATTAATTATTCATTAATTAAAATATTGTTATTAATTACTTAAAATATAATTAATTAAAATATTGTTATTAATTAATTAATTATAATGACATTATAATTAATTAAAAAATAATTATTTAATTACAATACAATTAATTGAAATATAATTTATTCATTAATTAAAATACTCTAATTAATTAATTACAAATTATATTATTTTTTACAAATCATCCTCTATCAATGGTAATGGTAATCATTCATTCCTCTTAATCAATTATCATAATTATAATGATAATATCTATTCCCATTCTTTATTATATTTATTCTCTTTCTTATTACCATTTTTCGTATAAATCAACCGCCACCTTGGAGTTAAATTCCTCTTTTTGCCTTACTTGGATGCTCTCTAAAATTTAATAAAAAAAGGAATTAAATATCCTGTAAAATGATAAAATTAATACGAATTGGGTAGGGTTCACAAGACCATGAACCGACGCCACGTCCCTGCTCAGCTCAGGTAATGTGTGGTCCGCAAGAAATGAGTTATCTTGAGTACATTGACCGAACCTCCATCTTTGAGTCAAACAAGACGTGGTTATGAAGCCACGAATGCATCATAGGTGATGACAAGTGTGACAAATAACAATCTTCTTAACTCTTTACATGTTTCAATACGTCACTTATCAAATTTAAATTGATTTAAAATAGTAAGTATGTTATTAGTCCTTTTAAGTTTTAGTCAGCAACCCAAAAATGCCCCACATGGGTGGCTCTACCTCACCGTATCAACGTCATGACTAGTTAACTACTTGCCTACTACGAAACTTAAAATCCCCCGTGCGTAATCTAATATGGTAGACGAAAATTATGTTCCGAAAAAAAAAAAAAAATATGTTCCGAAATCTACGTGAAATGGGAAAACGACACGGAGACAAGAGCAATAAAGTGTAAAATGGCGGCTATTTCTTATTTAATTAATTTAATTAATAATAGTCTCTGGTCAACAATACGCCACACCTCCGTTGTAAGTCGCTGCTTCTTTGGTTCTTCCTTATAGCCGTCCTCGTTGTAAATTCTCTCTTATGTTTATATATAAGACATCTTGAGGGATTTGCCCAACAACCCCACATACTCTCCGTTTCTCTCATTAGTTTGTTCTTACATTACATTCTAGTGAACATCGAACAAAACATAAGAAAAGCTTCGTTTGTTGGAGATATGGAGGTCGTGATACCTTCGAGTAGCTTCGATTTCAACGACGCTCGGCCTTTACCGTTCTTTAGCACTCCCTCTACGCCTAGAGGGTTTGGCGATTTTTCTTTAAGTGCTCCAGCCAGCCCTTCTCGCGTCACCGAGTTTTACCGATATTTCGACAGCTTGTCGCCGATCAGTAGAACAAGGCCGGCTTCACCAAATGGTGGCGGTAATGATGATTTCGCTTTTGATTTCCGCGCTGATCTAGAGAAGGCTTCGCTGCCTGCCGACGAGCTTTTCGACGGCGGTAAGATCAGACCCTTATTGTCTCCACCTTCTGGACTGCAAGTTGAAGATCAGAAAAGTCCGCTTTTGTCTCCGAGGTCACCGAGATCGCCGTTGGCGAGAGGAAAGAAGATTGTAAGTGGCGTTTTCTCGAAGAAGAAGGATTCGAGTACAAAACCATCAGGGAGAACAGAGAATGTCGCTAGAGGGAGAGATTTAACGGTAAGTTCAAGCCGTAGAGCGACGAGATCGGTTTCTCCTCACAGGGTCGCTCAATACCCGTGGGAAGAAGAAGACAAAAACAATCACCACAATAACAACAACAACAAACATTCATCGTCCCTCAGTTCTAACACTTCATCATCGACTACATCGTCTTCTTCTTCTTCTTCTTCTTCGAAGAGTTCTTCTAGGAAATGGAGTTTGCGAGACTTCTTGTTGTTCAGAAGTGCATCAGAGGGCCGAGCGTCGGACAAAGACCCACTGCGGAAATACTCGGGTAGGAAACAGGACGACGTCAAGAACACCAACACGACCGACCACTCAAAGAGAAAGGGCAGAGTGTCGGCACACGAGTTGCATTACACCACGAACAAAGCAGCTTCGCAAGACTTGAAGAAGAAAACTTTCTTGCCGTACAAACAGGGCATTTTAGGCAGATTAGCATTCAGTCCGATACTCCATGCGCACTCTAATGGCTTTGGATCCACCACACGCTGAATCTGATCGATCCTCCACCCCTCTGACTTGTCGTCTACACCTACAGCTTTTGGTTTGTCGCCAGTCTGCACATGAGTCGATTGGATGTACACTACGCCTCCACCACATGATTGAGGCTTCTCTAAAGCTACAAGCATTCTTTGTTTTCTTTTAATTGTTACTATTAATTGTAAAAGTTCGCAGTAAATATTGCAACAATACAATACACAATTAAGTGTCAAGATCTTAAGGGAATCAGTGTGCAGATTTCTTGACCGCCCTCGCTGTTCGCACCGGCCCATGGATGCGTTATCTCCCAGAGCCTCCCATGTCTATTATGGAGCTCCTCTTGCGGGATAAGCAAAGTGTTCAGTACCCCAGAGCTAGCGGCTAATTAGTTTTGTTTGTGTCTTTTTCCTTTGTATTAAAAAAAAAAAAAGATCTTAAACATTCAGTAATTGCTATTAAAATTAAACTTCATTTTCAATTTTGCTAAGATATCAATAAATATTAAAAGGGTAATTGAAACCGTTGAATTCAATTCATTTGAATTCAATTACATTAATGAGATTGAATTGAATTCAATTTAATTTACACTGTTTAGAACAAACCCAGTAATATTAGAATTGAATTCAATTATACTGTTTAGAATAAAATTATTTCATATGACATTTTTATCCTTTACTAAAAAAATCTTATAAAATAATAAACATTCATACTTATATGGAGCAAGTTATAAACACTAAATTCATTATAAGTGATATCATAAAAAATTTTATTATTAAAATGAAAAGAAAAAATTGATTATAAATGACATTAGGCTAGACCAAGCTATGAGGACAATAGAAAATTATTATAATTTGGAAACTTAAAAATGCATGAACGAGCAGTAGTCCTTTTGGGTTGAAAACTATAAGGCACTATCAATTTTTAAAATTTCACTTCAATTAATATCATAATAAGTTTAACATGTCTCCTTGTGATAAGGGACATAAGATCGTTACATCAAAAAATTAAATAAAAACATTCATACTTACATAGAGCAAGTTATATCATCCATAAAATTTCACACTCAAGATCCCAAATGGAATAAGATTTACTTAAAATGTAGCCGAAAATAAATAAACAAAAAATCTATATATATATATAATTCGAGAAATGCAAAAGAATGTAGACATGATGAGAAAATGAAAGGAAAAGTTAAATCAAACAATGGATCTAAAAGAGAACAATGGTCATAGACAAAAAAAACGAAAAAGAAAAAGACACCTATGAACAAGGAAAAGGGAAAGCTTGGATATGGTGAGAGGCTATGTTCTAAAACCCGGACCGGTCATCGAACCGGTGGCCTTACTGGTCACTGGTTTGATCGGTTCGAACGGTTCAACCACCGGTCGAACCGGAGTGACGTAATAAT
Source organism: Erythroxylum plowmanianum (assembly GCA_025531925.1). NCBI lineage: Eukaryota > Viridiplantae > Streptophyta > Magnoliopsida > Malpighiales > Erythroxylaceae > Erythroxylum > Erythroxylum plowmanianum. Next base: position 3,261,658 of record JANVCQ010000006.1, on the reverse strand, counting down.
TATGAAATAATTATATTTAATTATATATAATATAAAAAAATTTAAAAAATTAAAAAAAATAAAACAATAAAATAAATAAAAAAATAAAAAAAATAATTGTCGGACCGGTCCGACCGGTCAATTGACCGGTTTTGACCGATTTTGATCGATTCAGACTGGGTCAATTTATAGCCGGTTTTGAAGGATCAACCGAACCGGACCACCGACCGGTCGGACCGGCTGGTCCGGGTTTTAAAACATAGGTGAGAGGTGTTGATTTGTGGAGAAGGTGGTGTTGTTCCGTTTCTTGGTAGAATGGGCTGCTTGAAGTGAAGAGATATATGGTAGGGTTAGATGGGTATTATTAGAAGGATATTTTCAACGTTCAAAAGAAAAATTGAAGTCCTAATTCGTAATTCAATTCCAATGCTTTTTAAGGTGAATTCAATTTATAAAAGATGATAAAGTTCAATTCATGTATGAATTGAACCTATCTATTTTTTCTGTTTCTAGACTTTTGAATTGAATTCAATGCTACAATTAAATACCATTCCAATTAACCTAAGTATAAGAATAGATAGGTTAAAAGGGTTAGTCCAGCAACCATGTGATAGCGAGGAAACATAAAACAAAACTCCGGAGGAATGTGAACGGATTGTGTTTGGCAATACGTGGGTGTTGATCGGAAAATGTCAAAAATGTTACAACGGAGCATTTTGTCCTTCTCGAGGCATTGTCTTATTGACTGCTATTATGGAGTTTCATGCAAAATTAACAGAAATATCAAACTCTCAACGACGCATGGGCCGGGGAGACTTTGTCAACTTCTTCTAGAAGTAGAATAGATCAGATAAGGAGTTGCTATGATGTGGGGCATCGAAATTATGTATAAGAATATTGAAGATATATTATACGACATTGACGCTTCCTACCCCCCCATCCAATTGGTTGCGTCGCATTCGATTCAGATGGAACTCCGTTGAATTGAAAGCAAACTTTGAATTAGTTGTGAGCGAAAAGTGATTAGTATGATGTCCATTCCATCTCCCCACGGTACAATAGGGTACATAACACCTTTTTTTTTTTATATTATTCACGCGATATTTTAGGAAGATTTTAATTATGAAAAGGCACCTTTAAGTTATTTATATTCAGATTAATTTCTGTTCGAGTCGGGTAGGTCCTTTACGGGAGGCAAAGTTCTGACTCCAGTTTTAAACAGCTGCATACTTGAAAACAGTTCGAACTCTTAACCTCACTTAAATCAAGAGAGTCCCTTATCAACTTACCTACATCCTGAGGTTATTCTACAAACACCTTTTAGATTAAATATGGGAAATTGAAGCACTCATAATGCTTTTACGTTATAGCCAGTTATGGGCATTCAAGTCCAACTTTCGGTTTGTGTTTTAGTTTACCCTCCCAAACAGTAGCAGTGCTTAAATAAAATAAAAAAAGTCAGTACTTTACTCGTGAACGCGAATCTCAAGTACTGCACCGACCCACCAGGGCAAGACAATAAAATACCTAAATGCTGACAAGCGATAGATAAAGCTGGTCTGGTCTATGTAAAACAGAGTTCAGGTAGCTGGAGCAGGGCCTGAAGATAAAACTTGATAAAGTACGTCATGATTTGTTCTTAAGAAATCAGAACGCCATTGTTTAACTCAGATTCCCAGTTCTGTCACTACTAGATATATAGATTTCTTTTGGTGGAAAAAATATCTTATTAGAACATCTCCTAGGACATTTTGTGGGCTAATAAAAAAAAAAAAATCTTATTAGTACGACTGTTGGGTACTTTCAATGAAAAAATTAACCCGTCGGGTCCTTTTGGTGAGAAAAATAACCGGTTGGCATATTTTCGTTGGCCGAAATAGCCTGCTGATATCAAAAAATGGCAATTTTTGGTGAGTTTCGAGTCAGTATTTTGCTCTCACAGGCCCGGATTCTAAAGTCTCATGGACTTGAAACTACTGCTTTCATCCGAGGCCCAATCTGCACCTGTCCAGCAGTCAATGCGCAACATTGTAAAACAGTCGGTCCAATACAACGACGTTTCATCATAATTATTTGGGTAAAAGGGGTTGACCTAGTTTAATAAATTTTGGAGAAATATATGATATTTAAAATTCATATTTCTTTTTCAAATTTTTAATAACTTTTATCTTTTAGACTAATATATAAAATATGAACATTAATAAAATTTTATTTATTTTACAAAAAATTTAAATCTAATTCAAATTAATAATTTTTATAATAAATTTAAATTATTAATTTAAATCAAATTTAATTATTTTACCGTTACATTAGTTACTATTTTAGTAATAATTAATTCATATATAATATTTATATTGCGTATTTTATTGTTAAAGGGATTTTTTAGAAAATTTAAAATTATAAATAATTTCTATAATTTTAAATATCATAAAATTTTCCAGAATTTTTAAATTAAAAGAATGATTTATCCGAGGCGGGACTGCGGGAGGGCTCAGAAAAATACATCGTTTTGACTATTGATGCGAAACCGGTCAGCCGGAAGCCTCTTCTGAATTGAAAGCTTCTCGTAGAAGATAACAGTAAATGGACACAGAACCACCACCTGCGACGGTGTCGGTGGCGAGGCAGCACACCTGTATAAAACTTGAAACCGACGGCACCGAACCCGTATTCGTAAAAGGCACCTGGTTCGATTCCCACTTCCACCTCTCCATCTCCGACGGTCTCCATTCCTGGGTCTGCAGCGGTACTCACATTAACACAAACCCTTTTGTCTCTCTCAGTCTAAAAAAATATTCTTACTTTTTCTAGCATTTGGGTGTTGAATTTTGGCACAGCTAGCGATGAGGAAGTAAGAGAGAGAGCTGATCAATGGGACCAGCCTGTCACTGACTACATTCAATTGGCCGAGAAACACTTGGGCTTCCAGCAACCCGGTTCTGTTTACCGATTCTCCGATGCCGGCGGGGGCCATAAACGGGTTAGTTTTGGGTTCTTATTTGAAGCGCTTGGTAGCTTCAGGAATTTGCTGCTTAATACAAGTTGGGGTCTAAGACCTTCTCAAGTCATACTTGTCTTAAGCTCTTATTGATTGCTGAATATATGTTCGTTTTCTACTAAAGCGAAAGGTGATATTTTTCTAGTTCCTCTGCTTTAGACACAAGGGTTAATCGCTTGTGTACGTCAGACGTTAAGGTTGTGGGTTATAGTTTTTAGATGTGATCTTTTTATTTTATTCGGTGGTGTTATGTTCCTTACAGCTCTCGTGGACATTTGAGAAGGAAGGGACTAAGCTGGAGTGGAGATGGAAATGTCAGCCTTCTTCTGATAGTAGAAAGACTACAGCAGAAATCATGGACTTCCTTATGGATGCTACTATAAGGCTAAGTGTAAGTTTTTCATGTTGAATTCATATTTTCTTGCCATATGGGAAGTAATTTAAATTAGTCTATGCTCCAGAATAAGCATTTATTTGTGAGAATTAAGAATTGATATTGATACTGTTCTGTTCCATGTAATAGCAGCTAAATATTCAAAACTTCCTGGTGCTGTGCTGTTACTGCTGTAGCCGTGTATAGCTTCTAAACTAGTTAATGAGTAGAGATTTGTGACATGAAGCCATGGGCCATTTAATTGAAGATCCTGTTCAACCCACTTATAATATATCAGATCCCAATTGACAAGGAATTGGTTGAAGTATCTGGTAATCTGATGGGTGATTTCTAGCAGATTTCTATCCTTCACCCTTAACACATCCTCAATTCATCTTTTCCACTTCAATAGACATTAAGCACTTCCTGCTGAGCTTAGATATAATAGTATTTGAGTCACTATGTCTGTGGAAAGTAATATAATGTAAGTTTCATTTTGTTTTATCGGAATATACTGGTATAAATTCACATGCATTTACTAATGTTACATATGCATGTGAAGGAAGAAGTCGTTAGACAGACCCAGTCAATTAGTCGGCTGAAGGATGAAGCTGAGAAGTGTTTGGCACAAAGTGAGAGATTCACTAATGAGAAGATGGAATTTGAATCTGCAATATATGCAAAGGTAGCTATGTCTTTAAATACCCAAAGCTATTGTCAGTTTGTTAGTTCTGTTTCAGAGGGGATTTGGAACAGAAATCTGATAAAACTGCTTTCTAATATGTTTCTAGCTGAAAATTAAACTTATAGTCACTAGGAGTTTTGTGCTTTTCTTTGTTCAATTTTTGATTGCTGCAAAAGATTAGTGATGTGTTTGAATCTCAACAGAATTGCAAACTTCCCAATTTTGCACGATCAAGTCTATGAAATCCTACCATGATAACTTCATGTACTCAGAACATTTAGGAAAAGAGAACTTGCATTTGAAGGTGATTTTTGCATGACGATGTGCCACTACAAAAATGGGTCTGGAACTTGTATTAGGTTCAGTAAATAGAAAACTGGCCTCTTAATGTTGGTTTATGCTGTTATATATGTGTAGTGGTCCAACAGAGTGAATCAAATAATGAAGTGTTTTGCCATATTACCATTTTCTCAACAAGAATAGCAAATTGTGCAGGAAACTTAAATTCTAGGGACACTATAGCAGAGTAGAACTTTGTCCTGATGTACCTGGTTTAATCACTTTGTCAGATTCTCTTATTACTTGAATGCAGTTTTAACTGAAGCCTATTTTTGTCGTTCATAATTTTTATTGCACCATGCGGATTTCAGCCAGACACTTCTGCTCATAGAAGGTATTGTTGTCGTTCATCTCTATTTGTATGCTGCGACTTACTTGGCCTTTCTTTTTTTCTAGTTTGTTGCAGTTTTAAATTCCAAGAAACGGAAAATTAGAGAGCTAAGAGATCAGCTTTCCAAAAAGGACTCTAGTGCCAAATTGTTAAAAGAAGAAGAGGAAGATTCAACAGATAAAACAGAGACTTACGATGAAGATAATGATGATGTAAAAGGTGAGGAAGAGAGTTCTGATGAAAATGCAGGCACTTCAAAAGCTACCCCAACAAGTAAAGGCCGCCGCAGAAAGAGGGTTTGAGTTGAGGTAGTATAAAATGTACATTTCCGACACAACTTTACCTCATATCCCTTCCGTTTCTGTTGAGTTTGCTGAAGTTGTTATTGCCTCCCCTTTATGTCCTGTCTTTTTAGTGGCTCTTTCTTCAATAGCTCAAAACCTTAAAGCCGAGTATATGTCACTACACTGAGATATACTTGGAAGTACTTACCTTCAGGACCCATTTGATTCTATTTTATAACGGCCCAACTTAGCCATGACAAGTAGGTAAGCTACGAGGACAAGACAACTTCGCATTTTGGAGAAGGAAATACATAGAACAACTATTGTTCTCAGCATTTAGAACAACTATGAAGTATGGGGATCACGGTTTTACGTTCTTTAAGGATGTTTTATACAAGACATACACAATTGGGACATTGCTCATGACCTGTTCTCATTATTATGTGGCATGAATTCGGGCCAAACTTTGCACCAACCTCGTGTAATGCATATCTGTCCCTATGTATGATTTTACTTTGTATATAAAAGTTGGCCTCACATATCTTACAAGGTATGGTCTTACTTCTTGGTGTAGTTTCTATGGCAGTGGAAGTGACCCATTAAGCCATTTAGATAATTACTTTGTGTTTGTTAAGCCAAAAGGTCTCAAGACGTTATACAAAAAGCTGTTCCTAGTTATTGGATGTAGATGCCAAGTTGAGGTTCTTTGCATATGGATATGATGCCTAAAGCAATAAATATTGTCTGGACATCTTGCAAATAACGTGTATCAGAAAGAAGAAAGTGACCAAAAAAAAGAAAGAAAGGATGATCTAATCAGAGTACGGTAATTGGTTCAAGTTAGGTTTCAATTACTAGGTAGAACAGAAACATAGTTCTGCTAAATCCTCTGGAGTTATATGGTAATACAGCATTTCAAGAAATACCCAAATTTTAGACAGCACATGTTCTCAACTCTAGCCAATAATTCTTTTCAAAACAGTCGGCTAATTGCCTAACCCACCTTGCATTGTCCCCTGTCTAACATTCTGCAGAGATGTTATTGTCAATAAGTGGTTTTAACTTGTGATTTCTGCTTCCCCTTTCTCTGTTTTCTTTTTAGCATGTGTGAGGGGGGGACCTAAGTTGATTGCCTTCCACAAATTAGCCTGATGATGTCGATTGCTTCTTATCATCACCACCATCCCTCATTTTTTCCACCTTCATCTTTGATTCAATTGTAGTGAAAGACCTCTTGTTTAATGATAGTTCAAGTGATTAGAATATGTAAAACTCCATGATAATGCGAGTGTTTCTCATTTGAGCTTGAATCTTTAAATTATTGCTTGTAAACCAATTCTGAATTGTTGACTCATTGAAATGATTTATTCGAACTAACTTATCAAAAAAGTTGGACAAACAAGAAGGTATGAAGGCGACTTGCGTTAAACATACATGCTAAATGGGAAACAGTTTTGTTCCGTCTTCTTATGCTTGGATGGCAACTTCTACTTAGGCCATTTCTGGACTTTTGATTAGCAGTTAAACAGTATTATTATCATTGTGACAAGCTAGCATTTGTGTCCGTGGGTCATCAATCATGATCTTAATAATCAATATGATTACATGAAGGCCCTCTTGCTTTCTTAAATTAAGCATATAATTGTAGGCAAAACCCGAAAGCTGTTAAGAACTTATCAAAGACAGGCGAGAGTGAGAATCAAATCAAGCAATCCCATCGAGGCCACAATAATTAGACGGCAAACGACAAAAGGAAGCAAAGATTGGAGAATCATTTTGGATAGCTTTTTTTGCTTAATCCTCCCCCATAACATGCATTTACCAAAGAGTGTTCAAGTCTTCTACTCTTAAAAGTCTAAAATGAGATACAAAGGTCTTGAAAAGGTGATGAGAAAAGATCAAATCCATCCCTTCAAAGTCTATTGTAGGGTTTGATATTGCGAACTTGATCAGTGATCTATCATCCAAAAGAAGTCCCTCTTTCAAGTTAAACCCGCTTTGTGACTTTATGTTGCATCAAAGTGAATATGACTTGACAATTTTTAAGTCACGAAACCCTGCTTCTCGGTAGCCCTGTCATGATAAGCATGTATCTGTAGCTATGCTCGCTTTTTTCTTTTTTGCCAGTCATTGCATGTGCTTCATTCAAGTGTTTGATGATGCTTTTTACACCAAAACTACTATTTATCCTGATATTGTTAGAGCTTCCAAGTGCAAACTACAGATATAACTTCTGTGATTTAAAGCCTTACCCTTTGCAGTACAATCCTGATTAGGATCGAAGTATCTATGTGCAGACAAGTCAGAGACCGGAATGATTTTTGGTTCTTACATCTGTGGTAGGAAGGACGACAACAATTAAATGACATGTTTACAAATTAATTAAGGGGTTAGCTTAGTATCAGATCTTTTTTTTTGTTGATATGTCAACAAATGATAGATTCCAATCTAAAATGAACTTAATTTTGTATTGTTGAAAAGGTCCACTAGTGTACCCTTGTGATGGCGACGGAGCTTCTACTTTTATTTAGTCGTGTCACAGGACCCCATCAGGGACACTTGACTTATTTTGATTTAGAAAATGATTCTCACAAGAAAGTAGATCAAGAATTCTGATGGTGATGATTTCCAGACTTTCAAGAGAATGTAGCTGAAGAACCAATGTTGACTCCAGAAACTAAACAACAATTAATCTGGACAAATTTCTCATCTCTGTTACCTGAACTGGAATAGCTTTACGGGATGAGAACAGATAAAGGTCAATATCAGGAACAGATGGTGAAAGAGAACCAGAAAAAGAGTTGGTCATTTCTTGCAAGCAAGCAAAAAAGGCAGGGATTTTCCATGGAAAGCTTGTAGTGTGTGTGTGTGTGGGAAGATGAGTTGCATCTGGATAATTAGTGGGTGGGATTGGCAAAAGCATAAAGCAAGTGATGGTGATGCGCTATGTTCTGATCAGAGGGTCACATGCCTTAGCCAACATTGTCACCCTCTTATTTATTTTATGGTCTGGGTTATATATTTTTTTTCTTCCCTCACTTTCCTCGCATTATGTGGTCCGACCTCTCTTATCTTATCGCATTCAACCTCTCTTTTTCGTCACTAAACTTGGTCACATCAAAGCGTTAGTTCCCAATTTTTCTTTTCCTCAACCAAATGGAGGGGTCTCTCTTCTATTTGCCACCTTCAAAAGATTCCAAAGGACAAGCCAACCATGTTCCTAACTCCTTCCTCTATATGTATTCTGTTCTTAATAACTTCAATACATCCTTAAACCCTTCTGTTCTGGAGCAAATTCCATACTCTTACAGGAACTGTCAAAATGCCACCCGTCCACTCTAGCCCTTATTTCCAAATGGATAATCAAACCATGTTAAATTTTCTCCACCAAACGGCCGGCCAGAGGAGACCAAAATCAAGCACAGGAGGGCTTCTCAAGATTTTCAAGCTCTTCCCCATGTTAACGTCCGGTTGCAAGATGGTTGCATTACTTGGCAGACCTAAGAAGCCATTGCTTAAAGACAAAGCTACGACGGGCACCATCTTTGGTTACCGAAAAGGGCGACTCAGCTTGGCTATACAAGAGGATCCTCATTGCGTGCCATTGTTTGTTATAGAGCTACCGATGCACACAAGTATATTTCACAAGGAAATGGCGTCGGATATAGTGAGAATTGCGCTAGAGAGCGAGACAAAAACTCACAAGAAGAAGCTGTTGGAGGAGTTTGTTTGGGCCGTGTATTGCAATGGAAGAAAAGTAGGGTACTGTATCAGGAGGAAGCAAATGTCTGACGACGAGCTTCATGTCATGCAACTTCTGAGAGGTGTTTCAATGGGTGCAGGCGTGCTCCCCGGTCCTAATGAGAAGGAAACAGCAGACGGAGAGTTGACGTACATTAGAGCAAGATTTGAAAGAGTTGTTGGATCCAAAGACTCTGAAGCTCTCTACATGATTAACCCCGACGGTGCAGCTGGTCCAGAATTGAGCATCTTCTTTGTAAGGGCTCATTAGAAACATAGCTTGTGGACCATCCATTCTAGGTTTTCCAAAGCACAACAAAGTTTATTCCCTTAGTCCCTTTCGCTTGTTCAAATCAGAAAAATCAGATTGCTTTTAGTTATCAACAGAGTTTTTAACATCAGTGATGCTTTCATCACTTTTTTGTGTGTATGAATATTGTGTTCATGTCAACAAGCTTTGCCTAACCTTTTAAGTAGACAACAGAACAGACAAGTTCAGGCAAAAGCCGAACTGACAGAGAAGCTTCTTTGGCAGAACACTGGCAAGAATGTTAGAACTTGGATACCTGTTGAAGCCGATCTCTTTAAAATTCTAGTAAATTGCACGTCTAATAAATCCTAGTCCAACATATCAACACAAGCTTTGCATAGTACAAAGGAAATGAGACTAGACTGATTGACCAAGCCCTGAATTTGGAACTTATGGAGTTTGATTCGACGATCATCATCATCATCATCCTCGACCCTGAAATCACCAAGTCATCTCAAGCCAACACATCTCAGGCTGTCGTGTTGGGCCTAGAAAAAACATTTCAGTTATAATCCACAAACAGTATGTAGGAGTAGAACCAATGTCGATGAAACTCATACGCAAGACAAGCCCAAAGTTGGTAAGTAGCGTTGGAGAACTTGACCCAAGTCCGTTTGGAGCCTAGCCTCTCTCTCACGAATGCTCCAAGTCCAATCATCATCCTGCATAAACATGCTTCAATTTGATTCTAATTTTGTTATTAATGTATATTTTAGTTTTTAAATTTTTAAAAATAAAAAATTTATTTGATTTTAAAATTAATGTACTTATACTTTTTATTTAAAATGTTGAATAATTAAATTAAATTATGCATTTTTTTTATCAATAATCAGTATTGAATAAGTAAAAGCCAGATTAGTTGATAACATAATTAGAATAAAAAAGAAAAGAAAAGAAAACCTATATGATTTTTATAGATTATAAAAAAATAACTAGAAAAACATAAAGTTAAAGGATTTGTCGCTTTTTCATGTAATTATATTTTTAACAACGAGAGCAATTGCATAGTAGATGAAACTTAAAGATAAATTATTTTTAATTAAATAAATTTATTTTAATCTCATGTATAATATTTATTAATAAAATTATTTTATTTTACTAAAAATAATTTAAAATTTAACTTTTTTATTTATAAATTAACATTTATTGTAAGTAATTTTAATTATGAAATCAAATTTTATTTCAAAAATATATAAAGAATTAAATTAAATAATTAGGTAAAATTAAATTAATCATAGTTCTTATTAATAATTAATTTTAATTAATCATAATTAATATATTACTGTTAGTTCACGTTGTAGTTATCCATTAGATGATAAACAAGTTGAGTGTAGACTGTCCAGTAGACTCAGAAAAACTACACCTGTACTTTGACTTTGAATCTTAGTATGATAAAAAGACGAGTATATAGTATTTTACGAAGTTCAATACCGGTATGCAATCCCGACAGGGCAATACTAAGAAAGGATAAGTATGAACCTCAATCTCCATATTAAGACTTGTCAAAACTCACTCCGCCATGCAAAAACGTCAACCAACTGGCAAATGCAACCGATGCTTTGACCTCCTACATGAAACGACAATCTACCCGTTCCCCAATCCCCACGCGGTATTCGATCACCGGCAAATGGGTTGGAAGGGAACAAGATGGGCCCCACTAGATGAACCTCAGATATGATTCTGATTGGACTGTTTGACAAGTACGGAAAACAGTGGGTGAGAATAGGGGATTTTGATCGCCAGGCGCCAGCTGTGGGATAGCCTTCGCATCCATCAACTGCCCAACTGATTCTCATCCTCCCACAAGTTACATCACTGGTCATGCATAAGACTCCAAATCTTAATTAACTTGCCACGTGGGCGGCTACGATGTAATGATGACAAACAGTTCGTTTCAGACTATGATGTCCGATTGAAGTTACCGCAAAAGTCAAAGGGATGGATTGATCACGTGAGATGCTGCCAGCCTGGGAGTGGGACCATACTACGTGGAAGATGTGGAAGTCTGATACGGTTGATAAGAGCCGTTGATCCCACTGACCGGGACTATGGATTTGGAACCCACCAGCTGTAAATCTGGGGAAAAGTAGTCAAAAAAGGACGACAATGGACCCCACTTTCCGTTTTAAAACGTTTTTTGTTTTCGTGTTGTACAGCTCCGACCCTCCTGGCTCTCATGTTTTAAACGATCCCGCCTCGGTAACTAAAAATTATTAATCTTACCATAATTACTTGTATAAATTAAAAATAAAAAAAAATCACCTTTCAACCAGCCGTGTTTTGGACTTCTTTCTTAGCCTACGTACGGTCCTATCCTCTATTATTCCAGTACAATCACACAACTAATCCAACAAACCTATTTTTCAGATTTTTATGGACAGCTTTGCTTGCGTTACTAGAATTGCTTGATATGGCTAGTTGTGGGGAAGCAAAGTTAAAAAAGGTTAGCTTCGAGTAAGCTTTAGATTGGTTTGGAACGGCTAAAGTTGCCATTTTGGGAAACAAATCGAAAGCCTTCAATATAAAGTTCACCATTGACCTCAATATCCGGCTTTCTCATACGAATAATCCACCAAAATAACAACACAAGAACAGAATAATAATTGGTGGAGATGGAATTATCAAAATGACAAGGCTAAAGGGACGAGAGGCAAAACAGAATCAGGCATACGGATTGCGGAAAATGTTTTGAAAACCCCCTCCCCCTACCGACTTTACAAAAGCCAGCTTCCTGGAACAACCCCTCTTTGCTTCACTCTCTCTTTTTATACACTTCTAAAAGCAAGTTCATGCACCTTTCTTTTTGTTTTCCATTTCCATATATAAGCCTTAGTGACTCACTACCTTTCCTCACTTTTCACTATCACTACCCGTCCGAGTATTACTCTTTTCTTCAATGGAAGCAATGAACATGTGTTCCACTTCATCTTCGTCAGACTCTTCCTCTTCAGAGTCTTATGGTAATAACAATGATGATAAAACCCCCAGGGGCACAAACAAACCGGAACGAATCAAAGGTCCGTGGAGCGCAGAGGAAGACCAGATTTTGACCCGGCTTGTGGAACGCCACGGGCCTAGAAACTGGTCTTTGATAAGTAGATACATAAAGGGGCGTTCTGGTAAATCATGCAGGCTCAGGTGGTGCAATCAGCTCAGCCCTAGCGTCGAGCACCGTCCCTTTTCGCCTTCTGAAAACGAGACCATCCTTGCTGCACATGCCAAGTACGGTAACCGGTGGGCTACCATTGCGAGGTTGTTGCCTGGTCGGACCGACAATGCGGTGAAGAACCATTGGAACTCCACGTTGAAGAGGAGAGCGAGAGAACAGATACATCAAGTGATGGAGGGTGCCTGTGATAACAACATTAACAGTGAAGGAATGATTCCTTCCACTTCCGGATCTATTGTAGCCTGCATGTCCAGAGATGACGATGATGCGTTGACCGCGTTGACCCTTGCCCCGCCGGGGATTGGTGGCGGTGGTGGGTCGGTTGGCAGCAGTGGAGAGAATCGGAGGGAAAGTTTACCGGAGGGATTTTGGGATGCAATGAGGGATGTGATTGCGAGAGAAGTTAGGGAGTACGTGAACTCTACTTTGTCAGAAACTACTTCCGGGTTTCGTTAGTAGTCAGCGTGGAAGCAACCTGTAAGATGTGGCTTGGTTTGGTTTGGTTGGTTGATGTTAATACGACAACGGATTGGTTTCCTCTCTTGTTATGTTTTGTACCTCTCTCTCTTAAGCATAGATGCTCCAAGCCTGAACTCGAGGCCAGGAATCGAACTTTCACGTTCTTTATGCTGTAACGTTTCGTGGAGCTTAACCTAAATTAAGTTCTTCAATGGCTGCTAATGAGTTAATTTGTTAAGAGTGATTAGTGGAAAATGCCATTTGAATTTTATTTCATTTGAAGTTAAATGACTTTACATTTGGAAATGGCATATAATCATCATTCAACCTTTAGTTTAGTATGTTGAGAGAGAGGAGCATCTTCGCATCATTTTTACAAAGGTTAAGGTCCTGTTAAATGTACTTGGAGGTAGGATCAAACTTGCCAATATCACATTGTAGTTTGTACCGTTTTGGTATTAGTATTAAGGCTACATAATATCGAGCATACGTTATTTTTTTAATTTTTATATAACTAAAACTTCGTTCTTTATTATAATTAAAATAAAATTTAATTTATTAAAATTATTATAAAATATTTAAACATAAATGTTATTTCTTCAAAAATTTTAAATTACAAATTTAATTTGACATTTTTTGATGTACAAATTTTACTTTTTAGTTCGTATGAATGATTTAATACAAAATAGAAACTTCAGAATGGGTATAATTTTGAGGGATTCAAATGGAAGATGTATGATGGGAAGATGATGAAGATTCCAGGTATGGGAGATCTCACTTTGGGAGAAGCATTGATATTCCGAGAAGCTCTTAGTTGACTGAAACGAATTCAGGCGAAGTGTGATATTATAGAGTCTGATTCTTTACTTTTAATAAATGCTTGACAGTCTGATATTATTGACTTCTCTTATTTTGGTGCAATTGTATAAGATTGCAAATATCTTTTGTCTTTGTTGCCAGCAATGGCTATTCAGTATGTTTGAAAATTAGCGAACCAATCGGCTCACAGTATTGCACGTGCTGCTGGTTCTATGCCTAATTTGGAATGGGGGTATGTTCGCCATCTTTTTTGTATGATGCCTTGCATTTTGACACTATTAATATAGCTTAAATGCATCATTTCCATAAATAAAAAAAAGAATAGAGGGTGAGAAAAGTTAGATCAAATACCTCATTAAGTAAAAATAGGATAATTTAAAACTTAATAAATTTTAACATCTTTTCAATGGCTAGGAAAAAAAGAAGAAAAAAGAAGAAAATAGTAATAATATATCCCGCGTTATAGTAAAAATAATTGAAAAATCAAATTGATTCATTTGGATAGGTTAAATTTTTAATTTGATTTACTTTAATAATATTTATTATTAAAAATCAACCCGATTTATTAATTATGCAAAATAGCTTATTTTTATAGATTAAAATAAATAAGATAGTTTTCATTTAACATGCCCTTTTTCAATTAAATTTTTATTTCTTTGATAAATAAGGATAATCTCTTTTTTCAATCCTATTTCAAATTCTTCAAATTTATTCAATTTTAACTATATATCAAATTTATGATGGTCTAATATTAATTAAACTTTTGAACCTTAAACTGCTCATCTTACCAATTTAATTTTTAGTCCGGTTGTTAAAATATTGGGTAAAAGTATTATTAAAAACTTTTACAAAAATATAACAAGTCCAAATAATTCAATTATTTGATAAAATTAATTAGAAAATATAAGGCATTTAATAAAATTTTTGATTAAATAATTAACATATATGTAGAAAAATACTATAAAATTAAAGAATTGTATAATATTAACATATAAAATATTAATAATTATTGCCAAACCACTCGTTGTAAATTATTTTAAAACCCATGTAAAGATATTTTCCAAAATCATTATTCTAAAAGTGTCCAAGTATGAATTTAAACACGTTAAGATAAGTAAATACTTAAAAAAATATTTTTCAATGCAAACTTATTTCTGAACCACTAAATATTAAACCGCCTTATTTTTCGGCAAAAGATCTCTATCTCTTTTCATTTTAAGAATGTTATGATTATAAAAATTACAAGCATATCGGACTTTTAGCTTCCAACAAATTAAATGTCATATTCAATTGGTGCTACGTAATTTCAAATGGTTTTGGTTGAAAATTTGAACATAAATCATTAAGGATATCAAATTAACCATGTTGGTCGGCACCATAATGGTGACTCTTGATTTAACCAATCCAAGTTGATGTTAAATTAACATTGAAAGGGGAACAGCAAGTGCTTCCCGTCATAAGGAAGACTAGGAAACAAAACATGTGACACAGGAACAACTTTGTTTCTGTATGTTTGGAAGCAAATATACTCAAAGCAATGTCTCACTTCACTTTAATAACATTACTTTTGGATTTTATAATTGAGAAAAGGCAAGCATGTTCTAAATGTGCCTAATACTTGAATGTAATGATCGATATGCATTAGGGTTCATGGCGTTCACATGAGCACCTCGTTGCTTTGTCTTTTCTCCTACCATAAACTATTTCCTCACTAGTTAGGTGTAGATTCTCGATCTTTGACTATCGAGGAAGTTTGCATTCTCGATGAAGGATACAATGAGGCAACGAGGCTTGAGAGGAAAGGAACAGAGTTGCTTTTGCTTTTGTTAAACTTAATTTCAATATATGTTGATCACCTGAACAACTAAGCATTAAAGTCATTCTCGATTAATTTAGACACTGGACCTTTTATGATTTTTCGGTCGCTTTCATGTCTGCTGGACCTGCGTTCCTTGAAAGTATGGCTAGAAAATTTACACCTTTTAATTTACTAATTTATCGGTTTATATAGTTAATTAATCGGTTATAGGTCAGAGACATAATTATTTAAAGACATGTTTTATTATATATTTTTTAGGTTTATATGATAAAGTCTATAGTATAATTATACATTATAATTAAAATTATGATAAAATCATACTTATGAGATTTATTTTATATTATGTATTATCTCTAACTTGTTCCCAGTTATTGTTATATTAAGATTAGAAAGGAATCAGAATCCTTACCCAAATTCCTCCTGCATAGCTCTTCTTTCCTTTTCTGAAAATCTATTATTTCCTTTTTCCTGTTAACAAAACCCATTGCTGACTGATTCCACCGATGAATTTTCTCCATTACCCTCACCTAAGCCCTCTTTCACTACCATCCATGCTAAAACACAGCCCTCTCCCAAATCTAGATTCAACTCCAGCATATTCAGCTGAATCTACAAACCTCCCCCAACACCTCAAAACCTCCACTTTCCTCCCCAAATACTACACTTCCCTTCTGGACCTACCCCTTCTAATAACCCATGGAACAAAAGCTAGAAACAGGTTGTGGGTGAGCCGTCTGATATTACTCTTTAATATAACCCACCCAAAGTTATTGATGGCAAGGCAGTTTTACATATAGAAATTGATGCATCCGGACATTGAGACTCTGCGAATTAGTGCTATAATACGAGAATTCTCCCTAGTTGGTTTCTTTATTGAAAGACGTCCTACTTTTCCTATCATTCATGTGGGAAAATAGTCATTAGAAGAATAGGGGACTCACCGATGTTCTTCTTACTAAAGACAATTTGGCATTATTCAAATTTACCTCCCAAGATGAAGCAAGTGGGATACTAGAAGAAGGTCTATAGCATGTAGCTTAGCTATCCCTATTCCTACAAAAATAGCAGCCAGGTATAAAACTTGAAAACATTAAGGAGCATAACTTTCTATTGTGGATCAATTTACATAGTATCTCACTAGAGTACTGGACTACCCAAGGTTTTAGTTCTTTGGCTAATTTCATTGGTAGACCTCTATGTGTGGATAAAACTATTTTCAAGAGGAAGAGGGTTGGCTATGCACGGATTTGTGTCAGTGTGGATAGATCCAAGGAGCTATTGGACTACGTTCCCATTATGCGGATGGGTATTAACACTGTCCTACAAGAAGACATGATATATGTCTCTTATAGTTGGAAACTCTCAGTTATTATGCAAGGAAAGGTGTGAAAACCAACTGGAAAGGTTTTTTCTAAAGCCAATTATGCGGAACTAATGGGTCTTGAAAATGATCCTACTTGCCTAAATGTACCTTAGCTAGAACTAGATGACATTGTATAAAGGGCGGGAGAAAAAAATCATATTAAATCTATCCAATATAATGAGAACAAAATATGGTCATGCGGTGGATGCACAATTTGAGGTTCAGAAGGAAGCAAAGGTTTAGGAATAGATACAAGTGGTGATAAGGTGAGTGAGATACAAAATGAGGCAATTCTAGCTAATGTTAACTTCTATGGGGGTAATTAGATTCTTTACTTGATGAGGATGTAACTTCTTACACCAATTCCTTCAAGGGAAAGGTGACGGAAGGAAGTGAGATTAAAAATTTACAAACAGTGACTAGTCCAAGAAGTAAGAGGAATGGAAGGAGGAGAGGGGCCAAAGGTACAAATATATTGTTATGTCAGTCCTAATTTGGAATGTTCGAGGTATAACCTGCCTAAAAAAAGCTTAATGTTTTGAGGGATTTTGTTGGGATGATTAAGCCTCTTATTGTAGTTTTGCTTAAAACTAAAATTAGGTATGAAAATATGAACAAGGTAAATATTTTTAACTCTTATTGGTCCTTCTTATCCAACCATCAATATCATCACTATGGCAGAATAATTATTGGGTTTAATACTAATTTTGTCAAAGAGGAGGAGGTTCTTTCTAATGATCAGCTGATACATCTTAAAATCCACTTCATCTTGGAAGGAACTATTATCTACTCTTTCTTTGTTTATGGTTTCAATACTGCATTTCAAAGAAGCTCTCTTTGGACCTCTCTAAAAGGCATTTAAAGCACCATATTTGGCTCTTGGATGATTGCAGGTGATTTTAACACTACTATTTTCAGAACTAAAGCAGAAGGGAATTGTAGCCTGAGGAGATACAATGAAGATCTGAAAATTTATATCGAACATATGGAGGTAATTGATCTTAAAATGGAAGGTCATTTTTTTTACTTGGTTTAATAAACAAAGGGATTCTTTGATGATTTGAAAAAAATTGGATAAGGTTCTTATCAAAAGAGAATGGCTACTCCAATTTACTAATAGTAAGGCTTTATTCATGGGTCTTCTCTTCTCTAATCACTCTTCCGTTCTAGTTGAGGGACTCTACCGAAAGTCCCCTACCCCACATCCATTTAGACTTAATAACTATCTTGTTAAAGTTGATGGATTTGATGATGCAATTATGAGGGGATTATCAGTTAAGGTTTCAGGTTTCAGGCAATTCATATGCTGCCAAAAACTTAAAGCAATTAAAGCAAAGTTGGAGACACTGAAAGTTTCTCATTCCTTTAGCACTCAAGCTGTTATTAATATTGCTAAGGAAAGAGTAGTTGCTACTTAAAGTTTACTCTCTCATAATCCTAATGATTTGAATCTTCTTTCGAAGGAAAAGCTAGAACTTGACCTCTATTTAAGAGCAGTTTAAGATCACTTTTTGCTCATTCATTAAAGGGCTTAGATTAACTGGATCAAGGAAGGGGATAGAGCTTCTAAATTCTTATTCAATTCCCTATATGATAGAAGGAATGTCAATAAAATATGCTCGATAATCAGTACATAAGGAAGAAGCCTTAATGATCAATCAAGCTTTATGGAGGAAGCTATTAAATTCTATAGATGTCTTTTAGGTTCGGATAAGGATTCTGATTCCTTTCTAGACCCCCATTAAGATTTTTATCATTAACAAAGTCACACCTGAAGCTATTATGAAATTGGTGGAAGACATTACAGATTATGAGATCAATTCCATGGTATTAGCTAAGAATGAGATGAAAGTTCTTGGATCGGATGAGTTCAATGGGTTATTCTTCCAAAAGACATGATCCTTTATAAGACCCATGGTTAGAGAGGCTATTCATGAATTTTTTGTTAATGGAGTGGTCCTAAAGGAGTTTAATAAATCTTTTCTCTGTTTAATCCCCAAAACTCCTAGCCCTTTTACTTTTAACGATTTTAGACCAATTGCATGCACCAATTTTCTCTACAAAATCATTACAAAAATCCTTAACTACCGACTGAAGGGAGTACTCAACCTCATTACTAGTGAGAATCAGAATACTTTTATGAAAAATAGAGATACTGGGGACAACATTCACAAGAACTTCTTAGAGGATACAGGAGAAGGAACTCATTCCTTAACTGTGTTGCCAAAATAGATTTCAACAAAACTTTCGATTGCATCAATTGACCCTTCCTATTCAAAGTTCTTAAGGAATTCAATTTTCTAGATCCTTTTATTAATTGGATTAAGACTTGTGTTATAACTACAATTTACAGTATGCTTATTAATGTCTCGCCTTCCAGAATTTTCAAAGAGAAGAGAGGAGTCAGACAAGGGGATCCCTTTTTCCCATACTTATTTAAAGTGCTCTCGCTAATGATCAAGGCCAAATTCTCTCACAATCATAAATTCAAGTTTCACTCGAAGTGCATGCAACTATCACTCACTTATTTCTGTTTTGCAAATGACCTTATTCTCTTCTCTAAAACTCATCCAGATTCGGTGAAACTACTAATGAACACTCTCAAAGAATTCTCCAGGATGTCAGGTCTTAAAGTGAATTTCCACAAAAGTCACTTTATTCTCTCTACTTCGACATACTCTCTCCAGGGCACTATTTCCTCTCTAACTAGTATGGACAGGAAAAATCTTCATTGACAGTAACTAGGTCTTCCTATTTCCACAAAAAGACTATCCTTCAATGATTGTCTTCCCCTTATTGAAAAAATTCAAAGGCGACTGAGCAAATGGACAAACAAAATTTTGTTTTATAGTGGTATGGTTCAACTTATTAAATCTGTTGTAACATCCCATCACCGATGGGAAGGGTAAATGGGTCATTTGGGACGGGTTAGGAGTGTTTAAACTTTTCTCGGTATGATCATATATAATATGGCCTCCATATATATATGAATGGTAATTTTTGCACATGCACATGACTGTACATGCATTCATGACATTTTCCGGCATATGTGTCTATAAATGTGTTATTTGTGAAAAATGTGATATTTGTGCTGGAAAACTTAATTGGAGTGATTTTTGTGTGTTTTACATTTTTGGGAAATTTTAGAAATTTTTCTGGAAAATTTCGGGAAAAATTTTCGGTCCAATGCCATTGGACAGTCTTTTTCAGTACCAAAAATCCAATCAATCTGTCACTTGATAATTTTTCGGACCGGAAAAATTATCAAGTGACAGATTGATTGGATTTTTGGTATTGAAAAAGACTGTCCAATGGCATTGGAAAATTAGATACTTGATTTTAGGAATTATGAATTTTGAGCCATTGGAATTTGGAGTAGAAATTGAATTGTTTTGTAAAGAACCTTAGGAGGGTTTAAAAACAAGACAAGTGGCAAGTGACGCTTGTCACTTGCCTAATTAGGTCTTAAACTTAATGGCTTTATAATTATCCTAAGCTTGGCAAGTCATACACGACACTTCTATTTGGAAAGAGTGAATTGTGCTTTGAAAGTGATTTTTCCTTCTCATCCGTAGGTGCTTCTCTTTTCTTCTTCGTTGGTGCTCCATCCACCATATAAAAAACTCTTCTTTGCTACTTGCTTGCTCCTCCTTTATTCACACACAAATCCAAACTTAAGCCTTGTGATGATGATTGTTGTGTGTGTGAGTGATGGTCGTATGTATTGTTGAGAGGTAGAGAATTGGAGTAGTTTGAAGAATTGAAGAATTGAAGCTTAGAAGCTTGTTAGGTAAGATTGATGCCTTGTGTTCGTTAATTGGTAGTTAGAAGCATTAATTGTGAATTATTGTGCATTAATTTCATGAAGCTTGTGGTTTGATTGTTTGGGTATAAGTTTATGTTTGTGTGAAGATGAATGATTTACTATGTGTAGTATTGATGAATTGTGTGTTTTGGATTGATTTTATGGATGTTAGATGAGTGATTAATAAAGAAAGAAAA